>JBBBDQ010000508.1:837500-870000 GCA_037127315.1 Ascarosepion bandense | reverse complement strand
TCTATACTGTAATCGATGTGACCCTTGATTTTGTCAATGTCAATCTTAATTTTATTTTCTGAAACTCTGGTTTATAGTCAATACCAATCAGGATTATATTCAAGTCAATATAAATTTTAGTCGATGTTCCTTTGGGTTTTAGTCAATGTCATACTAGATTTTAAACTATATCACTCTGGATTTTACTCGATGTGACTGTAGATTGTAGTCGATGGGATTATTTTTTGTCAAGGTTAATCTTGATTTTAGTTGATGACAGTCTGGATTATAGTTGATGTGAATGCTGGACAATATCATCAAAGATGAAGGGAAAACTTGAAGAAAGTTAAATGTGGTTCTACAGAAGGATGCTGAGAATATCATGGATTGAGCATGTGAGCAATGATGAGGTTTTGGAAAGGATGGAGATGAAAAGGAAATTAATACTGAACCTCAGGAAGAGACAGCTAAAGTTCCTGGGACATGCAATGAGGAAGAAGGGCTTAGAGAACCTGATACTAACAGGCCAGATTGAGGGAAAAAGAGACAGGGTAAAGCAGAGAATAACATATTTGAAGGTCCCAATCAGGTGGATGATGGAACGAGGGTAGCTTGGTGTAACAGGAGAAAGAGTGCTAAGAGCCACCAGGGATAGGGAGATGTGGAAAGCAATGATCGCCTACGTCCTGAAGACAGAGCACATAGAAGAAGAATTTTAGTCAATGTCACTGTAGACTTTTGTCGATGTTATTCTGGATTTTAGTCGATGTCACTCTGCATTATTATTGAAATCTCTCTCTATTTTAGTCGATATCACTGCGGATCTTTTTCGAGGACACTGGATTAATTCGATGTTAATGCGAATTTTAGACTATGTCACTCTGGATTTTAGTCGTTGTTAGTTGATGTCAGTCATAATTTCTTTTTTTGGATTATAGCCGATGTCATTCTGGATTTAAGAAATGTCACTCTGTATTTTATTAGATGTTACTCTGGGCTTTATTTGTCGACGTCACTGTAGAATTTATTCAATGTTACACTGGATTTTAGTCGATGTCACTGTAGGGTTTAATCGATTTTAATCTGGATTGTTGTTGGTTTCACTCTGGATTATAGTCGGTATTAATCTGAATTTTGGTGAATTTTTATACAATTAAATTGAAATTAAACTGAAGTTTTTGTAATTTAATTTTTTATGACAACCCCCAATGTAACCTGAAATTTCTGTTAATGGCCATTGTGGGTGTGCGTTGTGGTGTAGTAGATATCGATTCGGAACGACAAATTGGGGAGCCGAGTTTGAATTCCAGTTGAATTCGTTGCATTCACTTACGCACAAATACCCATTAACAGAAATTTCAGGTTACATTGGGCTGGGGGTGTCATAAAAAATTAAATTACAAAAACTTCAGTTTAATTTCAATTTAATTGTATAAAAATTCACCAAAATTCAGATTCATCTGTCTCTTCTCTCCAGTTATGCGCTAAATAACAGGACAGATTGGGTTCTATAGACTTGGCGAGCAACCAGTCTACCGCAGAAAGCAATGGTAACCTACAGCGGGATAATCTTCTGCCCAGTCAGTCATGTCTCTTTCGAGACATGTTCGCCCAAAGTGTGTATCACGTACGACACTTAACTGAATGGTCATTGTGACAAAAACTAATTTAAAACATATAGTCAATAGCATTTCCTCCCTGAATGTAGGTAATAGATGAAGTACTCTCGAACCCTGGACATTTGAATATACCTCCCTTATTTAATGAGTAGAACGGAGCTCTTTCGTCTTGGTTGACAGTCGGCATAGAGCTGGTATCTTGAACAAAATTACCCCTTGCCAGTGAAGCATAAAACGCAAAAAATATAAAAGAAAAAATCTCAGTGCTTCTAAACAAGTGCTCATACCGACTGTCTCCCTGGTCAACAAGTTCCGCGTCCCTCAGAGAGGAACTAGTCTGTGGCTAAAAAATCTGTCATTGGAATATACATTTCCAACATCTATGAGACACCTGGTCTCAAAACTCGAACTAGTTCTGACTTTGGACCAAATGGCTCAATACTAAATCAGTTAATAAAAAGAAAGCGAACGAAATAGACTCGCGAAGAGTATCAACAAGTCAAAACATACTTTTTTTTACCGCACTCGAAAAACCACAAAAGATCATCTAATGTCAGACATACCAAATATGGAAAACTGTGGTAGGAACTTTTTTATTTTTTATTTTTTTTAATCGTATCACCTCGAGCAAGGCGGTAATGCCACCGATGTGCAGGGGACTACATGAGTGTAAAAAGATTAATTAGAAGAGAGTGAAGTGGAAGACGAACCAGTTAGAAAGGAGCAATAGAAAGATGAGAATGCAGGTGTGATGACAGTTTCAAAGGTGGAGAGAAAGGAAAGGATATACGGGGTGGGGAAAGAACTAGAGTTAAGTGGTTAATAGATGAGTATTGACATTGCATTTAAATTCCTGGAGGATGTAGCCGTGAGGAAAGCAAAAATATGGGAGCGAGTTCCACATTTGGTTATTCTAACTGTGACTGGGTGGGACCCAGTTGCCAATCTGGTTGCACGAGTAAACACCTGTTGAGGAGGCACCAGTGACTTAAGTTCGTTCGAGCAGAAGCCATGAAAGTATTTATAGAACAGACAAAGGGAGGCCACATTTCGTCGGTGGGGAAGTGGCTGTAATCGAGCCGTCAAGTCGGTACCTATCACATTACTGATTCTCCTTTGGAGCCTGTCGAGAACACTGAGATGAACGGCAGGAGCGCCCGACCATATATGGCAGCAGTATTCCATGCACGGACGAATAGTTGATTTGTATATATGCAGGATGGATTCAGGCGGGAAAAACATCCTGGCCCGACACAGTGACCCAACCTTCTTAGTAGTGGATTTAGCTATGGACTCGATGTAGTGCTTCTATTTGAGATCAGAAGAGAGGGTAAGGCCGAGGAGGCGCAGTGTATTGCTCTCAGGGAGAATCGCTTGGTCCTGCTTATGGGAGGCAGGAGAGGTTGCCCGTGATGATTGACAGACAACAGCTTGGTCTTAGACGCATTGAAATTGACAAGCCACTTCTTGTCCCAATTCACCACAGAGTGTAGATCCCGTTCAAGGTCAGCAGCGATCTTATGTTTGTCCGCCACGACGGGGTTCTTAATGATGCGGGAGTAAATTGTGGTGTCATCTGCGTAGATGCCTACTTAGCGCTTGATCTCATCTGGGAGGTCATTGATGAAAATAAGGAAGAGCGTCGGGCCCAGGATATAGCCCTAAGGGATACCAGCATTTGTGCTGTAGGATGAAGAGGCATGCCCATTTAAAACGACCTTCATTTTGCGGTTATTTAGAAAAGATTGGATTAGATCAAGCAAGCGTTCGGTAATACCGTAACCCCGTAGCTTGCATAGAAGGCCAGAGTGCCAAACCTTGTCAAAAGCCTTGGAGATGTCCAGAGCAACAGCACGAGCATCGCCTGACTCATCAAGGGCCTGGAGCATGTACTCTGTAACGGTTGTTAGCATGTCGGCTGTAGACCTGGAAAACCGGAAGCTTAGCCAGTTACTGTTTATTGTAATAAGCAGCGTAATAATAACGTTCGAACTTATTTGTATTTAATTATTGTTAACACTTACCTTGCACTTATGTTCTTGTTATACTAATACACTTTTTTGAAATACCCTCTGTACTTCCGGCACAAACCGGTCACTACAACTTTGCGTCGAAGTTTCGCCATAACAACTCCACAACAAATTGGCAAGAAAGATCCAGTACAGAACTGGAATAAGACGCTTTCTCAATTCAAACATGCTTGCTAATGTCCACAGGAAATAAAATATCCACAAATACAGAAATAGATCAATATAAGTAAACATAAGTCAGAATACAATAATTCACCACTCAAATAATACGGAGGTAAGACTGGTCACAAATAATTCGACAGAGTTGAGGTAAAAACTAAAATAAATAAGATACGAAATAAACTTTTCTCTCAGGAAATAAAATTAAAAAATCTACCTGCGAAATAATCTGGAATTATTCAGATTTTATGTCATTGAAAATGAGTCAAACGAAATTAGGCCAGAATTCCTTGAAAACAACAGAAGTGACATTAGTCAGTCAGTTAAGTACCATAGATGATACACGCTTGGGTGATCATGTCTCTTTCGAGACATGACTGACTGATTATCCCGCAGTAGGTTGCCATTGCTTTCTGCGGTAGACTGGTTTCCAACCAAAGCTATAGAACCCAATGGCAACTTAAACCAACCTGTCCTATCATTTGACCCATAGCTAGAGAGGGAGGAGATGAATTATGTCATTAAGTAGTAATTAGTGGGGGATCAGTTTATAACTTCATAACAATAGAAAACTTATCCCCCACTTTATGCCCCGTACAAGCCTTAATCATGTTTTTAACTATTATATTATTATTATGATAATAATAATTGCAGCATGATGCAAATTGTGTGACTGAAGCAGTCGGAAGTATTGTTCATGTTGCATCGGAAGGTTTTAACATTGCACAGATTTACAAAGATTAGAGAACATTTATGAAAAAACGGGCTTTGGTTGTGCAGATAAATGATAGAATTTTGAAGGCGATGAGGGTCATTGAAGATGAAAAAGTAAAGATTTTATGGAACATAAAGTTTCAAACGGACAAAGACATCGAAAATTCCCACTTGCATATCGTTCTTCTCGCCACAATTATGGGTTAAAGAAAAGAGTAGATTAGACTCTCGAGCCGCCTTAAGTGTCAGCTATATAAAAGTACGACTAGTCTTAAAATCACGGAGAAGACAACAGGAACTCATTGCACTTTCTATTTCAAAATCTGCCACCTCATAGATAATAAAAAAGGAAGCTGTGAAGAAACATGATTGTCTTGGCCGTGAAGAGCATGACATTTAAAACCATGGAAAAACCAACGGTAACCTACTCCACTTTCTTTTCCAAGAAGATCTGAAAGTTCATGCATATTAAAAAAAAGAAAATGTAGAGAACCATGATCGCCAACGTCCAGAAGAAACAAGGGTTAAACTTTTTCTTTCAGATTTCAACAACTTTGTTGTTTGTATCGTCATATTTATTTCGGGGTTATTTTCGCCGTGGAGACTAGTATTTATTTCGGGGGTTATTTTCGCCGTGGAGACTAGTATTTATTTCGGGGTTATTTTCGCCGTGGCAGTATTTATTTCGGGGTTACGCCGTAGACTTTAGTTTCTTTATTTCGGGGTTATTTTCGCCGTGGAGACTAGTATTTATTTCGGGGTTATTTTCGCCGTGGAGACTAGTATTTATTTCGGGGGTTATTTTCGCCGTGGAGACTAGTATTTATTTCGGGGTTATTTTCGCCGTGGAGACTAGTATTTATTTCGGGGTTATTTTCGCCGTGGAGACTAGTATTTATTTCGGGGTTATTTTCGCCGTGGAGATATATTTGGGGTTATTTTCGTAGACTAGTTTATTTATTTCGGGGGTTATTTTCGCCGTGGAGACTAGTATTTATTTCGGGGGTTATTTTCGCCGTGGAGACTAGTATTTATTTCGGGGGTTATTTTCGCCGTGGAGACTAGTATTTATTTCGGGGGTTATTTTCGCCGTGGAGACTAGTATTTATTTCGGGGGTTATTTTCGCCGTGGAGACTAGTATTTATTTCGGGGTTATTTTCGCCGTGGAGACTAGTATTTATTTCGGGGGTTATTTTCGCCGTGGAGACTAGTATTTATTTCGGGGGTTATTTTCGCCGTGGAGACTAGTATTTATTTCGGGGGTTATTTTCGCCGTGGAGACTAGTATTTATTTCGGGGTTATTTTCGCCGTGGAGACTAGTATTTATTTCGGGGGTTATTTTCGCCGTGGAGACTAGTATTTATTTCGGGGGTTATTTTCGCCGTGGAGACTAGTATTTATTTCGGGGGTTATTTTCGCCGTGGAGACTAGTATTTATTTCGGGGTTATTTTCGCCGTGGAGACTAGTATTTATTTCGGGGTTATTTTCGCCGTGGAGACTAGTATTTATTTCGGGGGTTATTTTCGCCGTGGAGACTAGTATTTATTTCGGGGTTATTTTCGCCGTGGAGACTAGTATTTATTTCGGGGGTTATTTTCGCCGTGGAGACTAGTATTTATTTCGGGGGTTATTTTCGCCGTGGAGACTAGTATTTATTTCGGGGTTATTTTCGCCGTGGAGACTAGTATTTATTTCGGGGTTATTTTCGCCGTGGAGACTAGTATTTATTTCGGGGTTATTTTCGCCGTGGAGACTAGTATTTATTTCGGGGGTTATTTTCGCCGTGGAGACTAGTATTTATTTCGGGGTTATTTTCGCCGTGGAGACTAGTATTTATTTCGGGGTTATTTTCGCCGTGGAGACTAGTATTTATTTCGGGGGTTATTTTCGCCGTGGAGACTAGTATTTATTTCGGGGTTATTTTCGCCGTGGAGACTAGTATTTGTGCTAAAGTTGGTTCTAATAGGTTCGAGGTGCAAAACGTTAGGAACTTGATATAATATGTATTACACAGTGTAATCTTGCCAGGTCGTTGACTACTTGCGTATTCGACTAACTGTCAACTACTATTGTCCAACATCGACTGACCCTCGTTCCTCTTACTTAAATTAGGTGGGAGAGTCTATTCACTATAGAATAAGTGTTTCATCATACCATATGGTCACGACCGTCACTGTCATATTATTATACACTTAAGCGTTAAAGATTGTACCCGAAGCTTCGTTTTTCTATGTCATTAAAATTAAAATTTAAAGATTGTCAAATTTCATCATTATCATATCGGGTGTGGTCGCAGAGATGCATTGGAGTAGTTCATCAATTTCCTCCCTATATCTCGGTTGAAATCCGGCAATTCCATACGAGGAAACCTCCGTTCTGACAGTTTTTAGCCTAAGAAGCCCTTCACCCAGTAATATGTTATCATGGCACTGGTTTCGTACAGGGTTGTAGATATTAGTCTACTCCATTAAACTTGACAACCGTTGAGCTTACAAGAAGGATAATCCGTCATTTGACAGATCTAGCCACTATCCTCACCAGAAAACATTTGGGTAGGGAACCGATTTTATCGTCGGTGACCCGATCCTGCGTCAGGTAGTATGGGGTCTCATATTAGCAGTAGCGCTCCAAGAGATGCAAGATCGAATTTTGAAGTGTCTCTCGAATAATTATGGGTCAGTCAGTTGCTATACGTAATACACACTTGGATGATCATGTCTTGAAAGAGACATGACTGACTGGGCAGATGATTTTCCCGCAGTAGGATGGCATTACTTTCTGCAGTAGACTGGTTGCCAACCAAGGCTATAGAACTCAATCTGTTCTACTATTTAACCCATATCTTTAACCCACAATGACGGATTAATACTGTTCCCAAGGGTATTTGCGCGTAGGTGAATACAATGACTTCAACTGGAATTCGAACTCGGCTCTCTGATTTCTCGTTCCGAGCCGATCTTCACTGCACCACAACGCACATCCGATTATGGGTAGACGCTCATATTTTTTTTATTAGATCTCTAGGGAGAGATTCTGACATTTTGATGTTTGAAAATCTATTCCTTTCTTTTCTTTTGAAAACACACACGCGCGCGTGCGCGAGGGTGTGCGCGTGCGCAAAAGGAATGAAAATAAATCCTTAAAACATTAGCGGAAAGCAAAGTGTATTCATTGGCTTTAACATTAAATTCAACTTAATTGGCTTAAAGTTTCCGTGGACGGAAGAAAAGAAAAAAAAAATACATGTGTAAATATTTTGAATGAAGGCAGCAGGGAATTAGCGTAGGCCACCCACAAAATGATAGAATTCCTCGCGCAAGATATTTTGTGACAAGAAAAGAAAAAAAAAAACGGAAGCTGGACCAACTAACAACAACAAAAACAAAACAAAAAACAACGTGGTGTTTAACATGTTTATAATGGACATTACCAAAATTTGCCTGTCTGTTTCTCTCTCTCAAACACAGGCACACAAACACTTAGTTGTTTCATGTATACAACTACAAAAACGTGGCTTCATATACACCTGCACGTTTATACGAAAGTTAAGATTTTCTATGAAAAGTTCGTAAGCTGAAATCATAAATCCTAAAAAACTCAAAAACAAGTTACTATCTTTAAAAAGGATAGATTTAAAAGTTTTAATCCATAAAATCACAATACGTGTAAATATTCTCAGATACAATCTGTAGAGAGGAACAATATGACTAAAAGAAAGAGACAAGAAGAAAACTGTATTTAGTTTTTTAGCCGAGGTGTTTCGTCCATTGACGGACTTTATCAAGGCAAATATATAATCTGTAGAGAGAACCATGACTTAATGTCATAGTCATAGAAAGATGTATTTGTTATGTAAATATATACATAACCAGAAAAAACTAAAAATCCCAACTGCTTATAATGTTTTTATTTTGTAAATTGTTACTTCCTGATTAAAATCTTGCACAACCTCCCTCCTCTGTCTGACTGTCTGTCTCCATGTATATTTTTGTGTGTGTGTAATCCCTATTCAATATTTTTTTCCGATATCTTAAAAAGAATAAATTTGCCAACTTCGGATGTGAAACAAAAACAAAACAAAACAAAAAAAAAGAAAGGAAAACTGAAAAATAAAGAAAAAAGTGGGCGTTTCAAAAGGGTGTTTTTTTCTTCTCTTGACACCCCCAATTACTTCCACGATTTCCTCTTAAAAAAAAACAAAAAAACTATGCTTAAAAATTCGAATAACAACAAAAACACTAGTTAGCTGTTAGATTGTTTAAGATCTTTTAAAGATTAACATTATATTTACAAGTTTATAAAAATATATGAACCAACTATAATGCAATATTTACTATTTAACATTTTTATAAAGATTTATCATTTATCATGGTATAAAGAAATATAAAACAAATCATTTTTTTTAGGGACCGCAAATAATTCGCTGATAAAAACAGCATATCATGAAGAAATATATCATATCATGAAGTTTTTCCGTCAAAATGTTTATGCCATTAATACGAGGAAAGATCAAAGTGTTTTATTATTTTTTAAACTGGTTTAATCCTTTCCAACACATTCGAAATATTATTGGTTAAAATATCTCTTTTTTTTCTCATTGGGTAACCAAACTGGTACCAGAGTTTACTTTGGATAATGTAATATTACGCAACTGATTTTTTTCCGGTGAAAATACGTTAATTTGGAAATTCTTGCGAAAATCAAATAATTGTCAGATTTTAATAAAACTTTCAGGACTAATATACAGTCAGTCAAGTGCCATACGTGATACACGCTTTGGGCGATCATGTCTCGAAAAAGGTATGACTGACTGGTTAGAAGATTATCCCGCAGTATGTTGCCATTACTTTCTGCGGCAGAATGGTTGTCAGTCAAGGCTACACAACGCAATCTGTTCTGTTATTTAATCCATAGGTGGAGGGAAGAGATGGATTAGTATTTGTGCGTAAGTGAATGCAAAGGATTCAATTGGAATTCGAACTTCGCTTCTCGATTTTCTCGTTCCGAGCCGATATTCATTGCATCACAACACACATATATACAATGAATGAAATTATTGTTTTTGAAATCATTATTTTTATAAATTCGTGGTAAAAATATTTTCTTTTTAAATATGTTACTGTTTTTTTTTTCACTCATTTGGCTGTTTCTCTGAAATAGTAAAATAAACAATGCAACAAAACTATGATTTAATTTTGTTAGATAAGCTTTTTGGCTTACGGCCTATCACGTTGAATACACTGGTTCTCGCTCGATCACCGAAGTTAAGCAACGTTGAGCCTGGTCATTTGGCTGTCATCATTCACTTCAGAGATCAGGAAGATCAGTGCTCCGTGATTGAGAAATACTTTTACTCTAAATTTCTTGTTATAAACAAGTAATACTTATGTAAATCAGAATTATTCAACTTTAAATTTGCTAACTTTTAAAAAATAACGTGTCACATATGTATATTTTATTTTTGCAAGATTTATAAAAAAACTGGGATTATACTTTTGTTTACAAATTTGTCAAACTGTCAAAATAAACATGAAAAACGATGAATTTTGAAAACTCACAAAATATTGAGATTGTAATCGATATAATTTCTATTTGTAAAACAACAGAGTATTTTGCTTACTAGAAATTGTAAATTTAACCATTTAGCTTTAAATTAAAGCTAAAATGAAAGCTTCAAGAAATTTTTTTTATTTTAAAAAGTTCTATTTTAAACTTAGGTATAAAAAATGAGCAGAGATACTTATTTTATTAAATTATGTCTGTCGATTATAGAACAAGAAACTTGAAATAAACATGTATTTTATTCTCAGATTATTTTGCCTTTCAAATAACTTTTCGTTTAAATTTTCCATTTTCTTTTTTTACAATGTAATCAATGTAATTATTTCCTGTTTATAGATATCCTGAAATCAAAACACTGTGCTTCCTCGGCTTAACACTCACAACAGATCTCAAGTGGAATGACTATATAGAATCCATACCTAAATCCGCTGCTAAGAAAGTTGGTTCTCTGTGTAGGGTCAGGAAGTGTTTTCCCGCCTGAAACAATCCTGCACATATATAAATCTACCATCCGCCCGTGCATTGAATACTGCTGCTATATCTGGTCGGGTGCTCCTGATATCCACCTGGATGTCCTTGACAAATTCTAACGAAGAATCTGTAATGTGATAGATCCAGACTTTGCAGCTCGGATACAGCCTTTTTCTCACCGGCGCAATGGGGCTTCCCCTGTTAATACTTTAACGGCTTCTGCTCCAATGAACTTAGCTCACTGGTGCTCCCTATATATGAATTTACTCGAGTCACAAGATTAGCAACTAGGCCCCACCCTTTTACTGTGAAACCAATAAAATGTAAACGTAATTTCTATTCCACCAGCTTCTTTTCTCGCACTTCCCGCCTGTGGAATTCCGTTCCATTTACTTGCTTTCCCGACAGCTACAATCTCCAAGAATTTAAATGTAAATAGTCAATAGTCATCTCCTATCTCACTAACTTGCACCCTCTCTCTCATGCTCCTTTCTCCATTCATTCCACTCTCATCAGTATTCCCATCCTTCTCTTGCCCACTTTCTGACAGCCTCTATAACCTGTCACTCTTTCTCATAACTTTCCTCCTATGTAACCCCCTGCAAAACTGGCTGTAAAATGCCTTGTTTGGGGCGATATGATTATTTAAAAAAAATTTTTTTCAGTAGGCATTACTATTAAATCAGCATTAAAACAGGTGTTTCAGAAAATTCATAATTCAATTAAAAAGAAATCAGAAATGAAAAATATGATGATGGGTGGACTGATTTTATATTGAGTCAGGTTGAGAAGTTTTAACACTAACACGTATTTAAAAGCATTCTCGTAATTCGTCGACATTCATTTTGGTCTTAAATAATGAAACCGAAAATGGATGTTAAATGAAGTCCCGTTTATTATAACCGTTGGGTGCGACGTCATTCAAATGACTTCAATTCTGTTGATACACAATACGATGAGATAGTAACAGTGTTATTTCTATTCAATCAGTATTTAAATTCAATAATCTTTTAATCGACCTGCGTCTCACAATGTGTTAAATCAGAAGAAAGTAACATTTGTATTGTGAATGTTTTTGTTTGTTTTGGAAAGAAATCAAATCTTGTCTTAACTCAAGAAACCTTATAAGGAATATGATAATAGCTATGTTCATATTCATTAGGCATTTGCATTCAAAATATATTCGACTTCAACTGGCATTCGTATTAATCAACTATCTCATATGCTACGGCATTCATATTTATTAGGCATTCGCATTCAATAAGCATTTGTATTCAAGATATATTCGACTTTAATTAGGATTCGTATTAATCAACTACCACGTATTCTATAGGCGTTCATATTCAGTAGGCATTCGCATTCACAGTAGGCATTTGTATTCAAAATATATTCGACTTTAATTGGCATTCTATTCATTCACATTCATATCCGTTAGACATTAATGTTTAACAAACGTTTGTTGGTTGTTTTGTTTTGTCTAGTAATACTTTTTTCTTTTCGAGTATCAAGATTCATTGGGGATTGTTTTTTTTAAAGTCAAGGTCCCCAAGTCCTACCCTTGTTATTTAACCCATAACTGGAGGGAAGGGGCGGATTAATACCTTTCCCAAGGGTACCTGTGCTTAAGTGAATGCAGGGTATTCAACTGGAATTCGAACTCGGCTCACCGATTTCTCTTTCCGAGCCGATATCCACTGCACCACAAGGCACATCCGTCACTATACGCTTACAGTACCTGGTATTCCCAAGCGGTCACCAATCTAAATACTGACCAGGCTCAACGTTGCTTAACTTCGGTGATCGAGCGAGAACCGGTGTATTCAACGTGGTAGGTCGTAAGCCACAGACGTTTGTATTTAACCGTCATTCGCTTTCACTATTTATTCTTAATAAATGGATGTTTACTTTTGATTAAATAGGAATTTCAGAAAGTATTCTTATTACTCAGACATTTATATTCAGCAAGAATTTAAACTTTAGTCTCGTCATAAGTTGAATCTGAATAAGAACATTATTCCGAAAGATGTGTTGCAGTTTTAAAGAAATTTAAATTTGATTGAATCCTCGAAAATGATGTCAATTTTGATGTTCCCAAGACAAAACTGCCCTTCCTTATCGACTATAGAAGAAATTTCCTGCTAGCTATCATCATACCTGATGCAAATCTCCTTGTGAGCGTCTCCTTGGCCTCACCTTTTTAATCGACCTCATGTGGAACGACAACATTGAATCTATAGTTGCATATACTACTATGAAATTTGGGTTTCTGTATCTAAACAGAAAGTTTTTTTCTCGTCAGAATCGATATTACACATTTATAAAGGTACCATTCGTACGTGCATTGAATACTGTTGCCATATCTGGTCGGGTGCTTCTGCTATTCATCTCGAGGTTCTCATCAGAGTCCATCTTGCACATTTACAAATCTACCATTCGTCCGTGCATTGAATATTGTTACCATATCTGGTCGGGTGCTATTCATCTTGAGGTTCTCGTCAGAGTCCATCTTGCACATTTATAAATCTACCATTTGTACGTGCATTGAATACTGTTGCCATATCTATTCGGGTGCTCTTGCAATATATCTCTCCAAAAGCCAAAGAAGGATCTGCACTACAATCAGTTCTGACTTGGTTTTTCGACTCTAGTAATTTTCTTACCGACGTAACTTGGTTTCCTTCTATCTCTTCTAGATTTTCACGACAACTGCTCTGACGCTTTTTTTTTCCTGTTGCCCCGACTGGGTCAATTTGAGGGTGCTACTAGATTGGCATGAAGGTCCCATTCTTTTATTGTTGAAATAGTTAAATGTAACTGCACTTCTACTCGAACAGATTCTTTTTTCACACTTTCCGCTTGTTGAATTCCCATCCGTTTACTTACTTCCCTGGTAGCTACAATCTAATTTAAATGCAGCGTTCAGGGCCGTTTATCTTCTTGGATCCCGATCACTTTATATACTTTCTTCAATATCTCTTCCACCCGGTTATTTCTCTCACTGCGGACTAGTAGCGGTCCCGCCTTCGTTGGGGTGAAATGATAAAAAAACAAAACAAAAAAAAAACAAAACAGGATAGTGACAGAAATTATGCATATTCAAAGCACATTTATTTTCTACCAGAAAGTTATACTTTAAACTGGAACATTATTTTTATCCACACACAAAATAAATTATGTAATATTAACACGCAAAAAAAAAAGAAAAATTGCAATCCTAAATATTTCAGCATTAAACAATTCAGAGGGTTGATAAACCGTAAAAAGTAAATCAATCAATCAAGTGCCCTGAAACTTTACATATTCAGCATTAATTGATATTTTCACTATTTATATTATTCAGACTATTGTCCTCATATGTATTACCATATTCACTGCCTTCTTCGCTAGGGCCTTTGTCAAGGGATCAAAATCTCGGGATGAACCCTTTATATCGTTCACTGGTGTAGATTGTTCTAGTTCCATCAGTCATGCCCCTTCCAGTTCTCACAGTTATTTCCGCTTAACTCAACTGTCTAAGTTTTTGTTCACCTCTGTAGCTAGGTATTGAACTCACGTCACTGCATGAAAACAAAACTTTATTCACTGGGCCATGTGTTCTTGAATATAGTAACAAAGACAAGGACAACAGTTCTAACAATGTAAGTATGTAAATAATTACAATACCTCATCTCAGAAATATAGACAAATATTGAAGGTGAATATGGCGACAAATATGAGGACAACAGTCCGAACAATGTGAATTGTGTAAATAATTACAATACCTCATCTTGAAATATAGACAGATATTGAAGGTGAATATGACAACAAAGATGAGGACAACAGTCCGAGCAATGTAAATAGTGTAAATAATTACAATACCGCATCTCAGAAATATAGACAGATATTGAAGGTGAATATGGCAACAAAGATGAGGACAACAGTCCGAGCAATGTAAATAGTGTAAATAATTACAATACCTCATCTTGAAATATAGACAGATATTGAAGGTGAATATGACAACAAAGATGAGGACAACAGTCCGAACAATGTAAATAGTGTAAATAATTACAATACCTCATCTCAGAAATATAGACAGATATTGATCAATGTTTAAAAATTTATGAACATTTTTTTTAATCATGTCACCCCAAGCAAGGCATTCCACTGCCACTATAGCGCAGGGGGTTACACAGGGAGATAGACGAGTTAGGATGTACACAGGGGGAGAGTTGGAGAGAATGGGTGTAGGTTAGTGTGTTAGGAGGTGTCTCTTGAACTTACATTTAAACTCCTGGAGGTTATAGCCGTCGGGGAAGCAAGCATGCGGAAGGGAATTCCATAGGCGGGAAGTGCGAGAGAAGAAGCTGTTGGAGTAGAAATTGCGGTTACATTTCATCGGTTTCACTGTAAAAGAGTGGGACCTATTTGCCAATCTAGTATCTCGTGCAAACTCACACCTAGGGGGCACCAGTGATTTAAGTTCATCAGAGCAGAAGCCATGAAAGTATTTATAGAAGAGGCACAGGAAAGCCACGTCACGCCGGTGAGAGAGTGACTGCAGGCGGTCAGCTAAGTCGGTATCAATCACGTGACAGATTCTTCGCTGTATTTTGTCAAGAAGCCCGAGAAGAGAATTGCTTTAAAATGTGTGTGTGCGTGTGTGTGTGTGTGTGTGTGAGAGAGAGAGAGAGAGAGAGAGAGAGAGAGAGAGAGAGAGAGAGAGATTAATTTAAAAGCCGAAAACATCGCTATCCTTATGAAATGAGATAATGCAGCTTTCCATCCAAAAATGAAATCTGCCAAATTTGCAAAAGTTTAAATATAAAAATTTTAAAATACGAAATTTGAAAGTTGAGTTCAGATTCGTTCCATTCACTTACACCCAAATATCCTTGAGAAAAGATATTAATCCGTCTCTTCTTCCTCCAGCTATAGGCTAAATAAAAGAACAGATCGAGTTCTATAGCCTTGGTTGCTAACCAGTCTACCGCAGAAAGAAATGCCAAAATACGGTTAGAGAATTTTCTGCCTAGTTAGTCATGGATCGAAAAGGACATGATCGCCCAAGAGTGTATCACGCACGACACTCTACAGACTGACATACCAATAGTGAAATAAAAAGTTTTTTTGGAGTATTTTCAAAAGCAATGTCAGAAAAATATTATAGAATTTGAATGCGTCTTTGCTGCTGGCACCAACAGAAGATGTGAATTCTCATCTAAGAGAAAAAGTCAAATCTAATCCGAAACACAGGTTGGATGAATTAGAAGAACCGATTTCAGAGACATTAATCAGTGCCGGTGCCATTGCTGATGTCGGGTTTTATTTAAAAGTCGTGATTTGATATTGGTGACAACAGTTAGTCACTCAGGCTTTTCTTTTTTTTATTGCCTTTTATATTCTTCCACTGTTTTTTTTTTATACAGAATTCTTTTTGTCCTTTTATTTAGAATTTTTCTTTCCCTTTTCCTTTCCTTTCTTTTCTTTTTATTTATAATATTTTCTTTTTTTAAAATTTTTCACTCTTTCTTATTCAGAATTTTTTCTGTTTTCATACAGTGTTTTCTTTCCTGTATTTCTTTCGTTGTTTTTTGTCTGTTTTTTTCTTTCTTGTTTTTTACTATGGGTTTTTAATTATTTATTTAGAATTTTTGCAGTCATTCTTTCTTCTTTCTTTTTTTTTTATTTATAATTATTTATTTACTTTTTTATCATTCATTTTTCATTCATTCTTAAATTGGAAACTGTTCTTTCTTTCTTTCTTTCTTTCTTTCTTTCTTTCTTTGACTGTTTCTTCAGAATTGTTTCTTTCTTTTTATTTTAGATTCTTTCATTTTGGATTCTTTATTTTTTATTTAGAATCATTCTTTCTTTTTTCTCTCTTTCTTTTCTTTTTTACACAGTTCTTTCTTGTATTTCATTCATTCAATCATTCTTTCTTTTATTCATTCATTCTTTCTTTTTGCCCGTTTCTTCATAACTCATTCTTTCTTCTTTTTATTTTGGATTCTTTCTTGCTTTTCTAAATTTAGAATTCATTCTTTTTTTCTTTTTTTTTTAAAGAATTCATTATTTTTTTCCCTTGTTATTTATAATTCTTTCTTTTTTTGCTTCCAATTGTTTCATTTTTATTCTTTGAAATTTCTTATTTTTCACACTACTTTCTTTTTTCTATCTTTTTTCTTTCTTTTCTATATTTTTGCTGGTTTCTTCATCATTCTTTTTATTTTAGATTCTTTATTTATCTTTATTTAGTATCTTTTCTTCCCTTTTTCTTTTCTTTTTATTCATAATTTTTTCTTTTCTTTTTATAATTCTTTCATTATTTCATTCTTTCTCATTCAAATTCTTTTTTTATCGCTTTTTTGCTTTCAATTCTTTTGTTCTTTCCTTCTTTGTGTGTTTTTGTTGTTTTTTTCTTAATTCTTTCCATCTTTTTCTTTTTTAAGATTCTTTACTTTTTTTCTTTCTTTTTCATTTTTCCTAATTATGTAATTCTTTTTTTCATTTTTTCAATTCTTTCATTTTTCTTTCTTATTTCTTATTTTTTAACAATTTTTTCTTTCTCTCCTTCTTCCATTGTTTTTTGTCTGTTTTTTTCTTTTTTTATTCTTTATTTATTTTTTAATTTGGGATTCTTTTCTTTCCTTTCTTTTAATTTATAATTTTCTTTCATTTTTTTCCAATTCTTTCATTTATTTAATTATTTCTTATTCAGTATTTTTTTTTTGCACAGTTCTTTCTTTCTGTTTCTTCATAATTTTTTCTTTTTCTTATTTATTTTGGATTCTTTATGTCTTTCTTTTTTATTTAAATTTTTCTTTCTTTCTTTCTTTCTTTCTTTCTTTCTTTCTTTCTTTCTTTGTTTCTTCATAATTTTTTCTTTTTCTTATTTATTTTGGATTCTTTATGTCTTTCTTTTTTATTTAAATTTTTCTTTCTTTCTTTCTTTCTTTCTTTCTTTCTTTCTTTGTTTCTTCATAATTTTTTCTTTTTCTTATTTATTTTGGATTCTTTATGTCTTTCTTTTTTATTTAAATTTTTCTTTCTTTCTTTCTTTCTTTCTTTCTTTCTTTCTGTTTCTTCATAATTTTTTCTTTTTCTTATTTATTTTGGATTCTTTATGTCTTTCTTTTTTATTTAAATTTTTCTTTCTTTCTTTCTTTCTTTCTTTCTTTCGTTTCTTCATAATTTTTTCTTTTTCTTATTTATTTTGGATTCTTTATGTCTTTCTTTTTTATTTAAATTTTTCTTTCTTTCTTTCTTTCTTTCTGTTTCTTCATAATTTTTTCTTTTTCTTATTTATTTTGGATTCTTTATGTCTTTCTTTTTTATTTAAATTTTTCTTTCCTTCTTTCTTTCTTTCTTTCTGTTTCTTCATAATTTTTTCTTTTTCTTATTTATTTTGGATTCTTTATGTCTTTCTTTTTTATTTAAATTTTTCTTTCTTTCTTTCTTTCTTTCTTTCTGTTTCTTCATAATTTTTTCTTTTTCTTTTGGATTCTTTACGTCTTTCTTTTTTATTTAAATTTCTTTCTTTCTTTCTTTCTTTCTTTCTGTTTCTTCATAATTTTTTCTTTTTCTTATTTATTTTGGATTCTTTATGTCTTTCTTTTTACTTAAATTTCTTTCTTTCTTTCTTTCTTTCTTTCTTTCTGTTTCTTCATAATTTTTTCTTTTCCTTATTTATTTTGGATTGTTTACGTCTTTCTTTTTTAATTAAATTTTTCTTTCTTTCTTTCTTCATAATTTTTAAAAATTTTTCTTTTGGATTCTTTACGTCTTTCTTTTTTATTTAACCTTTTCTTTCTTTCTTTCTTTCTTTCTTTCTTTCTGTTTCTTCATAATTTTTTCTTTTTCTTATTTATTTTGGATTCTTTACGTCTTCCATTTTTATTTAAATTTTTCTTTCGTTCTTTCTTTCTTTCGTTCTTTCTTTCTTTTTCCTTTCTTTCGTTCCTTTTTAATATTCTTTCTCTTTTTTCAAAACTTTTCAGAACTTTTCCTACTGATTTTTTCTTTCACTTTATTTCTTCTTCACAATTCCTTTTATCATTTTTTCTGAAGTATTTGTTATTTTACTCGCCATCTAGATTCCTTAATCGACATCTCCCACCCCACACGCACGCACGCACTCACCCCCACCCGACACAGAGTCACATACGTAAACCAACCAGCAAGAAATGTCGCACCTCATTACCCCTTGACACTTGTTTATCTATTTTTTGTCTCCGTCTACCCAACAAAAATATAGATGAAATATTAAATGCACTTTTTAATATTCTTAGGATAATTCGCGGTTTGAATATAAATAATTTTGCTACTTTTCTCATTCAAATTAGTGATTATTTGAATGTTTTTAATAAATTCAATGTCCTTTTAATATTCGTAATTCTTTGGAAATTATGAAAAATAATGTGGTCATTTAAAAATCAAATATTTCCAATCTAAATTAATTTCTTAGGTAGTGATATCACTGGAAAGCAAATTGACAGTTTTTTTTTTAAATACTCAGAGCACCAATGCCCATTTAATTCATGAAATGAAATTCAGCAGGCCACCATGGCAATGCTTTATTTGCCTATATCCATTAAATTGTTGCTATGTGATTGGCATTAACATTTGTTCATTTGTACATGATTAAGTGGCCAGTGAATACGTAGTCATTATTTATTAAATAAGATCATTTATTTATCTTATTTAAATCTTTACCCAGAATTTAGTGGATTTTAAAATTTAATCTTTGCCAGATATTTTGTGAAAGTTATATATTCACGGTGGAAAATCAATTACATGATTTTATTATTGACTTTCTTATGAAGTCTATGATGACTCATTGGTCCAATGAGTTACCTGCCCTTTAAACCCCAGCAAGCTTACCATTTGCAGTGACTTGCAATGTCTGGTAAGTTCACTCACTGACCTGCATACACTGTTGCATAAGTTGCAAGAGAAACGAGGCTAGACGTCTTAGTGATAAATTGTGATGCCGTTGCTGCGACGTGTGCGACAAATCAAGCCAGCATTTCAAAGCGTCCATCTTCTGCACAGGTGAGAGTCTCTTTAGTGCCTTTTCCATAGCAAGCAGCCCGTTTTAACTTTGCACATTCCAGAACGCATTTCTCAAAATCATTAATACTAGTCGTTTTTTTTTAATCATATCACCCCAAGCAAGGCGGTAACGCCACTGATGCGCAGGGGGCTACGTAAGATTGAAAAGATTGGAAAAGAGAAAGCCGGAAACCACATCCTAAACAGGGAACAAGGGATGAGCCTCTTCACCTGTTCAATAGACGTGGGTGGAGTGTAAACCAGGTGATAGTTTAATCTATCTACTCCTATTAAAAAAAACAAAAAACAAAAAGAAAAGAGTGAAAAGATTGGAAAAGAGAAAGCCGGAAACCACATCCTAAACAGGGAACAAGGGATGAGCCTCTTCACCTGTTCAATAGACGTGGGTAGAGTGTGAACCGGGCGATAGTTTAGTCTATCTACTCCACCAAGTAAACTTTCCATACGCCAGCTCTTCTCAGAAGATAAAAGATGAGAAGCTGTGGAGACACATGACTACCTACGTGTTCACTATATTGATCATAAGTGCGTCCTTGTGGAAGTCTTTGTAGCTTTTGTGCGTCTTGCACTAATACACCTTCTCCTCGAAGCTTATAAAGTGACCAACCCAGCTCATTCTTCTATTCAGAGCAATAGACTCGATGCTCAAATCTTTTGATACAGAATTCTTCATTTCCACTATACCCTCAGCGTCAGACACAACCATTTCTTATGGAAGACGCTATATAAGTCTGCCATAGGTTGTCTGGGTCACGCAACCATACAAGAGAGATAACAGAACGCATGCTTTGTAGTCACTGATTTTACTAAGTTCCCTGAAACTACTTGTGAACATAAACTTTTTTCCAAGCTTGATGTATGTTTACGAGTCTTTTAAATAAATCAGTCAGTCAGTCAAGTGCCATACGTGATACACGCTTTGGGCGATCATATCTCAAAACAGACATGACTAAATGGGCAGATGATTATCCCGCAGTAGGTTGCCATTGTTTTCTGCAGTCAAGGCTATAGAACCCAGTACATCCTACTGTTTGACTCATAACTAGAGGGAGAAGAGATGTATTATATTATTACATAGTAATTAATGGGGGATCAGTTTATTACTTCATAACAATATAAAACTGATTCCCTACTTTATGCCCAGTAAAAGCGTTAATCATGTTTTCAACTATTATATTCACTTAGTTAAGTGCCATACGTGATACACGCTTTGGGCGATCATGTCTCGAAAGAAACATGACTGACTTGGCAGCAGTAGGTTGCCGCAGTAGGTTGCCATTGCTTTCTGCGGTAGACTGGTTAACTCATAACTGGAGGAAAGAGAGGGATTAATACCTTTCCCAAAGATATTTGCACATAAGTGAATGCAGGGAATTCAACTGCAATTCGAACTCGGCTACCCTATTTGTCGTTCCGAGCCGATATCCACTGCACCACAACGCACATACATACAAAAACGAAAAGCAGTAAAATGATATGTACCGCTTATAGAGATGGTGCCATAGCTTAGAGTACTATTTCTAAGTTGTTTGCTAATTGTTTTGATCATGAAGACAAAAACGTCCCAACAGGCCTGCAATTGTTGATGACAAAATTGAAATATCCATCCAGGCTATACGACACGAGCCATTGCAGAGATACTCCACAGATTTTAAACATTTATATTCTTACAGAGAATAAATTGATTCAAAATTTCAGCAGTGTTTTTCTTTATTAACAGTTTATTTGTAGTTCCTATTTGCATTGGAACTTCTACATTTGTCGTCTACCATGTACATGTTATTTTCAATGTTTAGTTAAAAACACATCTCTTGCTTCAAATTTTATTTTATCTCTGACGAATTTGTCCAACTTTTACAACTTTATACGACAATATATAAGAGCCCAACATTATTAATGTTATTTTTTGCTTACCTGGAATATACTTCAGTTCCTGAAATGTATTCTTCATATCCATAAGCGACTATTTTTTGGCATTAGAATCTTCCGCATTTCTTTCTACGCAACATTCATAGACAAATGTCATTACGTGTTGAATTTTTTGATGCTCGGAATGTGTAAATCACTTTCCCTTTTGCTTACCATCATGCATTCTGTCTTCTGACAAAGATCAGTCTGTTCTTGCTTTAAACGACTTTGCTGTCTAAGAATTCTTTCCGTTTTCTTTGTCGTCTGTTTAACACATGCTTCTATGTATGCGATAAATTATCATAGATTTTCTCATTTCCTTATTATACTCTATTTGGACAGATTAATTAATACATGACTGTATCCGGCAGCAAGGCCTCTGATTGGGATGTTGTGAGGAGCATGGAGCCATCTCTTAATTGCTGTTGTTACAAGCTCCACCCTGACCCGGAGTGGTAGCACCTGTTAGGGTCCCAGCTATGAGCAAATAGTTACCCCCACTCACCAAACTGGGGTAAAAACACTATGAAAGTATAAAAATACTTTTATAGAAATATATATACATAACAGAAGACTTTTATAGAAAAATATACATCTTTGAAGAAAAAATTATTTCCACAAAACATTTTTGAAGGAAAACATTCTCAGAAAAACATTTTTGAATACAAAACTATAATACGTTTTCAGTTTTCTAAAATAAAAAAAAAATAAAAAATTTGTTATAATCTTCTTACTATAAATGAACATTAAAAAAATACCTTAAAACCCCACCTTTTTGGCATTAAATGACCCACAGAGGTTGATATACCGTTAAAAAAAACTCACTTACTCACGCAGAATTTTAAACGGTTGATATAACTTATTAAACTTAACCTTAAAAAATGAAAACCGTTTTTGTAAAAATTCATTATTCACCGGAATTTTTTTCTTAAAACTATAATGTCCTCAATAAACCTAATTTATAAAAGCAATCAAAACCTGTTCTAATTAAATTATGTCATAGTTCTCTAATCTTTCTTTCATTCTCAGTCTTCACATACACTTTCACTTTCACTTTCACTTTCTGTACCCGTCTGCATTTTGGTGGCATCCTGTCTTGCTTGAAACATATGCAACAGAATTTATTCATTTTTTCGGAGAACTGACAATAAAAATGTGAAACACTATTTATTACATTGTTTATTGACATGCATAATGTTATACTTATATGATTGTAAAATTATTTAAATAAATTACTATGCAATTTTTTATTATTTACGATATTTTCCAAATTATCTTGGGACCATAGCACAATGATAATTCAGTAACCATAGATATAAGGGCCATGAATCTAAATTTATTTATAAATGGAACTCTGTGTGTGTATGTGTGTGTGTCTGTGTTTGTGTGTCCGTTACCTATAGACTGCGAAACGGCTGAACCGACTTTCTTGAAAATTTACACAGTTGTACTATAAGCGTCTGCGAGTGTTCTTAGCTAGGTTTTGTGTCGAAGTACCCCCCATAAATATCGAAAATCGATAATCGAAAAAATCGGGTTATGGAAGGAGTGGTCCGATTTTAATCAAATTTGATACACTCATAGACAAAGACATAAGAAACGGTATTCAGATATTTCAAGGTTGCAGTTCTTACAATAGTGCAGAAAATCGATAATATATATATATAAAAGGCAAGATATTTGTGTGTATGTCTGTTTACCTGCCTGTATGTCTGTATTTTTTTCAGCCCTTTTATTTTAGTTTTTGCTTCGGGTTTGGCTCTAAGTCGGTATAATTGTAGTTTTTAGTGTCAGCCATGATACCATTTACTCAGAGGATTTATTTAGCCTTCAAAATTCAGTTTATGACGAAAAAATACTTATTTGATATCGATACCAGGAAATGAAAATTTGACTTACATCCATTCATTTTTCTTTCAGTCTACGGTTTCGCTTTAACTGGAAACAACTATTGCTTTTTAGTCTTTTGTGCCTGAGGCTGGGTGTTTGCGCCGCGCGTCGGATTCGCCTGCCTGCGAATACTGAACGCCGCGCGCCACCAGCCTGTCTGCCTGCCGTGCTGTGAGACTGCGGCCATCCCGCACATCCTGGACAATCGCTTGTGGAACTCACTTCTATTTGCTTGTTACTCTGATAGATACAATCTCCAAAACTTTGAATGCAACGTCAATTGCCATCTTTTATCTATTTGAATTCCACCCATCTCTTATTTTTTCTTCAACAATGCATGTATCTTTTTTATTCCCTTACTGTACCCCCCTGGGCACAAGTGGTATTTCTCCTTTGCTTGGGGTGAAATGATTATAAAAAATTGTTTTCATGGTAACTGCTTTGGGAAGCTGCTTCCCTTGGTGGCCTGACTACAAAAATTTAAGGGTGCTGCTAGATTGGCATTTAGGTCCAACACTTTACCGTTTTACCGTTGAAATATTTAAATATAACCGCCTCTTCTACTCTAACAGTTTATTTTTTCGCAATGTTCGCCCCGTGGAACTTCCTTTCGTTTACTTGCTTCTCTGATTGCTACAATCTCCAAAAAATTTAACTGCAACGTCAATTGCCATTTTCTATCTCTTTAAATCCCATCCATCTTTTATCCTTTCGTCGACACTCCCTGTACACAGTCCTTTCTCTCACTATAATCCCCGCCCCCGCGCACTAGTGATGATCCCGCCTGGCTGGAGAAGAAATGTTTTTTTTTGCATAAATCTAGTTTCATATGTTTAAGTTTTATCAAAATTCTAAATATATCTTTTTAAACAATAGAAATTGTCCAGGGCGTGTGCAATAACAACCGGGTCAAGAAGAAAACTGTTCGTTTGGCATACCGTTTCTTTTTCTTTTTTTTGGGGGGGGGGGGTACGTTTGTTAAAATTTTCGATGCTAACATTTGAAGGTGGCTGTTGCTTTGCTCAATAGTGTGAAGAAAAATACTAATGTACACGACCGGCCATAATTATTAGGCCCCCAATTTTTTAAAGAAAATGTATTTCATACTATTTTTTAGTATTTATTTCCAAGTGGATAATTCTAAATGAAAATAGAATGGTTCTCTTGTTAATATTACACAATGACATGTGCAAGAAATGAACTGTTCTGGTGTCCAGGTTTTGTGCTCTCTTCCCCATGCTAGTCTCCTCTTCTTATTGGCTGGCCGAAGCAAAGGCTTCCTGGCTGCCTTGTAAAATTTTGCAGAGTAATAATAACAAAAGAACCATTCTGTTTTCATTTAGAATTATCGACTTGGCAATATATACTAAAAACAGTATGAAATAAATCATTTTATTTTAAAAACTGGGGTGGCCTAATAATTATGGCCAGTCAGTCAGTTAAGTGCCATGCGCAATACACGCTTTGGGCGATCATGTCTCGAAAGAGACATGATTGACTGGGCAGAAGATTATCCCGCAGTAGGTTGCCATTGCTTTCTGCGGTAGACTGGTTGCCGACCAAGGCTATAGAACCCAATCTGTCCTATTATTTAACCCATAACTGGAGGGAAGAGACGGATTAATACCTTTCCCAAGGGTATTATGGCCAGTAGTATATATAAATATATATATAGCTAATCTACAGGGTGCGATGGGTAAATTGTCGCTATTTGCCTTGTAATATTTTGCAGAATAATAATAACAAAAGAACCATTCTGTTTTCATTTAGAATTATCCACTTGGCAATATATACTAAAAATAGTATGAAATACATTATTTTATTTTAAAAACTGGGGTGGCCTAATAATTATGGCCGGTAGTGTATATAATAACATTCAACGCAAAAATATCAGAAAGATTTTAATTCTTAATCATGAAGAGTTTTGTTGCATTACATCCGCCGGAACAATAGTTATTTTGATACTAATTTTATGAAAAGCTAATTTATACTAACAACTTCCAGAAAGATTACTAAACGAAAGTTGTATAGGAAGTTATTCCACAAACGGCGATAAATAGTGGATACTCTCCGCGGTCGGCGAAAATCGCCTGCAACAATTAAAGAAATACTGCTTGTTTCCGTTTAGATTGTGCCAATCGGCATATGACAGTCATCCGAATAATCTAGTGTAAGCTTGTGTAATTACACCAGGGAAACTTACAGGATGGGTAAAAGGTGGCTTTCATTATAGAGTTAGCTCAGGTCTCTGAATACCGTGCCACTGAGCCTTTCAGCAATTTAGTCAGATTCATTTTTCAGATATAAACTGATGAATATTTTTCTTTTCCGTATTTTTTCAACATCCTACGGTGATATGATGTGATACGAAGTAATTTTAAATGTAACTTATCGTACAAACCAAAGACAGAACTTGTTCAGTTTCAGCGAACACTGTTACACCAGGCGTCAATATCAATATCAATAATCGAAATTTTATAGCATCTAAGCTTATTTATAAGTTGAACTTTCTCTCTCTCTCTCTCTCTCTCTGTATCTGTGTGTATGTGTCCGTTACCTATAGACTCCGAAACGGCTGAACCGATTTTCTTGAAAGTTTACACAGTTGTACTATAAGCGTCTGCGAGTGTTCTTAGCTAGGTTTTGTGTCGAGGTACTCCCGATAAATATCGAAAATCGATAATCGAAAAAATCGGGTTATAGAAGGAGTGGTCCGATTTTAATCAAATTTGATACACTCATAGACAAAGACATAAGAAACGATATTCAGAAGTTTAAAGGTTGCAGTTCTTACAATAGTGCAGAAAATCGATAATATATATATATATATATATATATATATATATATATATATATATATAAAAGGCAAGATGTTTGTGTGTGTGTGTCTGTCTGTCTGTATGTCCTTTATACAAATCCACAATTTTTATCTGATTCTCAATAAAAATTCACACAAATATTCTTTAGGCCGAGGACCATGGATTAGTTTTAAAGCTTTCATTACACCCGAGCATTGCCGGGCTATACTGCTAGTCATCATATTAACTATCAAATCTTTTTCTTTCCTGCATATTCTCTGCTTTCCATGGCTATAGGATGTGACACAAACACCTTTTTAATGTAGGTTGCCGTACGTACAGGCCAAGGACAATCTTGTTCAGTCTTCACGACCACTCTCACCCGGACGTCAGCATCAACAATATTCATTTTAGTACAACAGGAAGATACTGCGACATCATTGAAACTCCTGGAAGGCTTTCTCATAGTTTTAAGAGAACAAATACTACACTTTGATTACAGCCCGAATACAGGGAAAATAGCGTTCATACCTGCGCTATTCTAAAACGCGTACACATGGGCCATAGACAAAACATGCCCAGTAATATCCATCTTCAGTTCCGGCAGAGATAGGAAGAACACACGCAGCACTTTGTATTTATGTTCCTTCCACCGTGATGAGATAAGGTCTCTAAGTTAAGTGCCATACACGCTTGTATACACGTGATACACGCTTTGGGTGATCATGTCTCGAAAGAGACATGACTGACTGGGCAGAAGATTATCTCGCAGTAGGTTGCCATTGCTTTCTGCGGTAGACTGGTTGCCAGCCAAGGCTATAGAACCTAATCTGTCCTATTACTTAATCCATAACTGGGGGGAAGAGACAGATTAATACCTTTCCCAAGGGTATTTGTGCGCAAGTGAATGCAAGGAATTCAACTGGAATTCGAACTCGGCTCCCCGATTTGTCGTTCCGAGTCGATATCCACTGCACCACAACTCACATCCTTAGATAAGGTACAAGACCGATTTAAAGTGGGGAGACCCAAGCGTGAGAACATGGGACAAATCCAAAATTTACTTACCCTCCTAATCAATGTCGCTCTAGTGTCGATAGTCCACTTCCTCGTTGGTTCAATGACTAAAGGGTTGTAATCCTGGGACCAGGCATCTATCATTTATTTGTTGTGTTCTCTTCGAAGACAAAAAAAAAAGAAGTCAATTGAGAGATAAAGTCTTGTTTGTCCAGCCAAAGGCAGATTATATTCACTTGTCGCCTCATGCTGGCAGAATGTGGTTCAAGGTCAGTTTAATTTGGAGAGCTGGAACGCGTGGACCTGAAACAGGTTCAAAAATAGTCCTAGCACCAGCAACCGTTATCGGGATCAGGGCCGTAGCTGATGCTAAAAAAACACCAGGCACAGAGAAAATTGCTCGGATTTATTAGGTGACAATGTGATGACGTCATCAGTGTCATCCCTTTCCAGAAACTATGATTTTGCGAATTTTTTCGGCTATTCCAATGGAAATTAGGTACAGAACTTGAACGAAAGCAAGAAATCGGGTTCGGACTTTCTGAGTATAACCAGTCTTTTCTGCCAAAATTAATAAATAAACAAACAGATTTTTACTGCGTTCATTCGGATGTTTTCTTCGTTTTTCTTTCTTTCTTTCTTTCTTTCTTTCTTTCTTTGTGAATTGTTTAGTTTGATTTCTGACGAAGACATTTTTCCTTGCTCGGATTTTCACTATGATTGCACGGATCGGCCCAGACCCGTGCCCGGTGTGCCCGGTAGTTAGATACGGCCATGATCGGGATTATTACCGGTCTCCCCTCTTTCGCGCAGTGAGAACTGTAACTCCACGAGGAGCTGTATACCCGAGAGGACCGGGTATCTCTTAATAACATTTTCAGTTGCGCTCTGGCCAAAGACAGAAACCCAATCGACAGAAAAAAAATGTAGTTTGTCCACTCGAATGGACAAGATACTTCACTTTGATTACAACCTGAATACTGGGAAAAGGCCTCCCTGCCTTTATTTACTAAGTCCAGCTAGATTCGACACAAGCTTACAAGTACTCAGTAATAACTGATTTGCGAAACTAGTATGCTACTATGACACGACAACGAAGTGCCTAAAAATTGTTCAGTTCGGTGACTTACTTAGTCTATCGTGTGAAACCACCAACTATAAACAAGTCTAAATAACTGGTCTTGGTATTTTGACTAATAGAGGATTTAGATTTAGATAGTGTTTTTTTTTTTTTTTTTTACCGGCACACCAACGTGAGGGTCATTTCGCGCCGAATCGGCTAAATTTAAGATTTATTTTGTGTCTATTTTGCAAACAAATGCTTTTATAAGACGTTATTATATAAGGATGGGGATTTATCCATATTTCTGAGATGAGGTAGTATTTACAGGATATACATTATTCGGACTATTGTTCTCATCTTTGTTGCCATTTGTACGACGTTTAATAATAGATCATTCTATTTGTCTATATTTCTGAGATGAGGTAGTATTTACAGTATTTACATTATTCGGACTATTGTCCTCATCTTTGTTGCCATTTGTACGACGTTTAATAATAGATCATTCTATTTGTCTATATTTCTGAGATGAGGTAGTATTTACAGTATTTACATTATTCGGACTATTGTCCTCATCTTTGTTGCCATTTGTACGACGTTTAATAATAGATCATTCTATTTGTCTATATTTCTGAGATGAGGTAGTATTTACAGTATTTACATTATTCGGACTATTGTCCTCATCTTTGTTGCCATTTGTACGACGTTTAATAATAGATCATTCTATTTGTCTATATTTCTGAGATGAGGTAGTATTTACAGTATTTACATTATTCGGACTATTGTCATCATCTTTGTTGCCATTTGTACGACGTTTAATAATAGAACATTCTATTTGTCTATATTTCTGAGATGAGGTAGTATTTACAGTATTTACATCATTCGGACTATTGTCCTCATCTTTGTTGCCATTTGTACGACGTTTAATAATAGATCATTCTATTTTCTATATTTCTGAGATGAGGTAGTATTTACAGTATTTACATTATTCGGACTATTGTCCTCATCTTTGTTGCCATTTGTACGACGTTTAATAATAGATCATTCTATTTGTCTATATTTCTGAGATGAGGTAGTATTTACAGTATTTACATTATTCGGACTATTGTCCTCATCTTTGTTGCCATTTGTACGACGTTTAATAATAGATCATTCTATTTGTCTATATTTCTGAGATAGAGTAGTATTTACAGTATTTACATTATTCGGACTATTGTCCTCATCTTTGTTGCCATTTGTACGACGTTTAATAATAGATCATTCTATTTGTCTATATTTCTGAGATGAGGTAGTATTTACAGTATTTACATTATTCGGACTATTGTCCTCATCTTTGTTGCCATTTGTACGACCTTTAATAATAGATCATTCTATTTGTCTATATTTCTGAGATGAGGTAGTATTTACAGTATTTACATTATTCGGACTATTGTCCTCATCTTTGTTGCCATTTGTACGACGTTTAATAATAGATCATTCTATTTGTCTATATTTCTGAGATGAGGTAGTATTTACAGTATTTACATTATTCGGACTATTGTCCTCATCTTTGTTGCCATTTGTACGACGTTTAATAATAGATCATTCTATTTGTCTATATTTCTGAGATGAGGTAGTATTTACAGTATTTACATCATTCGGACTATTGTCCTCATCTTTGTTGCCATTTGTACGTCTTTTAATAATAGATCATTCTATTTTGTCTATATTTCTGAGATGAGGTAGTATTTACAGTATTTACATTATTCGGACTATTGTCCTCATCTTTGTTGCCATTTGTACGACGTTTAATAATAGATCATTCTATTTTTCTATATTTCTGAGATGAGGTAGTATTTACAGTATTTACATTATTCGGACTATTGTCCTCATCTTTGTTGCCATTTGTACGACGTTTAATAATAGATCATTCTATTTGTCTATATTTCTGAGATGAGGTAGTATTTACGGTATTTACATTATTCGGACTATTGTCCTCATCTTTGTTGCCATTTGTACGACGTTTAATAATAGATCATTCTATTTGTCTATATTTCTGAGATGAGGTAGTATTTACAGTATTTACATTATTCGGACTATTGTCCTCATCTTTGTTGCCATTTGTACGACGTTTAATAATAGATCATTCTATTTGTCTATATTTCTGAGATGAGGTAGTATTTACAGTATTTACATTATTCGGACTATTGTCCTCATCTTTGTTGCCATTTGTACGACGTTTAATAATAGATCATTCTATTTGTCTATATTTCTAGATGAGGTAGTATTTACAGTATTTACATTATTCGGACTATTGTCCTCATCTTTTATTTGCCATTTGTACGACGTTTAATAATAGATCATTCTATTTGTCTATATTTCTGAGATGAGGTAGTATTTACAGTATTTACATTATTCGGACTATTGTCCTCATCTTTGTTGCCATTTGTACGACGTTTAATAATAGATCATTCTATTTGTCTATATTTCTGAGATGAGGTAGTATTTACAGTATTTACATCATTCGGACTATTGTCCTCATCTTTGTTGCCATTTGTACGTCTTTTAATAATAGATCATTCTATTTGTCTATATTTCTGAGATGAGGTAGTATTTACAGTATTTACATTATTCGGACTATTGTCCTCATCTTTGTTGCAATTTGTATGACATTTTGGCTGTTGTACACTCCGGCCTTCTTCAGGTGCTAGGAATTTCGAACCGAACTCTTTATTACAATCACTGTGGTATATGAACTCTATTCCTTCCATATACCCCAGTGATTGTAATAAAAGGTTATACTCTACATTCCTAACACCTGAAGAAGGCCGGAGCGTACAACGGCCGAAACGTCTTACAAATGGTAACAAAGATGAGGACAATACTCCGAATAATGTAAATACTGTAAGAATGGGGATGTAATTTGGTTTTAGTTGCATTTTGTAGCCGGGCTTTTATTCATTTTCCTTTTTACATTTTGGAGTAAAGCTTTGTTACTTTAAAGAATTCTAGAATGACCTTGCGTTTGGCACTCTTTTAAGGAAACGCAAATTTAGGTACATTGTAGAAGTATTTTCGTATAGATGTCAGGTTTCTTTTTCTGTTGTTAATTAAGAATGTTTGACAGTAAGTACTTTTTGGTCGTTTCGGCATTTTGGAAACTAATACAAAAATAAAATATCTGAAAGAAATGCTTTGTAGAAAAGATAAAAGTATAAGTTTAAAATAATATTATTCAACAACTGCAAGTGCTTAAAATTAAGCAAATCTCATTTACGTTAAGATATTCTTTACCTGTCAACAATAATAAGAGATGCATGAGCGGCCAGATGTTCCTTTCTGGAAAGTAGGCCTGTAAAGAGTAGCGTGTCTCTAAAATTATGTCGATAGCGAAATCAGCAATATACAGTACTGTGCAAAAGTATTAGGACAAGAACTATTTGATCTTTTATGAAGCATCAAAATAATTGCGACAATTTACCAATCGCACCCAGTATATATACAGTACTGTGCAAAAGTATTAGGACAAGAACTATTTGATCTTTTATGAGGCATCAAAATAATTGCGACAATTTACCAATCGCACCTAGTATATATACAGTACTGTGCAAAAGTATTAGGACAAGAACTATTTTATCTTTTATGAGGCATCAAAATAAATGCGACAATTTACCAATCGCACCTAGTATATATACAGTACTGTGCAAAAGTATTAGGACAAGAACTATTTGATCTTTTATAAGGCAGCAAAATAAAGTTTAAAATCACCCCTGTTCTAACACTTTTGCACACTACCAGTAGTGTGCAATTTCCTAAAAACCTCACTGAAATTCAAATACTGGGTGAAAAGCCAAGTAAATTGCTAATAGATACTGATCATTTAAAACTAGGTGTAAAAGAAATGTATTAAAAAGAAGTTATATTTAATTTTTCCGATTTTCTATTAAACAAGTTATTTTGAAATTACTCTATTAGACATCTATGGGATATTTTAGATAAAAAAATTGATAAAACTAATGTTACTTCGCAAGACACACTTTGGAAACAAATACAAGCTGCTTGGCAGGAGATACCATTAGATACACTGAAGAAGCTTGTGATGTCAATCTCTGACAGAATGAAGGCTGTGATCAAAGCAAATGGCTATGATACAAAATATTAAATTTATTTTGTAGCAAGTATTTTTTATCTTCTTAAAGCATCTGTTGAGTAAATCAAATAAAACTATTTAATTAAATTGTTTATTTTCTGTCAATATAG
>JBBBDQ010000508.1:707500-832500 GCA_037127315.1 Ascarosepion bandense | reverse complement strand
CGAACGCGACTGAATATATATATATATATATATATATATATTTAATTTTTATTCCGACGAATTAAAAAATCATTTGGTCAATATATATATATATTGTATTTAATTTTTATTCCGACGAATTAAAAAATCATTTGGTCAATACAAAAATGTGAATATTTTTCCCGGTAATTTTGAAACAAAAGAAATATTTTTAAAAAAAGTAGTGTTTTTACAAACAAAAACAAAATATGTAAAAAAAGTGTCAAAAAAAGTCTTTTTTTTTTCTGATTTAATATTTCATACTTCAGAAAATAAATAATAAAAAAAATGAATCTTTTTTTTGGCTAAATATTTCATGCAGGAAATCAACTGTCTGTAATTCGTGCGGCATTAATATTACTTTTCCTCTAAAATTAAATGTCTACATTTTTAAATATTCTCCGAATATTTCTGAAATTCATTTAGTCAAGAAAAAATGTAAATATTTTCCCCGTAATTTTTAAACAAAAACAAACACAATGTTGTTTACAATGTCACACAAAACATCAACTTACATTTACACAAAACAAAAGAAAATAGATTTTTTAATGGAATTTTTGAACAATTTTTAAACAACAATTTTTTATATAATTATTTTTTATATAACTGACTTTTAAAGTGAGGCGGCGACTACAAGCGCTTGGAAATGGCAACACGCTGCATTAATCATCTAATTAAAAAATGTTCTGAGTTGCACGGGCAACGCCGGGCTATGATGCTAGTATATATGAATATAAAGAGTTTTTGAGTTTTGTTTAATGGCATATCAACCTCTGTGTGTTATTTAATGCCAAAAAAGTAGGGTTTTAAGGTATTTTTAATGTTCAGTTATAGTGAATAAGTTGATTTAGTCAGATTTTGATGAAAAATTTTTTTATTATTATTATTTTTTTATTTTAGAAAATTGAAGACGTCTTTTAGTTTCGTATTAAAAAATGTATTGCTTGTAATAATTTTTTTCCTTCAAAAATGTGTCATGGTAATAATTTTTTCTTAAAAATGTATTCTTGGTAATATTTTCCTTCAAAAATGTATAATTTTATATAAAAGTCTATTCTTATGTATATATTTCTATTAGCAGTATAGCCCGGCGTTGCTCGGGTGTAATGAAAGCTTTAAAACTAATCCATGGTCCTGGAGATCAGACTCTTTAGACGTTGGCACGAAAGTCTAAAAAGCAATAATTGTTTCCAGTTAAAGCGAAACCGTAGACTGAAAGAAAAATGAATGGATGTAAGTCAAATTTTGGTTTCCTAGTATCGATGTCAAATAAGTTATTTTCGTCGTAAACTGAATTTTGAAGGCTAAATAAGTCCTCTGAGTAAATGGTATCATGGCTGAGACTAAGAACTACAATTATACCTACTTAGAGCCAAACCCGAGGCAAAAACTAAAATAAAAGGGCTGAAAAACTGATTTTTATCAGACCTGGTAGGATATCGGGATATCGATTTCCAATATTGGAGTCAAATAAGTCATCCAAGGATAGAACTGCAACTTTGAAACTTCTGAATATCGTTTCTTATGTCTTTGTCTATGAGTGTATCAAATTTGATTAAAATAGGACCACTCCTTCTATAACCCGATTTTTTCGATTATCGATTTTCAATATTTGTCTTGGGGTACCTCGACACAAAACCTAGCTAAGAACACTCGCAGACGCTTATAGTACTACTGTGTAAATTTTCAAGAGAATCGGTTCAGCCGTTTCGGAGTCTATAGGTAACGGACACACACACACACACACACACACACACACACACACACACACACACACACACACACAGTTCCATTTATAAATAAGTTTAGATAGATTAGATAAAAGTCTATTTTTATACTTTTGACCCCAGTTTGGAAATAAACTATTTACCCATAGCTGGGACCCTAACAGGTGCGACCACTCCGGGTCAGAGTGAATCTGGGAACAACAGCAATTAAGAGGTGGTTCCATGCTCTTCAAAACCTCCCAACCAGAGGCCTTGTCATACCCAGGACCGTATATATAAATAATAATAATAATAATAATAATAATAATAATAATAATAGTAATAATAATAATAATAATAATAAAAATGCCTGTGAGTAAATATTGCTCTTTTAATAAATCATAAACTATAATTGAGGGAAAGTGAAAAGCTGGAAAAATGTCGGGATATTTGCGCAGGTACTGAAGAAATTGTGCAAAAAGTACTTGACCTCTATTACTCATCATTATTGACGCGCTCTGAACAATATCAAAATTTAAAAAAAAAGAAGTACAATTCTTATGTAATATTGAGTCTGTTCAACTGACGGTAGTTCTCCAAATGACATGAATACAGAGGAAGACACTTTTGATTTTTAGCTAACTTGCTACCACTCAGTTCTCAGTCATTATCCACCCCCTTCACCTAGTGTGGTTATTTAAGAAAAAAAAAGGATTTGATTTACCGAATTTGAACAAAAACTGATAATAAAAACAGGAATAATGATAATAATAATAAGTTTTAGATCGTCGAGCCAAGGCAAACGATCATTTTCTTCGCCAGGGCTACATTAGTCAATTAAGTGCCATACATGATACACGCTTGGACGATCATGTCTTTCCACAACTTCCTCGTCTAAACAACACTTTCAGGGCGAGCATATATTTTTCGATTTATGGCTGACTAAGTAGAAAATTTTCTCGCTTGTAGTTGCCATTTCTTTCTGCATTAGACTGGTTGCTATCCAAAGCTATTCAACCCATAGCTGAGAGGGCTACATACAGTTTGAAATTTAGAACTTTTCTTTTCCTAAACCGGGACCCCAAAAAGTCTGTTCTACTATTTAATCCTTACCTGGTGGTGTGAAGAATTTGATTCATACCAATCCCAAAGGTCATTAACACGTAAATGAATGTAATGAACTCGACTGGAATTCGAACTCGCATCTCCGATTCCTCAATCGGAGTCGCAGTGCCTTATTCCCCAGTGCAATTATTTGTAATTAAATCAAAAAATAAATAAATAAATAAATAAATAAAAGCACTAAAATGCAAAGGGTCAGCAGAGTGTAAGAGATCGTAAGAAAAAAACCAAACGAACCCCAATAAAAGAAAAGAAAGAAAACAGGAGACAACGACTGCATTGCATCGAAATTTTGGAAGAACTTTTTGAAATTGTTTTAGGATTGAAAATGCTTTCCATAGACAAACCACGAATCTCGGTAAATTTCTTGACTGGAATAAAAAAGATCCTCTTATTCTTCTATGTGCATTGTCCTTTCAGGACGTGGGCGGTCATGGCCTTCCACGTTTTCCTATCCCTGGTGGCTCAGTGCACGCTTTCTCCTGTTGCACCACGTTCCGCCATCCACCTGCTCAGGCCCTTCAAATATATTATCCGCTGCTTCCCTCTGTCTATTTCCCCCCTCTATCTGGCCTGTTAGTATCAGGTTCTCCAAGCCCTCCTTTCTCATTAAATGTCCCAGAAACTTCAGCTGTCTTTTCCTGATGCTCAATATTAATTTCCTTTTTGTTTCCATCCTTTCCAAAACCTCATCATTGCTCCCATGCTCGGTCGATGATATTCGCAGCATCCTTCTGTAGAACCACATTTTAGCTGCTTCAAGTTTTTCCTTCATCTTTCATGATATTATCCTGCATTCACTGCCATATTGAAGAACTGACATCACATAGAAATCTAGTACTCTCTTTTTTGTTTCTAGTGAAAGGTTTCTGTGGCTTAATGCTTTATTTAGCTTCTGGAACGCGTCCTTCCCCAAGCCAATTTGCCTTCGGATCTCTGTGTCGCACTTTCCGTCTTCTGTTAGAACATTTCCCGGGTATTTACATTTTTGTACCTGCTTGATTTTAGTATCCCCCACCTGTATTTGTCATTTTTGGCTGCTCTTTTTGCTGATGACCATGCATTCGGTTTTCTTGCAGTTTATTTGTTGTCCTTTCTTGTCACTCTTTTCAGCCATCTTCTGTCGGAGGTCTTGTAGTTTCCTTTCCGTGTCTGCAATCAGCACTGTATCATCTGCGTATCTTATGTTATTCAACTTGTGGCCTCCGATTACAAATCCTGTCATAACATCTAGGGTTCTCAGAATAGTCTCGCTGTACAAGTTGAATAGATCCGGTGAAAAGACACATCCTTGTCTTATGTCTCTTTCTATCTTTGTATATCTGCTGAAATCGTTACCAGTCCGTATGCAGGCGGTTTGCTGCCAGTAGAGATTCCTGATTACTCTTACGTGTTTCCCAAATATTTCGAGGATGCTGAGCATCTCCATCAATTATTTGTGGCGTATTTTGTCGAATGCCTTTGCATAATCGATAAAACAGCCAGGAAAAAAAAAAAAATAAAAAGCGAATTAATTTTTAACAGATCCCACCCCCATTCAAAAGATCATGGGCACCTCGAGATGATGCAATGGTTAGCAAGCTTGTCTCAATCGATTAGTGACTTCGATCCTCACTGGGTGTTCCATACTTTCGTCCTTGTGCCACATCTAAGCTGCGCTTAGAAAATAAACACTCAGAAGATAAAGCTTCCCACTTTATTTTACCCGATTTCAGAAATGCTGATGTTTGAATGTCGAAGCTTAAAAGTATATGACAAAGTTTGGGTTATCACTTATACCATTTGTACAAATCCTTGGGGGTGTCATAATTCCTATAGATAACCGTTCCTACTCTGTCATATCAACTTTTAGACATTTTCTTACCTAATTTGATACATTCATTTATAAGATTCACAGTTTTATATCTGTCACGCTAGCACAGACGACATTATCCCAGGATTGGCTGAAGCTTGTCTATTTAAAGCTTGCTATACTGAAAAACTGATCGCGTTCCATCACCAGCAAGCAGAAACAGAACATTCACCCGTCACAATTGACGGGTTTTCTTGAGCGCCTCTTGAGACTTAAGCTCAACTGAAAACTCAAGTGGAACTCGTACGTCTGATCTATCGATACTGGAAAAATGGTCGGATCTCTGTATCGCTCCAGTAGGTATCTGACTCCTCGTGCTAACCCCTCTTTACAGAAGCCAGATCAGGCCGCTGAGCGTGTACTGATGACATATAATGGCAGGGACTGTCCACTATTCTCTCTATAGAGTTAAAAAGCGTCTACGTAACGAATTATTTTCTACCCTACCACCCCTTTCCTCAAAGACGAAAAGTCGCAAGCCCCTCGCTATTCTATCGCTATTTGCGTGAAAAATCTTCAGGCGAACTCTATTTCTTAGTTCCACTATTTCTAACCTTCAGTGCTAAAACTCATCATATCACGTATAATGCGGTGGGGAGGACCACCCTCATTCCCTTTGCATTCAATTGGTGAAAAGCAAATTCCACTTAAGCAGATACTTTCCACTAACCGCCGCTTTGTAGAACCTACTCCCAAGAAGATGCTTCTCGATCACTTCAATTTTAACTTGTTCAAGTAGAGTTAATCGTGATCTTCCCCAAATATACCCATAAAATGTGTCTTTAACTCGAGTGGATCTTGAGCCTTGTATAAAGTGAATTCTTATACATTTGATCTGGGCTGATATTACTCGAGATTGTATTTCCTTTATTATTAAAAAGTAGATTAAACGTAGACATTTTGTTCTTTTTCCTTTTTATTGTCGTTAATTCTACACAGCAGATGTTCATGACGATCATAGCTGAGTATCAAATGACAGCCAAGGAACTCAAGTCTTTAGCCAATTCAATTGAATGTGGAACGCTGTTAAATGGGATAAATATCAATTTAGAAGACGTTTTTGAACAAATTCACAATGCATCCATTCGTACCCTCGCCGCCAAAAATGAACCAAAATCAGTGAAACGTTTTTGGGAAAAAATATTTATAGCTTAGTATCCGTTAGACCCTTCTGGAGCCAAAACATTTGTAAGAATCGAAAAATATTGATTTTCTCCTGTTACACCACGTAACCCCCGTTCTGTCATCCAGCTGCTCAGGCTCTTCAACCTCGTTCTGTCAGTATCAGGTTCTCCAAGCCCTTCTTCCTCATTGCATGTCCCAGAAACTTCAGTTGTCTTTTCCTGATGCTCACTATTAATTTCTTTTCATTGCCATTCTTTCCAACACCTCATCATTGCTCACATGAGATCCGCAGCGTAGAACCACATTTTTCGCTGCTTCAAGTTTTTCCTTCATCTTCGAAGATATTGTCCAACATTCACTGCCATATTGAAGAACTGACATCACAGAGCAATCTAGTACTCTCTTCTTTGTTTATAGTGAAATTTTCCTGTGTCTTAATACTTTACTCAGCTTCTGGAACGCGTCCTTCGCCATGCCAATTCGCTTTCGGATTTCAGTGTCGCACTTTTCATCTCCTGTTAGAACACTTCCTAGGTATTTAAATTTTTGTACTTGCTTGATTCTGGTATCCCCCGCCTGTATTTAACATTTTGGGTTGCTCTTTTTGCTGATGACCATGCATTCAGTTTTTAACGTAGCGGAAAATGTCATGATGTCACTTCTGATTTTAGATCTCTTGTTTAGAATAGGGAAGAAATGAGCATGCAACAGAAATGAAAAGATGTAATACTACTTCTAAATCTACTACTACTACTACTACTATTAATAATAATAATAAAGATAAATGGCATAAAATATTCAAACGTTCTACAATATAATTGTATTGAACACTTTTTAATACAAATGGGCACTAGTCTAATTTTATGACCAAAAAACTAAGTAATGAAACAATATATATATATATATATATATATATATATATATATATATATATATAACAAGAATACCTAGAAAGCCAGACAACCTACCTAGGTTTTACCTAAACGGATCGTCAGGGGCCAGCTTTTCCTGACGATCCGTTTAGGTGAAACTTAGGTAGGTTGTCTGGCTCGCTAGGTATTCTTTATTTATTCGGCTCTACCTAAGTATTCAGCGATTTTTTGTTAGTTGATTGCTCGTGTCGTTTTTTTCTTTGGGCTTCGTGCTGACTCGGTCCTAACTCTTTTGACTGATGTTCATGTACTTAGCTGTTTCTTTTTAAAACCATTTTTCCATTCTTCGTAAATACGTGGAAGGTTTCATCTCTCTTTTATATATATATATATATATATATATATATATATATATATATATATATATATATAAACTGGCAATACATAATCCACAATGCATTTTGTCTTTAGTTTAAGCCATAAAATTGTGTTCTAAATATTTAGATTTCGGCATTACATAACTGATGTTGAAAAGATGCGAAACGAAACCGGACAACCATCAAGAATTTCTATGACGTTATCCCATATAATCTTATACAATTTCGTAAATCAATGTGTATTCCAATATATGACTTGAAAAACAGAAAGTCAATCACCGCTTTAAATAATTTTGTCCGCAAACTTGAATATGCATAAAAGCTGAGTATCATTTGCCATATATTCAATTGCAAATGCAGAATAAATTTTTTATTAAAAATTAAATTTTGGCATTAAATGACCCATAAAAATAAAGAAAAAAAAAACAGAAAAGCGGCCTATGTCACTTTGCGAAGAAACAGATGAAACTGTAAGACATATAACCAGTGAACGCTACAGACTAGTCATAAAAGTGTGCAAGAAGAGACACGATAGGGTAGGAACGTTCTTACCGTTGGAAATGTGCAAATTGTTCGATCATGTAGATCAAACTGGGGGAAATTTAACCCTGAAAGTGGGGGAAATTTGAAGCTACCAAGGGGGAAATAATTACACTACCTACTAAGTAAAAAATTCTCAGATGGATTTTCTCATGTCTGAGAGAGAGAGAGAGAGAGAGAGAGAGAGAGAGAGAGAGAGAGAGACTAACCCTGATATCGATACACTGGTGCACAAGAAGCAGCATCACACTTCTCACTAATTTAATTCTGAAGTAGAAGAGCAAACAAAGGTCCTTTTATTTGTTACTAACGGCTCTCTCCGGATATGCTTAGTTGTTACTAACTGCTCTCTATCCACTTTACTCTTTAACTATAAGTTTATCAGTATATTTGTACATTTGAAAAATAAATTAGCAAATAATGTGTTTTAACTGCTCCTTCTCTCATACAGAGGGAATTGAGTGTAGGGGGAAATGACAGAAATAGTTTGGGAACCACTGGTGTAGACAATCGGCATCAGTGCAAAGTACATGCTTCCAAACCTGCAACCACAACTAAACACAAAAGCCTGATCATCATGAAAAAAAAAAAGGAAAAAAAAAAAAAGGTGACCTGCCAGATGAAAAACTTGCCTATGGCAGCGGGTCAGAGTGTGAATAGAAAACACATTGGGAAACTGGAAAAATATGTTTTCTTTATGTACCGTGTCTTTTCAGGACGTAGATGATCGTGGACCTCCACTTGCCTCTTGTTATTCTTAACACTTCTCCTTATGGTATCCCCCCCACCCACCGCCATCCACTTGCTCAAGCCCATCAAATATGTCTCACGCTGCTTTCCCTGTCTCTTTTCCTCTTCTATCCGTCCTGTGAGTATCAGCTTCTCCAAACCCTCCTTCCCCATTACGTGTCACGGAAACTTCAGCTGTTTCCTGATGTTAAGTATAGTTTTCTTTTCGTTTGCATCCTCTCCAAAACCTTGTCGTTGCTCACATATTCGGTCAATAGTACAAGATACAAATCCTGTGTCATCCATCAATGAGCTTATACACAAAAAAGTAAAATTGCACACCCGCAAAATCGGATTCAAATGACTAAAAGCATTTTAGAAAAACCTAAGAAAAATTCCACAAGTCAGTGCGAAAAGTAGAATTCTGGATCCTGATTGGGTGGTAAATAAAAAAATCATCTTACCACGTCAATCAAACGTTTTTTTCACAGCCAAAGAAGAAAATGACTCTGGGAGCCGGTCACATGACTGATTCCACTACTCAACCATGTCCGTGACCCTGTCAAGACAGTCCGACATGGGAGCGTTTAGCTGACAGACCTCGTGGCAATGTAACAAAAGAAATTTCACTGCACGTCACCCGGACGTAGGGGCGCGTCAGTTTCATTCGATCTCTTCTTCCAATTTTCCTTTTCTTCGTTTTCACTCCACGCCTCCAAAGAGGGCAACAACAACAACAACAACAACAACAACAACAACAGGACGCATTAAGAACAATTTCTTTATTTGTTTTACCATCTCTCTCACTCTGTCGCCGACCTACCAAAAAGAGGAAAGAATATAAGAAGACTTTACATTCTGCTACTATACAACTATGAACTCTAAACTTCTGTGGACATTTTAAATACCTATATTTCTCTTTGAACAATTTTAACTACAAAGCTGCATGCATTTCTCAGTGAACATTTTTCTTCTTACAAATGTGTTGCAGTGTTCAGTTGACAAATTTCATTTATATTTTTCTTCTTCAGTCAGTTAAGTGCAATACGTGAAACACGCTTAGGCGATCATGTCTCGAAAGAGACATGACTGACTGGGCAGATAATTATCCCACAGTAGGTTGGCATTACTTTCTGCGGTAGACTGGTTGCCAGCCAAGGCTATAGAACCAAATCTGTCCTGTTATTTGACTCATAGTTAGAGGGGGAAGAGATGCATTATATTATTAAGTAGTAATTAGTAAGGGATCAGTTTATTACTTCATAATAATAGAAAACAGATCCCTCACTTTATGACCAGTAGAAGCCTTATGATTTCAACTATTATATTCAGTCAGTCAGTCAAGTGCCATACGTGATACACGCTTTTGGGTGATCATGTCTCGAAAGAGACATAACTGACTGAGCAGAAGATTATCCCGCAGTAGGTTGCCATTGCTTTCTGCGGTAGACTGGTTGCCAGCCAAGGCTATCGAACCCAATCTGTCCTGTTATTTAACCCATAACTGGAAGGAAGAGATGGATTACCTTTCCCAAGGGTATTTGCGCGTAAGTGAATGCAATGAATTCAACTGAAATTCGAACTCGGCTTCCCGATTTCTCGTTCCGAGCCGATATCCACTGCACCACAACGCACATCCATTTTTCTTCTTACACTTTTGTTAATAAATCTTTACTTTAATGTACACACGAAATATTTTATCCTTTCACATTTCAACATCCAACCTTCTGATATTTAAATTGTGGGGACTTTGGACGTGTTTGGCACAAGGCCAATTTACCAAGCATCACCGAGGACCCTACAATAGTATCCTGGACTCTCATATATATACTATCATACGAATTCTGAATCCCATTCCGCGATATTTTTTGCATCTTTTGACGGACGATGTGGCGGAAGAAGAAATCTGGCAGGAAGTAAGCATGTCTGTGTTCAAATAAACAATCACTGGGGATTACTTTCGACATAACTCAAGTTACATTTGCTCTTATCTCGACTGTGGAAGCTGGGATATTTACTACTGTTGCTTTTTGAACGCGTCAAGCTTGCCTAACGATTGTAGTGCGCAGCCGATCAGAAGTTGGTCTCCTTGCCGGGGAATGTTCATATCTGTCGTCCTGCTGCAAGTAAACAATCCCTGGGGATTAGTGTCGACATTACTCAGAATGCATTTGCTTTGCTCTACCGATGTAGGAATGTTCACTTGAAAACGGTTGCCGGCATCAATGGACCCCCGACGCGACGAGCTCAAAACGCGCAACAATTACCCGAAATGACCAACCAGAAACTCGACATCACACCTTCCAATCTCTTTCAAATGGTTTCGTTGGTGTATCATGACTCTTTCGTTTAACCTTGTGACTGCTTATCCTATCATTTAAAGCTCAGACAAAAAACGGTCACAAAATAGCTGAGAACGTTGAAATTCTTATCAAAATGTACGACCCTATGTACACACACACACGCGCGTTTACACACACACACAGACACAGACACACACACACACACACACACACACACACACACACACACATATATATATATATATAGTGTATCGAGGCAGCAGATAGTTTTCTAAGCATATATTGTTAAAAATAACAGACACTTGATGTCTATTATGTATAATCATGAACCATTCTAAACATCGTATTTTGGCTTTAATTTCAGGTGAAAATAAAAACAAAAATTCTCCAACATTTGGATATTTTTCATCATGCTGGCTCTAAGATTTCGACTCATATGAGCCATCTTCAGAGAGGTTACAGGGACGTTAACATAAAGACATCCACCGTGAAACATGATATCATCTCGTGTTGACATAAAACATTGCTATGCGACGATGTCACCGAATAGCAGACGCAGATCGTAAATTTGTAAAGCAGTTTTATGACGTCACACCACGTGAAGATAGTTGTGTAATGTTTATCGGTTCAGAATGAGAAATCGGAGATTAGGTTTCGAATTTCAGTCGAATTTGTTGCATTCATTTACGCGCAAATACCATTGGGAAAGGTATGAATGCTTCTTCTTCTCCCTCTTGTTATCGGTTAAATAGCAGGGCAGATTATAACTTTGGTTTGGTGACTAGTCTATCGTAGAAAGAAATTGCAATCTAATCAGTCATGGATCGAAAGAAACATAATCGTTTAAGCGTGTATCACGTATAGCACTTAACTGACTTCCCCTAGGGAAAGATATAAATCCATCTATTCTATCTATTTATAGTAGGAGAGACTGGATCTCGTAGCATTGACTGGCAACTAGTCTTGGAAAAGGAAAACTCTGATTTCAAAATCTGAGTCTAAGTTTGAGTTTTGTTTAACGGCATATCAACCTCTGTGGGTTATTTAATGCCAAAAAGTTGGGGGTTTAAGGTATATTTTTAATGTTCGGTTATAGTAAGAAGGTTGGTTTAGTCAGGTTTTAATTGAATTTTTTATTTTATTTTAGAAAACTGAAGATGTTTTCTTGTATTGTATTAAAAAGTGTTAATTCTGGTAATAAATTTTAAACTTAAAAATGGGTTATGGCAATTCTTTTTCTTTAAAAATGTATAATTTTCTAGAAAATTTTATTTTTATGTATATCTGTATATATAAAAGGCAATCTGTGAGTCTGTGTGTGACTGTTCCCTATGAACGCTTACATTTTTTAAGCTACGCCATTTAAACTTTCTTGGGACACATATCTACAAGGAAGCCAGGTCGACACATACTTTTTGAGTTTAAGTTCAGCAAATTTTCCCTTTCGCACTTTTTGGCCAATGGTGCAGATTGTTTACATTTGCTCTGTAAAACAGCTACGATCTAAGATGGTTGCTGAATTACGTCACAGAAATCAAATCGCACTTGTCAAACGCGACTAAAATATTTTTTATTAAAAAAAAAGAAAAAATAGGCATTTGTATTTAGTTTTTATTCCGACGTTTTAAAAATTCATTTGATCAACAAAAAATGTAAATATTTTTTTCCCGTAATTTTGAAACAAAAGAAATATTTAAAAAAAAAATTGGCATTTCTCTTACTACTAAAATGTTCTGAGTTGCACGAGCAACGCCGGGCTATGATGCTAGCATTTATATAAAAGCGTATATTTACGCTTTCATAGTGTTTTGACCCCAGTTTGGGGGTTAAGTATTTGCTCATAGCTGCGACTCTAACAGGTGCTACCACTTTGGGTCAGGGTGAACCTGAGAACAACAGCAATTAAGAAGTGGTTCCATGCTCCTCAAAATCTTCAAATCAGAGGCCTTGCTGTCGGATGCAGTTTACCGTCATACCCAGGACATGAAAATCTGAGGAGTGTCATTTGGGGACCTTGTGCATTAGTTCGCTGGATTCAGTATGGTTGGTTCTTGCTCAATCAAATCATATGGATGGGTAGTCTGGCTGCTGGAAAACAACGAAAGAGGCCTCCATATATCTTCCCTGACAATTTCGAGGTATATATATATATATATATATATATATATATATATATATATATATATATATGCTAGCAGTATAGCCCGGCATTGTTCGGGTGCAATGAAAGCTTTTAAAATAATCCATGGTCCTGGAGCTCAGACTCTTTGGACGTTGGCACGAAAGACTAAAAAGCAATAGTTGTTTTCAGTTAAAGCGAAACCGTAGACTGAAAGAAAAATGAATGAAAGTCAAATTTTGAATTCCTGGTATCGATATCAAATAAGTTTTTTTCGTCGTAAACTGAAATTTGAAGGCTAAATAAGTCCTCTGAGTAAATGGTATCATGGCTGAGACTAAGAACTACAATTATACCTACTTAGAGCCAAACCCGAAGTAAAACTAAAATAAAAGGGCTGAAAAAATACAGACATACAGGCAGATAAACAGACACACACACATAAACATCTTGCCTTCTATATATATATATGTATATATATAATCGATTTTCTGCACTATTGTAAGAACTGCGACCTTGAAACTTCTGAATATCGTTTCTTATGTCTTTGTATATGAGTGTATCAAATTTGATTAAAATCGTACCACTCCTTCTATAACCCGATTTTTTCGATTATCGATTTTCGATATTTATGGGGGGTACCTCGACACAAAACCTAGCTAAGAACACTCGCAAACGCTTATAGTACAACTGTGTAAATTTTCAAGAAAATCGGTTCAGCCGTTTTGGGGTCTATAGGTAACGGGGACACACACACACACACACACACACACACATACACACACACAGACAAAGTTCCATTTAGAAATAAGTTTAGATTGAGATACTGTTAAATATAAGAGACAATGAATGTCTGTTATATTTAATCATGAACCGTATTTTGGCTTTAATTTCAGTTGAAAATAACGACAAAAATTCTCCAACATTTGGATAATTTTTATTAAATTTGTTTTAAGCTTTCGGTTAACATAAGCCATCTTCAGAGAGGTTATAAGGACGGTAACACAATAACATCACCATCAGCGACGATTATCCAAATGTTGGAGAACTTTTGTCTTTATTTTCAACTGAAAGTAAAGCCAATATACGACGTTTAGAACGGCTCATGATTAAACATTATAGACATTCATTTTCTCTTATATTTAACAGTATATGTTTAGAAAATTATTTGCTGCTTCGATACACTATATATATATATATATATATATATATATATGAGGGAAAGTTAAAGATAATCCGCACCTACGCAATAACATGTTACAATGGATACTTTTGGGTTTCCCTAGTATATATATATATATATATATATATATATATATATATATATATTAAAAAAGGATTAATTCAAAGATGTTGAATAAAACATGCGGTGTAGATATAGAAGAATCCAAATGAGTATCCTGTACAAAAAGTGTTAGGTTGACTCTCTAGCGGAGCTATAAATATATATGTATATGAATACATTTAGAACAAATATATGTAAAAATGAGACAGACACGCTATTCCATGGTTAAATGGAAGTATGGGCCTATTTCAGGCGAACCATCATCAGCTTACGTCTTTATTGTACAGAAGATTTTACACGAGTCTTCTGTACAATAAAGACGGTTCGCCTGAAATAGGCCATATTACCGCTTAACCATAGAGTAACATGTCTGTCTTATTTTTCCATGCATATATATATATATATATATATATATATATATATATATATATATACAGACACACACGTATGTGTGTGTATTTATATATCAGTGTGTGTGTGTGTGTGCCCGCGTGCTACTTATCTGTTTATTTCCGTAGTTTAACTATCTATATGTGTATGTATCTCGATAGATATATAAATACCTATGAACTCAGACAGACAAACAGATAGATAGATAGATAGATAGATAGATAGATAGATAGATAGATAGATAGATATTGGTTAAAACATGTTTGTTTATGAGTTTTTTGGTTTTTATTTTCATATTTATGGTCATATGGTCATATTTTGTTTAGTTTGTCTGACAGAGAACTTCTATCTATCTATCTATCTATCTATCTATCTATCTATCTATCTATCTATTTCAGTATTCATATCTTTCTATCTAATAGTATAGGTCATAAATAAAACGCTAGACTACCCCTCAGATAAGAATTGGATATAGTAGTAAGGGTTTGTGAGGAACCAGCAATAATCTTTGAAGAAGATGAAAAAAAAAAAAAAATAAATAAAGATTCATCGTACTAGAAGCCAAGGGAGAGGAGGACATGTACTTCTCAGAAAAGATATGTTTTGAATTCAGTTTTCTTTTTATTAGACTGGTTGCCAACCATTGCAAGTGTGTTCTGCTATTTAATCCAAAGACATTAATGCAAATTATACGAAACACAATCGACCAGAAGTTGAGCATATTTTCTTTATGGAGTTTTCTCGATTGAGTAGGCCAGCAGACATAATAAACACGTAAAAAACGGGGCGTCTACTCAAACACAAGTATCCAGTAAAAATAACGCTTGAAGCAATAAAAAATATCGTATTAATAAAAAAATTCTTTAATTCATGAAAAACATGCATAAGTTTTTACTCACATCTAAGTACCCCCCCCAAAAAAAGCATAAAACTGCATAGTATGAATAAAAAGGCCCCAAACTTAACAAAACAAACTTTTTCGATCAAAATATTTATATTACTATTAAGAGGAAAGATCAAAAGTAAGTTTTAATTATTTTTAAAACATTTTTAATCTCTTATAACATTTTCGAAATTTTGTCAGAAAATTTTGTTTTGATTTGAATTAGCGGTTAAACAAACATTATGACTGTTTTACAATGGAAAACATAATGACTGCATCACCTACTTTTTTCGGTGACAAACACATTAATTTGGAAATTCTTGCAAAAATCAAATAATTGTCGGATTTTAATGAAACTTTCAGTACTCATTCACAAATGAATGAAATTATTTTTGAATTTATGATGTTTTAAAAATCTTGGTAAAAATATATTTTTTAATTCTGTTACCCTTCCTTTACGTAAATCCATGAAATTTTAGTAAATTTTAATTATTCGGTAAGCTTTTTTTTATTAGTTAAACACAAAATTCATTGGGGAATATAAATCATCTATTTTTCTTATTTTCAATTTAACACTATCCGAAAATCTGCTTCGAAAAGTAAAATAAAAAATGCAATAAAATTCTGATGTAATTTAATTTGATAAGGCTATAATTGTTACAATAAATAATAATAGTTAAGAACATTATAGTCTGAAGAAAAAAAAATTCTCGACCACTAATAAAATTTTAAAAGAATTTGTTTTCATTTTTTATTATTATAAAATTTCATAAAGTTTTAAAAATATTTAAAAAATCTTTTAAAGAACTGTTGCCTTTATTTTTTTAGTTTAAGAATTGATAATTATTGCCTATCGAAAAATGGAAATGTTAATAAAAATCGTTTTGCACAAATATTTCTAAAATAACTTAAACTTTTTTGTGCATTTGATGTTTTTCTTTTTTTGTATGGTAATTTCTATGTGCAAATTAAAAGGTCAGAGTTTCCTCCCTTACCCAAAAAGAAATGAGGACAATTTTGTTACTTATGAACGCCCTTTTATTTTATCTCTAATCAAGAAGCTGTCAACATGATCTTGATTTACGACGCGTACAGGTCAAAAAGTTCAAATTTGTGATTAAGAAATAGTTTTATTCTAAATTTCACGCTATAAATAAGTAATATTTGTCTAAATCAGATTAATTTAACATAAAATTTGCTAATTTTCCAAAAATAATGTGTCGCAGATGTATATTTGATTTTTGCAAGATTTTTAAAACCGAGAATTAACTTTTGTTTACAAAAATGTGTCGATCGCTCAAAAATGGCGGCAAAATTAAAAAATTGAATAAAATCTCAAACATTTATATTCCAATCAATAGAATTTCTGTTTGAAATACACCAAAGTATTTTGCTTACTGGAAATATTAAATTTAACCATTTTGGTTTCAATTAAAACTAAAATAAAAGTTTCAAGAAAACTTTTTCATTTTTAAAAATTCAGTTTAAAAGTAACTATGCTGTTTTTTTTTCGCGATTTACTGGAGGTACCTACGAGGTATTACCACTCATTTTCGAAACCTTTATGTTTTAAATTAAATTTTAAAAAATAAAAAGTTTTCTTAAAGCTTTAATTTTAACCTAATTGAAAGCTAAATGATAAATTTTACTATTTCCAATAAGCAAAATACTTTGATGTATTTCAAACAGAAATTATATTCATTGAAATAAAAAAATTTGAAATGTTATAAATTTTTTCAATTGTTCGATCATTTTATTGAGCGGTTAACAAATAAACAAAAGTTAATTCTCGGTTTTAAAAACCTTACAAAAATAAAATATACATCCGTGAAACGAAATGTTTTGAAAATTAGCAAATATCAAGTTAAATTAATTTGATTTGAAACAATATTACTTGTTTACAGCATGAAAATTAGAATAAAATGGTTTCTTAATCCTGATGGGCTTATCATTCGGATCTGATAACTTATTGACAGCTTGTCATCATTCACTTAACACGTCTGGATAAGTATGGTGGAACAGAACTGACATAAATTTATGAAACCTAAGTGAACATTTCGTAAGAGAAACAACCCTTGAAACACGCAACCTTTTAAAGTTTCATAACTTTCCATAGTGAAAAGATTGTGCAATTTAACATTAAAAAAATATAAATTATTTTAAAAATCCTAATGTTAAATTATTTGTATTAAGATTTTCAATTTCCGATTTTCAAATAGTCTTTACTTAATAAAATAATAACTGAAGGCACCAGGTGACCGGAAGAAATTTAAAATATGTCCGAAACGTTATAAATCATCATAATTAGCAAAGGAAAAATGAAAACAATTCTTGTATAAATTCTTTCTTCATCGAAAGTTTTTCTTCAGAATATGATATCCTTAATCTATCTAATCTAAATCTAAACTTATTTATAAATGGAACTTTGTGTATATATGTGTGTGTCTGTGTGTGTGTATCCGTTACCTATAGACTCCGAAACGGCTGAACTGATTTTCTTGAAAATTTACACAGTTGTATTATAAGCGTCTGCGGGTGTTCTTAGCTAGGTTTTGTGTTGAGGTACCCCCGATAAATATCGAAATCGATAATCGAAAAATTCGGATCATAGAAGGAGTGGTCCGATTTTAATCAAATTTGATACACTCATAGACAAAGACATAAGAGACGATATTCAGAAGTTCCAAGGTTGCAGTTCTTACAATAGTGCAGAAAATTGATAATATATATATATATATATAAGGCAAGATGTTTGTGTGTGTGTCTGTTTATCTGTCTGTATGTCCTTTATATAAATCCACAATTTTTAACCGATTCTCACTAAACTTCACAATTAGGCTGAGCTCCAGAACCATGGATTAGTTTTAAAGTTTTTATCACACCCGAGCAACGCCGGGTTATACTGCTAGTATATATTATTTATAAGATCGATTAAGTTCATCTAAATTAAAAATGGCGTAGTTTTAATGCGTTTTTTTTTTATTTTACTATTCAGAGCAGATTTTTGGAAAGGTAGCGCTACAAAAAAAATACATGATTTAAATTCCCAAAGGAGTTCAGCATTTCACTAATAAAATAAGATCTGTGATCAGTATTGAATTTCTAGAAATTTCATGAAATTAATTAGAGGCGGGGGAACAGATGTAAAATATATATATTTTTACTAAGATTTTCTAAAAATATTAATTGAGTAAATAATTTCGTTTATTTGGATATAAGTTCTGAAAGTTTCATAAAAATCAGACGAATATTTGATTTTTGCATGAATTTCCAAATTAATATCTTTCAACGCCAAAAAAAAAAAAAAAGACTTGCGTAATATTACCTTTGCTCCAGTAAACATCGGATAAATCGCTGACGACAAAAAAAAAAAAAAAAAAAAATAAATAAATAAATAAAATAAAATAAAGAAAAGAATTCGAATGTATTAGAAAGAATTAAAAAGTTTCAAAAATAATGAAAACCAACTTCGACCTTTCCTTATGTTATAATAATAACAAATATTTTGATGATAAATCTTTGTTTTTATTAAGTTTGGGCCCTTTTAATATAATGCTATGCTGTTTTTTTTGTTTTATATATATATATATATGTATATATATATATATATATATATATGTTGATCAGTAAGATCGTAAATCTAACACGCGTTTATTATCTGAAATTTTCGGTATATATTGCTCGATCAATATAATTAATATTCATCACTGAATTAAGAGCACTGGCAAGGTCGGAAATACGCTGAATTATTTTTATTCGAAAAAATAATTGTTTTTTCATTTTGAAATTACGAGCTTATGCATATACACACATGTGTTTGTGTGTGTTTGGTTCGATGTATGTTTGTGTATGTCTGTGTATTTATATGCGTTAGTGTGTGTGTGTGTGTGTGTGTATGTGTTTATAAATGTGTGTTTTGTGTATGTGCGTGCATGACTGTGTATGTGCATATTTATGTATGTATATGTATTTATGTGTCTATATGTGTATTTATGAGTGTATGCGTATTTATGTGTGTATTTTTTTATGTATGTATGTGTGTTTTTTGCGTCGGTTAGTGTCTGTGCATTGTGGTGCAGTGGATATCGACTCGGAACAACAAAACCGGGGAGCCGAGTTCGAATTCCAGTTGAATTCCTTGCATTCACTTACGCACAAATAATCCCTGTTATGAGTTAAATAACAGGACAGATTGGGTTCTATAGACTAGAAAACAATGGCAACCTACTGCGGGATTATCTTCTGCCTAGTCAGTCACGTCTCTTTCAAGATGATCGCCCAAAGCGTGTATCTTAACTGACTGACTGAATAGTTGGAAACATGATTAAGGCCTCTACTGGGCATGAAGTGGGGGATCTGTTTTCTATTGTTATGAAGTAATGAATTGATCCCCCACTAATTACTACTTAATAATATAATAAATCTCTTCCTCTTCTAGCTATGAATCAGATAACAGGACACATTGGGTTCTATAGCCTTGGCTGTTAATCAGTCTACTGCAGAAAGCAAAGGCTACTGTGGGATAATTTTCTGCCCAGTCGGTCATGTTTCTTTCGAGACATGATCGCCCAAAGCGTGGATCACTTATGGCAATTAATTGACAGTCTGTGCATTTGTGACTGTGTGTGTGTGTGTGTCGGGGCGGGGGTAAGTTGTAAATATGTAAATGAGTACTCGCGGGTTGCAGAATTGAAGTTTGATAGCTTAGGAAAGAATAACTTTTGAAAATTCTCAAAGATTTCTCATCTTCTTTTCACTCAATGCGCCTCTTAACCAAAAAAAAAAACAAAACAAAAAAAAACAAAACAAAAAATCAGAATGAACTTTTAGTGAATCAGCATTCCGAGATGGTTTTTAATTCTTACTCATTTGCTTTAAAGCGTAATGTTCCGGATGGTCAGGATTTTGTCTTAAAGACTTTCAAAAAACACAGTGCGGTTTTCGGCAAATTTGTTCATATTATTTTTTTAAATTTTATTCCCATTTAATTACAATTTATTTCGTTTTTCCTGAATTTCTTTCTTTCTTTCTTTCTTTCTTTCTTTCTTTCTTTCTTTCTTTCTTTCTTATATTAATATCCCATTAAGTTATGTCGGCTTCTCTTCCTATGATTTCTATTTCCTTCCTTCCTTCCTTCCTTCCTTCCTTCCTTCCTTCCTTCCTAACGCTTTTAACAACTACATCATTCTTCCATCACATTTAATATGAACTCAAGTACATTCCTGCCACACCCTCCGTTAGAAATGGGCCTTGGAAGTATGTAATGGCACAGATCCGGGGTCGTTTAGTGCACAAACAATCAATTGCAACCGCTACCAACAGCAACAGAGTGGCAGCCTAAAAGGGGTGGTGGGGGCAGCAGTGACCATCGGGAAAAAAGTGATCTTTGTCTCGCTGGCAAGAAGGGAAGATGTCTGGTTAAGCAACGACATAGATTAACATTAGCATTTCTGGAGTTTCAAGAAAATCACAAATGAAATGCACAGTCAGTCGATATTTTCTTGGATTCGACTCAGCAAATGAGATCTTAAAGATGGAAGAATTAACAAAAATAAAAAAAATCAAAGAAAAAATGTATGTACGTTGTTGTGCAGTGGATATCGGCTCGAAACGATAAATCGGAGAGTCGAGTTCGAATTCCAGTTGAATTAGTTGCATTCAATTACGCGCAAATACCCTTAGGATAGGTTTTAATCCGTCTCTTCCTGCCAGCTATAGTTTAAATAACAGGACATATTGGTTTCTACAGCCTTGGTTGGCAATCAGCCTACCATAGAATGTAATGGCAACATAATCTGGGAAAATCTTCAGCCCGGTGGGTCATGTCTCTTTCGAGACATGATCGCCCAAGCGTGTATCACGTATGACACCTCCACTCATATGAAAAAGGTATATCTGTCATCATGGTAAACCCATTAAATCCTACTTTTTCTAACTTTTACGTGTCTTATTTTGAAAACAAAGTATATAAAACAACGATAAGCCAGTAATCTACGCAATGATGTTAATTTTGTTTTCATTAAAAATAATGGAGAAATTATAAATCTGAAATCATTTTAAAAAAATCTCAACGCTAAAATTTTCATATGCACTCATGATTATTAACAAAATTTCATTCTTTGATGTAAATATAGAACTAAAAACCAAAGCATTTACCGCTTATCCGTATAAAAAAAAACACCAGTATGAACGTCTTCTAAACTATTAAAACAAAAACCTGGAAAGATATCAAATAGCAGTGATAAGAAACTTAAATAGAGAACACCGAAATTCCTCTTCCCAAAGAATATTTTTGTACGAGCCAAAACAGAAGAGAAGTTGAATGAAGTATCAAGAAACAGGACAATTTCGCTCGAAACAAGGAAGAGAGTACTGGATTGCTGTGTTGTCAGTTCTTCAATATGGCAGTGAATGCTGGACAATATCATCAAAGATGAAGGAAAGACTTGAAGCAATCGAAATGTGGTTCTGCAGAAGCATGCTGGATAAAAATTGGGGGATCAGTTCCATATTACAATCAATATATAAACTGACCCCTCACTTTGTGGTCACATCAGTTTCTATACATTTATATTCCTGAGATCCAAAAGCACAAGGATGCATTCCATGAGCTGAGAAGAGAATTAAAAAAACAGGACAATTTCGCTAGAAACAAGGAAGAGGGTACTGGATTGCTATGTGATGTCAGTTCTTCAATATGGCAGTGAGTGCTGGACAATATCATCAAAGATGAAGGAAAAACTTGAAGCAACTGAAAATTGGTTCTACAGAAGAATGCTTCAAATATCATGGACCGAGCATGTGAGCAATGATGAGGTCCTAGAAATGATGGAAAGAAAAAGGAAACTAATACTGAACATCAAGAAGAAACAGCTGAAGTTCCTGGGACATGCAATGAGGAAGGAGGGCTTGGAGAAGCTGATACTGACAGGCCACATAGAGGGAGAAAGAGACAGGGGAAAGCAACGGATAACATATTTGAAGTGCCTGAGCAAGTGGATGATGGAACGAGTGTTGCGTGGTATAACAGGAGAAGGCGTACTAGAAGCCACCAGGGATAGGGAAACGTGGAAAGCCATGATCGCCTACGTCCTGAAAGGACAGGGCACATAGAAGAAGAATATATATGCCAATTGTATATATGAAATTATAATGTGGATATAAAGTGGGGGATCAAATCTATATTATAATCAATATATAAACTGATCCCACAGTTTGTGGCCATGCTAGTTTCTATACATTTATATTCTAGATTTATGGGTTTCAGCTAGTGGATGGCAGCGCGGGGTTTGGGTGGTGTAACAGAAGAAGGAGTGCTAAGAGCCACCAGGGATAGGGAAACGTGGAAAGCCATGACCGCCACGTCCTGAAGAGACAGGGCACATAGAAGAAGAAAACACAACAATAATTTTCTTGATTATATCATTGATTAACAAATAAAATTACTTTTACAAAAAATACCCGACACCAGTAATGAAAATATCACACAATAAAACATCAACATATTTTACTGCAATCAGATACACAATAATCATAAGTAGGAAGAATTCGCTGTCCGAAGAATTATCAAACACCATATTTCTGTCGTAATTCCTGAGAAGATTACAGAAAATTGAAGACCGAAAACTTTGACCTCACTAATCTAAATAACCCCATCAAATCTAAATTTCTTCTTCTTCTTCTTCTTCTTCTTCTTCTTCTTCTTCTTCTTCTTCTTCTTCTTCACGTGACGTGTCCTTTCAGGACGTAGGCGATCATGGAAATCCACTTGCTTCTGTCTCTTGTCGCTCTCAATATTTTTTCTCTTGTTATCTCTTCTAAGCCTCACTCCGCCTGACCGTCTTGCGCTGCTTTCCTTTGTCTCTTATTCCATTTATCCAACCTGTCAATATCAAGTTCTCCAGGCCTTTTTTCCTCATTACGTGTCCAGGGATCTCATTTGTCTCTTCCTGATATTTAGTATGAGTTTTCTTCTTCTTTGCATCTTTTCCAACACTTCATCGTTACATACGTGCTCTGTCCATGGTATCAAAGCATCCTTCTGTAAAACCACATTTCTTCTGCCTCAAGCCTCTCCTTCATCTTTGATGAGATCGTCCAGCATTCACTTTCATACAAAAGAACAGATATCACATAGCAATCCAGCACTCTTTTCTTTGTTTCTAATTAGAATTTTCCTGTCTTTCATTACTCTGGTTAGCTTCTGAAATGCGTGTTTGGCCATGTCAATGCGTCTCTAGCGATAACTAATATAGTCTATGAATTGTAATGCCCAGTACAAGACTGTGCTTTCTGCCAAAAATCAGTTACCTATATTGGACCTCTTTGAGGGATGTCTTACATGCCACTTAATAAACCAAAGTGCTGTAAAAACAACACTTATTAACCCATAATTTACAAGAACCCTTAAGGAAAATTGTGGTCATCGAAAATAAGACACCAAAATATGATAGAGATCAAAATATCAAAATCTCACGCTATTCGAGAGGCACTATATATCAACCAATTCTCTTCTACTATTTTTTAAATAGTGAAAATATTGCATTGAAAGTTTTTTTGTTTTTTTTAAAAGTAGAATGATGCTCACGTGTATTCCACTTGAGCGCGGCACATGAGAGCTTGGAATGAACGCTTTTAGAAGCAAAACAAAATAAATTATTAGATAACAGTCAAAACATGAGAAAAAATAACGACACCAGAGACATAAAAACATTCGAAAATGGCTATAGAAGCAACCGAAAGTGCTTGTAATGATAAACATTCTAGCCAATTCTTTTTATTCCTCAAAAATACTTTCTGCGGTAGACTGGTTGCCAACCAAGGCTATAGAACCAAATCTGTCCTGGAGCGTAAAGTAACGGATGAATACCTTTCCCAAGAGTATTTGCGAGTGAGTGAATGCAAAGAATTCAATTGGAATTCGAACTCGGCTCTGTCGATTTCTCGTTCCGAGTCGATATCCACTGCACCACAACGCACATCCGAAAAGGTCTCTAATAGTTTGCTAACCTGTGGTAGAAAGCTAACAGGCCGATATTTAGAAAGCTCAGACCGTTGACATTAATTTTTAAAAACTGTGACAACAGAAGAAGATTTCCAACAAACAGGAAACTAAGAGGCATTAACATTAAATGGAAAAGAAAATTAATTAAAAGTCAAGATTGAAAGCTATGAAAAAGGAATTAATCGAAAAACAGCCCGAAAAGGACTGTCCGGATGTTATTGGCTCAACTTACACACACACACACACACACACACACACACACACACACACACACACATATATATATATAGTCATCCGTAGACAGACCTGTTTCTCTGTATCACAGCTCATCATTACGATTAGACAATCGATTGCTTTCACCCAGAATTGAAACCCGACCGAATTCTACTTCTGAGCGATGAACTTTTAGCGTGTGATATACAATGTATACACACGCCAGTAATTAGAGTGTTCTAATTCATTATTGAATGAACGATGCGTAGATGCTAGAGTAGCTACTGTTTTTTCAAAGTCTACCATTCTTCCAGAGTGCTCAATCAGGGGGTGAGAGCGTAAATAGTCATCCGCAGACAGATCTGTTTCGTTGTATCACAGCTAATCAGTACGGTTAGACATCTGATTGCTTTTTACCCAGGATTGAAACCCGACCGAACTGGCGTCAGTCGGCGATTCTACCTCTGAGCTACGGGTGCTCGGTAAAAGGAGGAAGACTTTTAGCGTGTCATATACCATGTATTCATACGCCAGTAGTGAGAGTGTTCTAATTCATTACTGATTGAACGATGCGTAGATGCTAGAGTAGTTACTGTTTTTTCAAAGTCTACCATTCTTCCAGAGTGCTCAATCAGGGTGTGAGAGCGTAAAAAATGTTTGGAGGTACAAAATTTGTATACTATTTAATATATATATATATATATATATATATATATATATATATATATATATATATATTTATTTGAAAAAATAGTTTACAAATTTTGTACCTCCAAACATTTTTTACGCTCTCACACCCTGATTGAGCACTCTGGAAGAATGGTAGACTTTGAAAAAACAGTAACTACTCTAGCATCTACGCATCGTTCAATCAGTAATGAATTAGAACACTCTCACTACTGGCGGATGAATACATGGTATATGACACGCTAAAAGTCTTCCTCCTTCTACCGAGCGCCCCTATATATATTGGGTGGAGTGATTTCTGGAGGGTTCGTCTATGAAATCTGGATTCGGAATGCTGAGGTTAAGATCAATCAGCTCAGGGGAAACCATTTTACTATTTACTGTATTAATTCTGTATTGTATCTAAACTTATTTATAAATGGAACTTTGTCTGTCTGTGTGACTGTCTGTGTGTGTGTGTGTGTATCCGTTAGCTAGGTTTTGTGTCGAGGTCCCTCCGATAAATTTCGAAAATCGAAAATCGATAATCGAAAATATCGGGTTATAGAAGGAGTGGTCCGATTTTAATCAAATTTCATAAACTCAGACAAAGACATAAGAAACGATACTCAGAAGTTTCAAGGTTGCAGTTCTTACAATAGTGCCATTTATATTATTTAACCCATAACTGGAGGGAGGAGACAGATTAATACTTTTCCCAAGGATATTTCTGCGTAAGTGAATGCAACGAATTCAACGGGAATTCGAACTCGGCTCCCCAATTTGTCGATATCCACTGCACCACAACGCATATCCAATTCTCTTAATCCCATCAAAAACCCCTTCCTGCATCCATCCAACATGGCTGATACTAACCTTCAGCCAAGTGTCTCGTTGTACCTTCTCTCAGGCTAACATTCGCAACTGACACGAAGTGGAAAAATCATGTTGCATCCAGAAGTGTTACGCTAAGGAAATTGGTTCACTCGGCAGCACTCGACATTTTTTTTCCTCTCCAGAATCTATCTTACATCAGTATAAGTCTACCATTCCTCATTGCTTTGAATATTGCTGTCACATATGGTCCGGTATTCCTGTTTTGTATTTAGAGATTTTTGATAAAATTCAGTGAGGAATAAGCAATATTATTGGTCTTGTCCTGGCGTCTCAGACTCATTCACTTTCCTATGTAGCTTCTCTGTGCCTTTCTATAAATAATATCTATCTTACATACATATAACATTGCCATTCCACATTGCTTTGAATATTACTGCTACATATGGTCCGGTGCTCCTACCCTATATTTATAAACTCCAAAGAAGTATCAGCAATATTAATGGTCCTGGCCTGGTGTCTCGGCCTCAGTCACTTTCCCGCCGCCGTAATGTTGCTTCCCTGTGTGTTTCCTGTGTTCATGGTATTTATTCGGATGAACACTTCACTATGGAATCTAGACTTTATGATTTGAGTGCAGCACTAGATTAATGATTAGGTCACATCAATTTATAACTGAATTGGCTCGATATGACCGTAAGTTCTATGCTGAAAGTTTCTTTTCTCGCACTTTTTGTTTGTGAAAATCTCTTCCGGCACCGAGCTGCCACGCCGACTTTGATCTTGAAAAGTTGTAAATGTCAATCATTATCTATTGTCTTCTTGATTCCTCTTTTTTCGTTGTTCTAGCTCCTGAATAATGTTTCTTCTTTTGCTTATTCATTCATATTCAGAAACTCATTGTCTTAGTGTTTTTAAAATGCCTTGCATGAGGTAATATATATATATATATATAGTTGTTTTAAAAAGGATCATTTTATTAAGACACATACAAAAGTATCCCACTTAAAAAAGGAAAAATAAAAAAAACAACATGGGAAAAAAAGTTGTCAGAAAAAAATCGTCGGCAATTAAAACAGAGAATCTGCCAAGAACATTTTTTAACAACACCCGAGATTAAGACAGGGTTAAAAAAAATTACCTATATTGTGTGGTAGTATCCCCAAAACGCTCCAATTTCAATTTTAACCTTCCCTGCCTACACAGGAAGGACGTTGTAAGTTGAGGTTAGAGACTCCAGGATGTTCAAATGGAGTCTTGTCCTTGCCCTGTGCATGATAGAGAAGGAATCTGGGGAATAATGTGTTCTGCAGTCGATAAGATTTAACAGATGTTTGCCGATTGCTGACTCATAAGTTTCTGATTGCCAGAAGTTATTTGTTCATGTCTGCGGACTCTACCCGGCACGTGCTGAGCTATCCTCACCTTCAGCCGTTGAATGGTCTTGCCTACGTATATATATATATATATATATATATATATATATATATATATATATATAAACTTATTTATCTTATTTATAAATGGAACTTTGTTTGTGTGTGTGTGTCTGTGTGTGTGTCTGTGTGTGTCCGTTACCTATAGATTCCGAAACGGCTGAACCGATTTCCTTGAAAATTTACATAAGCGACTGCGAGTGTTCTTAGCTAGGTTTTGTGTCGAGGTACCCCCGATAAATATCGAAAATCGATAATCGAAAAAATTGGGTTATAGATGAGCGGTCCGATTTTAATCAAATCTGTTACACTCATAGACAAAGACATAAGAAACGATATTCAGAAGTTTCAAGGTTGCAGTTCTTACAATAGTGCAGAAAATCGATAATATATATGTATATATAAAAGGCAAGATGTTTGTGTGTGTGTGTCTGTTTATCTACCTGTATGTCTGTATTTTTTTCAGTCCTTTTATTTTAGATTTTGCTTCGGGTTTGGCGCTAAGTAGGTATAATTGTAGATCTTAGTCTCAGCCATGATACCATTTACTCAGAGGACTTATTTAGCCTTCAAAATTCAGTTTACGACGAAAAAAACTTATTTGATATCGATACCAGGAAATCAAAATTTGACTTACATCCATTCATTTTTCTTTCAGTCTACGGTTTCGCTTTAACTGGAAACAACTATTGTTTTTAGTCTTTCGTGCCAACGTCCAAAGTGTCTGAGCTCCAGGATCATGGATTAGTTTTAAAGATTTCATTACACCCGAGCAACGCCGGGCTATACTGCTAATATAGCTAATATATATATATATATATATATATATATATATATATATATGCCGCTTATACATAATACGCTAAAATTTCCCCTCTTTACATGGAAATCATTACTACGTGGCGATTAACAGCATCACGTCTTCGTTGTTGATTGTAAATCAAATTTAATCGTGTCTTCGGCAAATGAAACCTGCTTTTGTGATGCATGGTTCAATGTTAATTCTACATGGAAGAGTTAGCAACGTGTTAGCACCTATAGAAAATAAGCTCAACAAAACGACTTCTCAAAGTAAACGGAATTTTGATGCAATGCTTAAGTGAAAACAATTATAACTGTGTTCTGTTTACGCTAAAATTATCTCAACTTATGAGAGTTGGTGCAAAATTGTTGGTTGAAAATATATTAGCAGTAACAGTTATCTCCCTTGTATTTTATAGCTTTCTCTGCCAATCCGTTATATTATCGCACGTAATGTGTCTGGATAAATATTCAAGAAATAAAATATATAAATATTTATTGTAATATAATTCATTTAAAATTTTCGCGATACAATTTCTTATGTTTAGGAATCATATTTTTAAGATGACCCCCTCTTCAGCGGATCATTTTTGGGGTGACAAACGGTAAAATTTTTCAAAAAGAATAAATGGAGCCAAAGTAAAAATATGATTCTGAGACATGGAAAATTCTGTGTTCGCGAGAATGTTAAATTAATTATATTACAATAATATTTAGCTCTATTTTGGATTGAGCACTGTAGAATTAAAAATAAACGTTTAGGAACAGCAGATTTTTTATAGTCTTTTCATCATATTATTGTATACATATATATATAGTTGAAGGAATCGCACACTGGGAAAAAAGTGTTCAGGCTCCGCATTGAAGCAGAACTGAATATTTATAAACTGAATCCGGCTAGAATATGACCGATGGCCAGTTCTATGTACATATGCCCAATCTTCAGGCCTCCTGCTGATTTTTTATCGCAAAGCACTCGATATCGGAGATGGGGACAGAGCGTTGATAGTTTTTAGTGTCAAAAATTTGTCACTTCAACTGAGCAGATTCATGCCGACTTAGGAGTTTTGCCAAGACATCTTATGAATCCGCTCAGTTAAAGTGACAAATTCTTTGCACTGAACACACACACACACACACACACACACACACACACACACATATATATATATGTTTAATGTATATGTCTCTTTCTCTCTCTCTCTCTCTCTCTCTCTCTCTCTATATATATATATATATATATATATACAAAGATTTTGTCTCTTTAATAGTGCAAATTCATGCCTACTTCGCTCAATCTACACCCCGATATCGAGCACTTTACGATAAAATACCGGCTTGCCAAAATACATTTTATCAGTTAAAACCAGTGAAAAACAACAACCTTGGCGCTAAATATGATCACAATTAAACACGATATATATATATATATATATATATATATATATATATATATATATATATATATAGTAGAATCCTTGGTACTTGGTAAGGTTTATTCCACAGGAGATTAAATCCAAAGAGAACTCAATGTTAAGATTTAACAGAGTTTTATAATAAAGAACATAAATTGGATGTTTTTATTAACCCATTAGTAATATTTGAATGAAATAATTTTTGTTTTTGATCGCTGCTGAAGAAGCGAAATTTGTTTTCGCTGAAATAGCTATTCAACATATGTAGAATTCGGAATATTTTTATATTATATCTATCTATCTATCTATCTATCTATCTATCTATCTATCTATCTCTTCAGGGAAAGCCAACTTTCCCTGAAGATCCAAATTGGTGAAACCTTGGTAGGTCCGTTGGCTATCTAGGTTAGCTATTTACTATATATATATATATATATATATATATATGAAATCCAGTTCATGGCTTAGTGCATTTATACTTATCTATCTGAAACTGTTTCCGAAAATAATTTTTGTTGTGTCAAGCTCTTCATTCTTCGGCTAAAGATTTATTGAGGAAACTTCGTCTGGGTGTCTAGATTAAAACAAGTCCCCAGAAATGTGGTAGTGAAAAGTCCTGGTCTGACCTATTTCCCGCGAAAAGCATGCTGGGGATTCTTCATCAAAATACTGATTTTGCCAAGTGGGTCCTACTGGAATTAAATATTGAAAAGGTTAAGAGGCTCATCCCTTGTTCCCTGTTTAGGATGTGGTTTCCGGCTTTCTCTTTTCTAATCTTGTCACTATTACGTACAAAAAATAATCGTATCACCCCGAGCAAGGCGGTAACGCCACTGATGTGCAGGGAGCTACTTAATAGTGACAAGATTAGAAAAGAGAAAGCCGGAAACCACATCCTAAACAGGGAACAAGGGATGAGCCTCTTAACCTTTTCAATATTTAATTCCAGTAAGACCCACTTGGCAAAATCAGTATTTTGATGAAGAATCCCCAGCATACATTTCGCGGGAAATGGGTCAGACCAGGACTTTTCACTACCACATTTCTGGGGACTTGTTTTAATCTAGACACCCAGACGAAGTTTCCTCAATAAATCTTTAGCCGAAGAATGAAGAGCTTGACACAACAAAAATTATTTTCAGCCTTATCTCTGATTGTAAATGTATTTAATCCAACACTTACCAATAGATCTTGTAATTCAGTCTGAATATTAGAGTGAACAATTCAGATAAAAATACTGGGTTATAGATTTATTGAATCTTTGAGTTGGTCTACTACCTGCTACTATATCAGTTTGCATTTTTATCTATCTATCTATCTATCTATCTATCTATCTATCTATCTATCTATCTATCTATCTATCTATCTATTTTGGCCCTTTATTCTATCTATCTATCTATCTATCTATCTATCTATCTATCTATCTATCTATCTATCTATCTATTTTCATCTTTATCTATCTATCTATCTATCTATCTATCTATCTATCTATCTATCTATCTATCTATCTATTTTTTTTAATCGTATCACCCCGAGCAAGACGGTAACGCCACTGATGTGCAGGGAGCTACGTAATAGTGACAAGATTAGAAAAGAGAAAGCCGGAAACCACATCCTAAACAGGGAACAAGGGATGAGCCTCTTAACCTTTTCAATAGACGTGGGTGGAGTGTGAACCGGGCGATAGATAGATCTACTCACATTGAAAAAAACAAAAAACAAAAAAAAACAAAGTGAGAAGATTGGAAAAGAGAAAGCCGGAAACCACATCCTAAACAGGGAACAAGGGATGAGCCTCTTATCCTGTTCAATAGACGTGGGTAGAGTGTGAACCGGACGATAGATAGATCTATCTACTCCAATTGAAAAAAAAAAACAAACACAAAGTGAGAAGATTGGAAAAAAGAAAGCCGGAATCTATCTATCTATCTATCTATCTATCTATCTATCTATCTATCTATTTTAGCAAATTCTTATCTATCTATCTATCTATCTATCTATCTATCTATCTATCTATCTATCTACATACATGTATGTATATATAAGTGTAAAGATATGGGGTATATGGATGTATTGCTTAACTACCATATCTAGGAGTGGCACTTTCTCACCATTTCAAAGTTGAAGTACTTGAGATTCTGTGAACGCTGAAAGCAGAAGAAACTCTAAAATCGAAACCCCGCCTTCTTTTTTTGCTACTCCATTTTTTTAAAACTCATCTTCAGAAACAGGTCGGAGCGTTATGGACACTTGGCGAAAGGAGGAATGAGATCAAAACCAAGACAGAAATAGTTTGATAGAAAAACGAAAACGTGACATAAAGAAAATGAAAGTGGGAAACATAACGCTTTGGTTGTCACTGAGTGAGACAAGTGCTTTTTCTTTCACGTAAGGGGCCTTTTGCTTAGAGTACGGGGGCCTTTTGCTTAGAGTACGGCTGTTTTGGAGGAGATTTCTTTATACAATGGATCTTTCAAAATAGCAGTTCTTTCTTTCCTATCCTACCAGTTTTCGGATGGCGAACTCCCGTCTATTCTCAGTTGAACTCTCGTCAGTAACTGAAACAAACTTAGCCATCAAGCATTAAATTGCCGTGTAATCTTGTGAAAATAGCTAAATGATGTGAAATAGTTTTGTTTATTTCGAATAAGGAGAGTTTTTTAATGTAATTTTTTTTCATGAATGATGACAAGAATGAAAACGAAATTGAAAAATAAAAGAGAAAGAGAAAATAAAAAGAGAAACAAAGGAGAAAGATAGACATGAACAGACATAGATCGATAGATACATAGATATGAACAGACAAAGAGAGATTGATAAATACAGAGATATAAAGAGACTATATATATATATATAGCGTCTTTATAAAATTAATGTAACTTTAGATAACTATCACTCATGCAGCCTAATCTGTCCCTACTTGGCACGGAGATATTCTCTTGTGATAATAGTAAACAAACACGCTTTGTGTTTTCATAAGAAAGAGATGATTTTTTACTAAGTAATTAAAAAGGATTGCTAATAAATTTCTTTTTATGAATTTATTTATTACTAAGTATTAGGTTCATATGATTTTTTGTGATGTTGACTACTTTAAAAATAATTGTTTCCTCCATGTGGCAATAGACTTAATTGTGGATATAAGTCACAGATTACTCATGTAGCAAACATGTAGAAAACATGAAGTTGCAAAATGGCCATCATTATTCAACGACATAGGCAACTGAATAATATAAATTCTATAAATAGAAACTGACTTGACATTACAATTAAGGTGCGAGTTCAAAGAGTCGAGTGCAAATTCCAGTTGGCTTCATCATATATATATATATATAGTCATGTAGTCATCCGCAGACAGATCTATTTCGCTGTATCACAGCTCATCAGTACGGTTAGACTCCGACTGCTTTTAACCCAGGATTGAAACCTGACCGAATTGGCGTCAGTCGGCGTTTCTACCTCTGGGCTATGGGCGTTCGGTAGAAGAAGGCAGACTTTTTAGCATGTGTATTGTCATTATACCCGTCCAATAGCCAGAGTGCTCTAATACATTAGTGAATGAGCGATGCGTGCATGCGAGAGTAGCTACTGTTTTTCAGTAGCTACTTTTTATATATATATATATAATTTTTTATTAAGTTGATTCATGTGAGCCGAAAGCTTAGAGACAACTTAATAAAATATTATCCAAATGTTGGAGAATTTTTGTCTTTATTTTCACCTGAAATTATAGGCAAAATACGATGATGATTAAACATATTAGACATTCATTGTCTCTTATATTTAACATTATATGTTTAGAATATATATATATATATATATATATATCTTTGCAAGCACTAATCTCTTTTTAAAATTAATATATATGAAGTTAGTTTTCTATCATAGAGTTCTCCCCTATTTGTGTTTGGTGTCTTCTTTCTTGGTCACGTGGGTTGTTTGAATTTTCTTTATATTTGTCGTTCGTTTCTTTCCTTGTTAGACATCTTTTCCTGATAATCCATTTAGGTAAAACCTAGGTAGGTCTGTCTGGCTCACTAGGTATTCATTACTTATTCCGCTCTACCTAAGTTTTTAGCGCTTTTTGTTAGTTGATTACTCGTATCGGGTTTTTTTCGTTGGGCTACGTGCTGACTCGGTTCGAACCCTTTTGACTGATGTTATGTATGTTTACAGAGTCGTGTATATGTTTTATGTCCCGAACACAGTCAGCACATTAATGACGTGTTCGTAGTTGATATGATTGAGTGCTGGGTTTGCTTTTTTATTTATAATGCTTCCGTTACTTTTAGCCTTTTTTTGCATGTGGATTATGCTGTGATATTTGTATTTTTACGGATAGTGTTTGGTAGGTCTGCGTGTGTGTTTAAATGAGATCGAATTGAGCTCTGTTCTGAGAGATGCAGTGTGAATCTTCGTATCAATTTTGTAGTTGTATGGCCGATATAATTATTTACGAAATTGGGTGGATCAAGAAATCAGGTCTTCAAAGGACATGTAAATTCGTAAATAATACTGGTTCGCTATAGTTTAGGTCTCGCAGGGAAAATGTTATTTTTGACGATGAGGTTAGCCATTTTACATTTTGTATAATAGATAATTAATTTAATTTTTTTATTTAAGTCAACGCGAGTTGCGTATTTTTTGGTGATGTTTCGAAGTAAAAATTCGTCCTGTTTATAATTGCTATGCACCTGGTTTTTGTTTTTACCCATGTGTTTCTTGTTGTTAGTCAAGTTTGAAAGAAAAAGTCTCTTGTGATAGTCAACCAAATACTTTGGAAATTCCTTGTTGACAAATGCTTGTTTCGAGTTATGAAGTTCTTTGAAGAAAAACGAGCGAGAAGATGAATTCTTGTAGGCTCTCGTAACGAAGATGAATTCTTGTAGGTTCTCATGAGGAAGATGAATTCTCGTGCGCTTTCGTGAGAAAATATTTTAATAACATCAATTTTATATCTAAGATGATATTGACTTGTAAAATTAAGGTGACAAGAATTTTTACTGGTGGGTTTTTTAGATAGTGAAGTAATGAAATTATTATTACGAGACTCCTCTAGGACATCTAAGAATGGGAGTTTATTTTTTTGACTAAGCTCATATGTGAAGTTGAGGAGGGAATTTTATTCCAATAGAGTTTTAAAATTATCAATTTCGTTTTTGTTCTCAGCTAAAATGAGACGTATGTTATCGGTTTATTATGACTTTTCAAAAACTATGTTTTCTACGTGGAAATTGTAAAAATTAGAGAAGCATGAATCAAAAGAGTTTACCATACTTACTCCATTAGTTTGTGTGTAAATGTGGCCTTCTTGGTCGTAAAAAGGGACTTTAGTTATACAGGCAAGCAAACGTTTTTTTGAGAATATTAGGATTGATAGATGGGGGTGAGATTGAAGTATGTTTATATACGGAATTAATGATTATGTCAATGCTTTCAACAGCAACATTAGTAAATAAGTTTTTTGCATCGAGAGACGAGCAATGTCTTCGCTTGGGTTGTAGATTTAAGAATATTGAAGAAATTCGTGGGTGAAATTAATTCTATAATTACTACATAGGTATGGGGTGATAGAATCATTCAGGAATTTTGACAATTGGTATATGGGTGTTATGGTCTGAGAAATAATAGGTCGTAAGGGCTATCTGTGTATTTGTGTTTTAACGTTACCATATAAGATTATCCATGTTGGGCGTGTGGCTGAGTGGTTAGAGCGTTCGCTTTCTGACCATGAAGCCTGGGTTCGAATCTCATCATTTGTCTTTATGTTATCAGTCTGGAGGTGGCGATCCCAGAGTACAGTACCTTTGCAAAACTGAAAACCATGAGTTGACCTAAGCCTTTGAGGAGTTGACGATACTTGTGCTAGCTCGAGTTTGAGCGTCCTGGCCTTGTTCAAACCTGTTGTTCACGCTAAATAACGTGCTCTCTCTCAGAAAAGTGACTAAGATCAGCTCAGCATAGTTGCTCTGTGGGTGTTGAACAAACACAAGTGTGCCTGAGCAGTTGTCTGCAATGGGGATTAGCTAGCTGCCCAGGTAGACGGGTATCCTCAAATTTGAGTGGCCAGCCATTATTATTATTATTATAAGTAACCAGATTGATAATCGCCAATAATTTTGTTGATTTTCAAGAGTCCTACGACGGCACTGTTAGATGTAATGAGTTTTTTTTAACATATTGCTGTGGGTCGTTACCCACTTAACTAGGGACTCTCTCGTCTGTCTGTCTGTCTGTCAGTCATTAGTAAGCCAAGCTTATGTTTACTCTGTTCTCTTGTATCTATGTTTGACTTAATATATGTTGTTAACTATACCATCGTGTTTCGGGTTATGATTTAGTGGTGCCATCACCGGTTCACATCACATATGTTTTTAGAGTTTTGGTGGTGTTCCTATTTAGTCTTGTGAATTTTGATTGATCATCTAGGAAGTGATGTCATTTTTTGTGATAATCCAATTTACCCAAAATTACATAAGTGTTAGATTTATCAGCGCGTCGGATGATAATATTAGGGTTGTTTCTTAGTTTTCTTGTGGAAGTTGCCAGTTTTGTTGAGATGTTGTTGTGGGTATTGTGTAGAGAACGGTCTTTTAAACCTTCAGACTATATATATATATATATATATATATATATATATATATATATATAATAAATACAAGAAACATTTCTGCAAATTTATTCAGAAAAAGAGAAAATTTTAAAAATTCCATTTTTTAATTAAATCCGCAGTTAATTACAAAATCCAGTTTAATTCTGATTGGGCAGATAAGACACAAAAAGAAAAAGAAACAGGTTGCAAATTACAGCCAAGTATAATTTGCATAATTAGCCAGTTTCAGATTGAAATTAAAAAAAATAAAAACGAAAGAAAGATTGCAAATCGTGTCAAATCACGCGTTGTCTTTAATAAATGACCAGGAATTCGATAAAAATCTTTATTTTCAGATCATTAAAGTTGGATTTGACAAAGAAGTAAAAAAAAAAATGCAAAGAAAAACAACGAAAAAGATTACAAATGGCGACAAATAGCAATTCACTCGAATTGGGAGAAACAATATGAAACAAAAAAAACGTTTAATTTCTTCCGATCATTACATTTTTATTAAACTCCAATAGCACAGAAAAAGGACACGCTTCCTCCTGTTACCCCCACCCAAACTTCCTCCTGTTACCCCCACCCAAACTTCCTCCTGTTACCCCCACCCAAACTTCCTCCTGTTACCCCCACCCAAACTTCTCTCTGTCATCCATTTACTCAAGCCCCTCAAGTATGTTACGGATTGCTTTCACTTGTCTCTCTTTAACTCTATATGACATGTTAGTATCTCCAAGATTCTCCAAGATTCTCCAAGCCCTCCTTCCTCATGACTGGTCCCAGAAGATTCAGCTGTTTTTCCTGATATTAAGTATCAGTTTACTTTTTGTTTCCATCCTCTCCAAAATATCATCGTTGCTCACATATTCTGTCCATGGTATCCTCAGCATCGTTTTGTAGGACCACATTTCGGTTGCTTCAAGTCTCTCCTTCATCTTTGGTGAGATTGTTAAGCATTCACTGCCATATTGACGAACAGACGTCGTATAAAATCCAATCCTTTATTCTTTGTTTCCAGCGAAATTTTCCTGTCTCTTAATACTCTACTTAGTTTCTGGAATGCATCCTTGACCAATGCCAATATACCTACAGGTCTCAGTGTCGGAATTTCTGTTGGAATATTTTCCAGGTATTTTAATGATGTACTTATACTCATCAAATTTGACCGGAAAAATGCACAAGTGACAGGCAGATTGAAAATTGCGATAATTCATTGGAAAAGTTTTTTTCGGTTTTTCCGGTGAGTAAAAGCAGATTTATCCTAAAAAAAAAGAGACCGAAAACAACAATGGCTTATAAAATCTGTACTGAAGAAATACCCAAATAATTAAACCCAATCTTTGTTTGTCTTCATAAAATCAAGAACGGAACAAAGAAGATAATGTAAAGCAGACGAATTTCGCCTGAAACATTTTTTCTTTGTTTCCCTCCGACGAAAAGTAAGGATTATTGCACCGCACGTCAGAAACACCAATCAATTCAATCAATTTTGACGCTAAATACAAATTGGGTGTGTTCTAGCACAGGGTGGCCAAATGTTAGGAGAAGGGGTATAGGGAAGGACTTTGGAGGGTGATAAGCATTAAGGTGGAAAAAAGACAAAAGAAGGACTGGAATAGAGAGGGAATAAGAGAAAGTTATATTGGGATGGAAAGGGAAAAGGATAAAGGGAAGAAGATAAAAAAAGCGAGAAAAGTCTTAATGGTGAGAGGAAGGAGAAAAGAGAAAGGGAGGAGACTGAAGTTAAGAAGAACTGAAAGAAATGAGGATATGAGAAACAAAGACAGAAAAAAAGAGAAAGAAAAAAGTTGAATAAGGAATGAGAAGGATATATATATATATATATATATATATATATATATATATATATAATACTACCGGCCCTAATTATTAGGCCACCCCAATTTTTTATAAAGAAATGATGTATTTCATACTATTTTAGTATTTATTGCCAAATGAAAATAGAATGGTTCTTTTGTTATTATAAATTTGCAAAATTTCACAAAGCACAGAAACAAAAGATGAACCCGTCCGAATCATCCTAAATTTTCTTCATTCTTTCATTGATGAAACTGCAATATAGGTAATTATTAAATATTTATTAATTCATTTGATGCACATGTTATTGTGTGATATTAACGAAAGAATCATTCTATTTTCATTTACAAATAGTCACTTGGCCATAAATACTAAAAAATATTATGAAATACATAATTTTGTTTAAAGGCTGGGGTGTCCTAATAATTATGGCCGGTAGTGTGTGTATGTATGTATATATATATATATATATATTTCCACTACCGGCCATAATTATTAGGCAACCCAAGTTTTTTTAAAAGAAATGATGTATATCATTAATTTTTAGTATTTATTGCCAAGTGGATAATTCTAAATGAAAATAGAATGGTTCTTTTGTTATTATTACTTTGAAAAATTTTACAAGGCCTAGAAGCAAAGATGAACTCGTCTGAATTACCCTACATTTTCTTCATTCTTTCATTGATAAAACTGTAATATTCAATTATTTATATATATATATATATATATATATATATATATATATATATATATATATATATATTAAACACGTTGCGTTAAACGATAGAGGCAACTTAGTCGTGCAGATTTTCTTTTGTATTTTCTCATAATTTCTAATGAGGCTTTTTATCTCCGAATTATATTTATGTAAAAATTGTCCATAGGTCAACCGAGTACTCTCGAACGTCATCGTTCATCATCAGGGCCAAATTTACAGTTTAAACATAAAAAATTGCCTTGTAGCAGAAAACGTTAGAATTACTTGCGTTTTCGCTAATATCCCTAACCAACAGCTGTGTCGTTTTGAATGATTTTTGACTCCCCTCATGCTTAGAATTTATAAAAAAATAATGTTTTCTAAGAGAAACATGATTTTGATGGAAAAGGGAACAAAAATGAAATGTTTTTTAAATATTAGGTTGTCCCAAAAGTTCGTAAACACTTGCAAAAAATTGAAATTTTACTCGCCAAGTAATCTAAGGTTACCAGAAAACACTTGCAAAAAATTGAAATTTTACTCGCAAAAACAACAAAATTTATTGCTCAAAATAAAGACCATCATTTTCCAAGACTTTCTGACATCGATCTGCAAGCTTTCGGATCTGGTCAAAGTACCATTCAGCCGGCTTCGAATCAAAGAATTCTTGACACGCTTCCTCGACTTCATCAAACGAGTCGAATTGGCGGCCCTTCAGAAAGTGTTGCATTGAGCGGAAAAGGCCGTAATCTGATAGAGCACAGTCAGGACTGAAGGCTGGATGTGGCAAAACCTCAACGCCGTCCAGCTCTTCAAACTTGTCTTTGGTTTTCCTGGCGGTGAGTGGCTTGGCATTGTCCTGCTGCATCAAAGCGCGCTTTCGGTTGATCAGAGCCGGGTACTTTTGTTTCAACTTTTCGTAGACCCGCTCAAGTTGCTGACAGTAAAGTTCGGCACTGATGGTACGACCATTCGGAACCAACTCAAAATGCACGATTCCTTCAAAGTTCCACTAAACGCACAACATGACTTTCTTGCCGAATCGATCTTGTTTTGGAACTGACGGTATGTCTTACCCTTTCTGAACCCATCGCTTGTCTCGATTGTGCTGGACCAGATTGACCAATTTCGCAAGTGTTTACGAACGTTTGGGACAACCTAATATTTAATTGTATTGTTTTGAAAAAATCTCTCTCTCTATATATAGGTATTCGTCATCCATATACAAGCCTGTTTCACAGCTCATCAGTGCGGCTAGATACATCCACTTGCTTCTGGCCGGGATCGAAACTCGACTGATTGAGTGTCAGTCGGAGTCGCTACCCCTAAGTAGGCGCATGGAATCAGAGAAGGGAAATTTTAACGTATTGTATGTAAGCAGTGTATACACGTGCCAGTCACCGAAAGAACACAATTCATCCTGAAGAGTAATGCATATATCGCAGAAGTGGAAACTGTTTTTAAAATTTTCTTTTCTAGAGAGCTCAATCGTAATGAGAGCATAATATATATATATATATATATATATATATATATATATATATATATATATATATATCAGTCATTCAGTCGATTATGACTCGAAAGAGACATTACAGACTGGGGACAGAAAATTATTTTGCTGTAGGTTGCCATTGTTTTCTTCGGTGAACTGGTTGGCAACCAAAGATATAGAACCCAATCTGTCCTATTATTTAACCTATAGTTGGAGGGAAGAGATGGATCAAGATTTTTTTCCAAGGATATATGCGCGTAAGTGAATGTAACGAATTCAACTGGAATTCGAACTCGGCTCTCCGAATTCTGGCTTCGATCCGATATTCACTGCACCAGAACTCACACATCTATCTATCTATCTATCTATCTATCTATCTATCTATCTATCTATCTATCTATCGCATTTTTTTCATTATCTATCTATCTATCTATCTATCTATCTATCTATCTATCGCAGTTTTTTCATTATCTATCTATCTATCTATCTATCTATCTATCTATCTATCTATCTATCTATCTATCTATAAAACGAAGACTATGAAAAGAAGAAATGACGATGACGATGACGACTAAGAAGAAAAGGATGAAGGAGAACCCGAAGAATTTTATGAGAAGCGAAAAACGAAGAAGAAGAAGAAGAAGAAGAAGAAGGAAAAGAAGAAGAAGAAGAAGGCAACAAAAAATGAAATGCAAATATTCCGTTGGTTTTTTTAAAAGGGGCGAAAATCCTTTGAGGTGTGCCAACGAATTGATAAATATCTGAACGCTGATACGCGCCAACAATCACAAAATAGCACCCATGATTTTCAAGATGGCGTAAAACATTTCAAGCGCTCACGTGATCTTGCTTGATTGCAGTTCGAAAGCAACATCATCATCATCATCAATCATCATCATCATTATCCTCAATCATCATCATCATCATCATCATAAACAACAACAATAATAGCAAGATGAATACTAATATGTATGAAATATTGCCGAAAAATTCTCGACTTGTCCCATTTTCACAAATCTAATCTAACCTCAGATGTTTTCTGGGAATTATTTCCTTTGTAAATGCGCGATGTTTTCAACACCAAATCGTAACTGCAAGGGTAAATTAATCAAAATTACATATTGAAACTATAAATTTCCACCAGTTGATTGAATCACAATAATGATTATAATAACGAAATATAATGAAGGAATTAGCAAGCCTTCCTCAAAAAAGATAGCAAATTAAAAGCATGATAGTGAGTGTCGTTCCCATAATCACAGGTTCGATGGTAATAGTTTATCAGACAGAAATCTAAATTAAGTGAAACAAATCCAACTATGGATGTTGGGTGTCTTTCGCCTAAGCGAATATCTTTGCAATGACACTGAAATTCATCAATCGGACGTGTAAAGCAGTTCGGGTTTTATTTAATTTCAGTTTCCTATATTGTTTTCCAATTTTATACGCTGGTATTTTATTATGCAACTACTTATTCATCATATCGGATACACACACACATATATATATATATATATATATATAATGTCAAAAAATTCCGAAATTACATTCGTTAAATGACCATTTCAGCGAGAAAAACTCGTTGAAATGGCCATTCAACGAATGTAAACTTCGGAATTTTTTGCCATACTATATATATATATTTGGCTCTGTAAATAGATAATGCAATGTGCGTTGTGGTGCAGTGGGTATCGGCTCGGAACGAGAAATCGGGAAGCCGAGTTCGAATTCCAGTTGAATTCACTGCATTCACTTCGCGCAAGTACCCTTGGGAAAGTTATTAATCCGTCTCTTCCCTTCAGTTATGGGTTAAATAACAAGACAGATTGAGTTCTATAACCTTGGTTGGCAACTAGCCTACCACAGAATGCAATAGTAACCTACTGCGGTACTGCCCAGTCAGTCATGTCTCTTTCGAGACATGATCGCCCAATCGTGTTTTACGTATGGCACTTAACTGGCTGAATGAAATAGATAATACTATTTAGATTGAGCTCTCTACCATGATCAATTTTAATATTAATAGGATCGGGTTTTTGGGGTTTTACCTATTTGCTCATCGTTTTCGGATTTAAATATATATATATTAGGAGCAGTATAAACAAATGGGTTAACAGTTCACTATTTGTAGTAATTTACTTTTATGAAGAATGTTTGATTCTTAGTAGAGCAAATGTTTATAGTAAGATTATTATTATAAATGTTTATAATAAAAACAGTTGGCTGCAACAAAAGAGCTGTCGTGTTTTGGTACTACTTTCAGGGGCTGAAATATTTTGTGTTAGGAATTCATATATATATAATTTAAAAATCTAGAAATAACAGTTTTTACTATATCTAAACATTTAAGAGGGGATGGCTTTGAAAGCATGACACACCACTTAATTGATTGAATGTGGTTACAAATGTGTTGTTTCTAAACTTTTAAATTTCTATACCAAAAACATTCCACTCCCTGATGAGGTACTAAGAAGTAGTACCGAAACACGCCAGCTCTTGTGTTGCAGTAAACTACGCTTTTATTGTACAAACTTATATATATATATATATATATATATATATATATATATATAAAGGTACGTCCAAAAAATCGCTGAAAAAACTGCATAGTCTGACGGAAAAGGCCTCAAAACTAAATAAAAACCAAGTTTTCTCGGCAAAATGTTTATGTTATCTTTAAGAGGATAGATCAAAGTATAATTATTTTTAGAAAATATTGGTAAAGATTTTTGTGCATATGTTATCTCCCACCAGTTAATTTCCAGAAATGTCGAAAAATGCGACTAGATCTCAACATATAGATATTTTTAATTAAATTCAGGAGTCATTGGGGAATGCTAATCGACTGTTTTTTTTTCTTCAAAACCTGCTCATTTTTAGAAAATCTGCTCCGAATTAGGAAAACAAAAATGCAATAAAACTATGCCTTTTTTTTATTTGGAAAATTTTTAATTACTTTTATAAATATAATTTAAAATGATATCATAATCGCCCGGTTCACACTCCTGCCCGGTTCACACTCCTCCCACATCTATTGAACAGGAGTAGAGGCTTGCCCCTTGCTCCCTGTTTAGAATGTGGTCTCCGACTTTCTCTTCTCTCACTTCTGACCTTAGTATTGGTGCTTCCGTGATTTTCCTGCGATCTGTCTGGTTGGTGGCAACGGCTCATCACTGTGAGGGTACCGGGTTTGCAGTTTCCTGGTTGCTGCTTCCGACTGGTAATTAGGAGCCCTAACTCTTGCGTAGCGTCAAGAGCGGCTGCTCTGATCAACAGTTGTATAATATCGGGGTTCTTGTAGTGCCATGTCGCGCATGGATAGGTGTCCCTGCAAGCGCTTTCGTTGGGCAACCCTGAGGCCACACCTTGTTGCAGCTCTAGCCAGTTTCCCTCCCAGCACAGATCGTGGATAATGACCGCCTGTATCCTCTACCCTAGGCCCCTCACTATAAACAAAACATATGATGAACAAAAAGCAGAAATAACCCTAAACCAGCTAAAATCAAACCACCTAAAGTCCTTAACCTTTCTTTCACTAATATCCGGGGCATTCGTACTAACTTTCCTAGCGTAGAAGCTTTCCTTCATGAAAAGTCCCCGGACATCCTAGCGCTTTGCGAAACTAACCTCAACTCTTCTATTCCTTCCTCTGACCTCTCCATCCCTGGTTATCTTCCCCTCTTAAGGAAGGATTCCACTGTCCACATGCATGGGATGGGGATCTACGTCAGCGAACACCTACCCATAGCTAGGGTGACTTCACTTGAATCGGCTGCCCACCAGCACGTATGTCTCCGTCTGTCTCTCCTCAGTTCGGTTAGTTACTTATTCTTTCTGTATCGTTCTCCCTCCTCTCCTGACTGCTCCCTTCTAGATAGCATTGCTGACAACATTGATAAGGCTATTTCCTGCCACCCATTCGCTCACATATTTGTATTCGGAGATCTCAACGCCCATCACTCTGAGTGGCTTAAAGACTCTGTTACTGATTTAGCGGGCGTCCACGCCATGAACTTAGCTATTTCCCAATCCCTTACGCAAGTGGTGGACTTCCCCACTCGCTTCCCAAGCACTCCCTCCGGACACTCCTCACTACTAGATATATGTTTTACCTCTTCCCCTGTCGCCTGTCAAGTCTCGCAGCTTTGTCCGCTCGGCAACTCCGACCATGCTGTTGTCTCTCTCAGTATTTCTTTCCACTCTCACTACCCTCAGGAGCCTCCTACCTATAGGACCTCCTACCGCTACCAAAAGGCTGACTGGGATGCATTTTGCGATTTTCTCTGCGACATCCCTTGGGGAAAAGTGTTCGATCTTCCAGTTGATGACTGTGCCTCTGAGGTCTTGGGTGAAAGCTGGCATTGATGTCTTCATAACTACCAGGAAGTATTGCCTAAAACCTCATTCCTCTCCGTGGTTCTCTCCTGCCTGTTCGGCCGCCATTGCCCACAGGAACCATTACTTCCGACTATTCAGGAGCCAGTCATCTGATCACAATAGTCGTCTATTCACGTCTGCTCGCAATAAGTGCAAGAGAATCCTGAATAACGCCAAACGGTTGTTCGCTGAGAGAATGCAACAGCGCATAGCTGACCGCATGTTTGGCTCCAAGGACTACTGGCGGATATGCAAACGGGTGCTTAACAACTGCAAATCCTCTATACCTCCTTTAATCCATGAATTTGAGATTCTCACATCATCTGCGGACAAAGCTGAGTGCTTTGCCCGCAGATTCTCATCCAACTTCACGTTTGACTCATCTGGAGTATGCTCACCCGACTTCCCCGTTAGAACTGAGGCCAAACTGCACGACGTACATATTACCCCGAAGTTAGTATCCCGAATAATTTCAAGACTTGGCCCCCATAAGGCGAGCGGTGGCGACGGAATCCCGGTGATAGTCCTTAAGAGGTGTGCCCCTGAACTGTCCCCTGTCCTCTCTAAACTGTTTAACTACTGCCTTTCAGCTTCCTGTTTTCCTGCTTGCTGGAAGTTCTCTTCAGTCGTGCTGTTTTTAAGAATTGTGGTGAACCCTCGGACCCATCCAACTATCGCCCTATCAGTCTTCTACCGATATTCGGGAAAGTGTTCGAGGCCATAATCAATACTGAAATAGTTCAACATCTAACTGCTCACAAACTCTTCTCTGACAAGCAATATGGCTTCCGCTTTGCCAGGTCCACTGCCGATATGCTAACAACCTTTACGGAGTACATGCTCCGTACCCTCGATGAGCCAGGCGAGGCTCATGCAGTTGCTCTGGACATCTCCAAGGCCTTTGACAGTGTCTGGCACTCTGGCCTCCTTTGCAAGCTACGGGGTTACGGCATTACCGGACGCCTACTTGACCTAATCTAGTCCTTTTTAAACAACCGCAAAATGAAGGTCGTATTGAATGGACATGCCTCTTCATCCTACAGCACGAATGCCGGTGTCCCCCAGGGCTCTATCCTGGGCCCGACACTCTTCCTTATTTTCAACAACGACCTCCCTAATGAGATCAAGTCCCAAGTAGGCATCTACGCAGATGACACCACAATATACTTCCGCACAAGTAAGAAACCTGGCAATACTCATCTACTAACCACTTGACTCTAGCCCTTCCCCCACCCCGTATATCCTTCCCTTTCTCTCCCCCCTTGCAACTGTCATTACACCTGCATTTTCATTTTTCTATTGCTTCTTTCTAATTGGTTTGTAATCCTCTTCTCCCTCCTCTAATTAATTTTCTTTCAGTTATGTAGCCCCCCGCACATTAGTGGCATTTACGGCTTGCCCGGGGTGAAATGATTAAAAAAAAAAAATCTGAATAGAATTTTTTTCCATTAATAATGAATTTTTACAAGAATTGTTTTCATTTTCACTATTTTATTATTCTTTTATTAAGTAGTTTCTAAAAAGTTTCAAAAATTAAAAAAAAATTCCTCCTCAGAATTTTCTCAGATTTTTGAAATTAAAGTGTGACAAAAAAATATTTACTAACCGAAAAACTAAAAGCTTACTCTAAAAAGGTGCTCATTTTTGTTAAATAATTAAAACATTTTAATTTTCTGCATGTTGATTACCCGTATTTTGTTTGTACGGGTGGCTGTACGCGATATTTATCATTAAAAGGTCACGTGATTAAAAAATCCGGGTGGACCTGAAGGAGACTACAACCATCTTTAAATTTATTGTTTTTAATTTTTTTCTTACTTTTTTCAGTGCAGTCTTATCGATTATTACATAAAATTTCCGATTATCAAAAAAAAAAAAAAAAAATTGAAAAAGATCCATATTTAAACAATTTTAAGGAGGCTCAGTTTCTCATACAACGTTATAGTAAATCGATCCTCCATTTTGGTACCACTCGCGTTGGGGTCGCTTTGTGTTTTTTTTTTTTGGGTGGGGACGAGTTGTTGACTCTTGTTTTTGTCTTTTTTAAGTTTTCTTCAGTTCTTACGAAGACATCTTCCTCGGAAATTCCAAGAATGGCTTTATTCAAAAATTTCTGAAAGGATTCAGTTGTTGAATATGCGCAAGCAAAAAAGTTAATTGCACAGGGTCGATTTACTATAAGGTTGTATGAAAAACTGAGCCCCACTTCCTAAAACTGTTTATTGAAATATTTACAAATTTTCTTTGTCAATCGGAAAGTTTAATCGATAAAATTGCACTGAAAAAAGTAAAAAAAAAAAAAAAAATTGATAATCAACAAATTTACAGATGGTGGTAATGTCGTACCGGAGAGTGACTCCAGAATGGAGGATCGATTTACTATAACGTTGTACGAAAAACTGAGCCCCCTCCCTAAAATTGTTTAAATATTGAAATTTTTCCAAATTTATTTTGTCAGTCGGAGAGTTTAGGGATTAATCGATCAGATTGCACTGAAAAAAAAAATAAATGAAAAACAACAAATTTAAAGGTGGTGGTAGTCCCCTTCAGGTCCGCCAAAATCTGTGTATAAACCTTTTATACCAAATTCATCTTCCATACTTTTGACCTGCTATTGCAAATCATCAGTTTTCATCTCTGATAAGGTATTGACAGCTGTGATAACAAAGCTACCGTAATTGAAAAACGTTCTTTTGAAAAATTTCAAGCAGTAAGCAAGCAATCCTTGTTTCAAGGGAACTTAGGTCAGTTTAAATTTGTTAATTTGAATAAAATAATTTTAAAACCGATAATTGGGGACTGTTTACAATCGATGAAAAATGGCTGAAAGTTTGAAATTTAAAAAAAAAATTAACCTGAAATATTTTGATTCTGATTAATATAATTTCGGTTTGAAATACACCAGAGTATTTTGCTTACTGTAGTTAGCAAATTTATTTTCTTGGCTTTCAATTAAAGCTAAAATTATAGCTTCAAGAAAACTTTTTTTTATTTTTAAAAATTCAATTCAAATTGAGGTATCGAAAATTTTGTGTTGGTAGGTACCTATATATATATATATATATATATATATATATATATATATATATATATATATATATATTTAGGAAAGAATATTAATAAAAAAAGTTTTGAATTTAAAAATGTACTTTTTTTGGACAGTATTTGTTTATTTTTATTAAAAATAAACAAATACTGTCCAAAAAAAGTACATTTTTAAATTCAAAACTTTTTTTTATTAATATTCTTTCCTATACATATTAAGACAGTATATACGTGGATCATCACTATGTTATATATATATATATATATATATATATATATATATATGTTCAAAAGAAAGAGACTTATTGATAAAGTTCCAAAGGAGAGGTTTAGTTTTGTTTAACGGCATATCGAACTCTGTGGGTTATTTAATGCTAAAAAGTAAGGTTTTAAGTTTTTTTAATGTTCGTTTATAGTGACAAGGTTGATTTTGATTAAAATTTTTTATTTAAAATATTTATTTTTATTTTAGAAAACTGAAGATGACTTCTAGTTTTGTATTCCAAAAAGTGTATTGCTGGTAATAATTTTTTTCCTTCAAATATATGTTATGCCAATAATTTTTTTCTTTCAAAAATGTATTATTGATAATATTTTCCTTTCAAAAATGTATTGTTGAAAATATATATATACATATGAAAATGCATACATGTATAAAAATATTCTTCAGGTGTTAATAAAAAAATACTAAATGTAGAATAAACAACGCTATTAATTATATATATAAATAAATATACATATTATCCTTTGTCGGTAGCACGACTCGGAGTTTCATGCAATCAGCAGGTGCATATTATGAACTGATCGTTTAAGAGAATTGAATTTAAGTTCAATCGATGTTCATGGGAGTTAAATCTTATGATGTTAGGGTACTAATTTTTAATCTATCAAGAGTGAAATTTATATTGACAAACATTACATGGCGATAAAAAGTTATGATTAAAATGACGCTCAGTCTAAACGAAGTCAAATCATTCGTGGTCGAGAGGTCTAAGACGCGCGAGATCACATGTTTGTTTCCCCTATGTCGATAGGGGTCGCAGGTTCAAATCCTGCCGAATGACACACCTTTTTCGTAACAAAAGAATTATCTTAAATAATTAGGCCGGTAGAAATAAATATAAAATACTGCTTGATTATAAAAAGGATACCTACTTAAACACGAGTATCTATCAAAAAATAATCTTCAAACAAATCATTTCAAATTGTCAGCTGTTTATTACCAGTTTCGTTAGTCTTCGTTAATTTCCGAAATATATATATATATATATATATATATATATATATATATATATATATGTAAACGCTGAAGATACTGAACCCAAATATATAGTAGTAGCTTTAACAATAAAAAATATAAACATAGCACCACACTTTCAACTTATGTGTGGTCCATTAAACAAGAACTGAATATAGACCCCATTTTAAAATGGCAAATATTAAAGTGATGTACTAAGTATAAAGCCGGCCAGAAATTTTGCAGGTTATGTGTGGAGTAAAAAACTTGCAATAGCGTCGTTTGAAAACACAAGTACTTTACTGAATCCTAAAAGGGGAATACTTAATAAGTGTAGACATAGGAAGTTTTAGCTTTTGGATTAGGTATGTTTGGTAGGTATTTGCAAATACCTTGAATTTTAAAAATGACAACGAATACCAAATATATTTATTACATAACTGATATATAAGAGTTTAGCCTATTATATAAGATTTGAAAGTTACATTCCTGAGATGGTCACTACCACAAGGATAAAAAGAACATGTTCGGCTACTCATTTCAAACACACTGCATTTGAGCACATCAGCTGCAATACCTGCGATCTCTCTACGTATATTTTGTTTTAGTCCCACAGTTGCGTTGGTAAATTCGACACAGCTGTGGAACCAAAACAATCTATCTTCAGTTCATATGATAGATAAGGATGTATTGATTCTATGTACGTGGCATGATGAGTTATAGCTGTGGAGATCAGAAATAGCGGAACTAAGGAATGTAGATTGTCCGGACATTTGCCATGGATATTGTAGAGGAAAGGTAGTAATGTTGCATCTGTGACGTTAGGGGCTGCAGAGTAGGAAATAATTATCCACACAGGAGAAGTCACCGTGTGATCTGGCGCGTCTTAGACATCTCGACCACGAATGACGATCCGCCTAAACGAAGTCAAATCATTCGTGGTCGAGAGGTCTAAGACGCGCCAGATCGCTTTTGAACAATACATACATCATGATTTTCCCGCCTGTGGAACTCCCTTCCACAACTCTGCTTTTCCGACAGTTACAATCTCCAGGTGTTTAAATGTAGGGTCAATAGACACCTCCTATCACACTAACTCCCAATTATTCTCAGAACACTCTCATCTACCCAACCCTCATTCTCGGTATCCTTACCCGCCTATCACCCACCCTCTGACATTTCCTATACTTAACCATCCTTTCTCCACTCTACGTAGCCCCCTGCGCAGTAGTGGCAGTGACATGCCTTGTTCGGGGTGAAACGCTTATAATTAAAAAAAAATACTCATCTACTAACCACTGGACCCTAGCTCTCCCCACACCCCTGTATAATCTTCCCTTTCTCTCCACCTATGTATCTGTTATCGCACCTGATTTCTATTGTTCCTTTCTAACTAGTTTGTACTCCTCAATCTTCTAATTAATCTTTTTTACATTTATGTAACCCCCTGCACATCAGTGGCATTTCCGCCTTGATTGGGGTGAAATGATTAAAAAAAAAAATGATTTCACAGGTGAAAAATGTGAAAAACAAACAAACAAAAAAACAAAAAACAAAAAAAAGCAAAAAAAAACAAAACAAAAAAACAAACAAAAGAAAACAAACAAAAAAAAAAACTATTAAAATATAACCTAAGGTTCCAGCTAGCTTTTTTTAACGGTAAATCCATGAAACCTTTTAGTACTACGCTTACATTAACAGTCGCTCAAGAGGTTGTTACTATTGAGGCGATCAACATCTTTCTTGTTGATTACCACTTCAAAAAGTTTTCTAAGGAGATGAGTTTATACTGTAAGGGGAATGGGCGCCCAACCGTGTTCTCTTCAAGAAACGGTTAAGTAATTTCGCTACGATCGGGAATAACTCCGGGTTGATATTCTTAAAGGCAACCACTGGGATTCTGTCTTAACCAATTACCTTCTTAGGAGCAAAACTGAAGATGACCAGGTCTTGGCAGCTGGTCTCTCCTCAAGCCTAGCTCTACTTAATATCAGTGGGGAAAAATAGTTGATCACATTCAATTTTTCGAAAAACCAACTGGTAACATTCCCTCATCATTGATTGCACCCAGGGCTATCACCAATTGCAATGAAAGAATGTTCCCTTGCGGAGAGCCCATGCATTGAGCGCCTCTTGGGACTTAAACTCAACCCAAGTGGAACTCGTACCTACGATCCATCGCTAATAAGGCTGGAAAAAGTGGTCGGTTCTCTTTGCCGCTCCAGTAAGTACTTGACTCCCTGTGCTACCCCCAACCTCCACACCAGACAGATCAGGCAGAGTATTGCTGTCATATTTGGGCAAGAGCAACCCAGTCTTTACTTTCCAGTCTAGAAAAGTCTAAAAGCGTCCACGCTTCCTTGTGGGCGACAAATTATTTTCCACCCTATAAACCCTTTCTCACTGACAAAATGTCTCTAGCCACTCCGACGCTATTTCCATGGAGGGTCTTCAAACAATCTACATTCTTGATGTGACCCTGGGAAAAAAGGTCACAAAAAAGAATCGGACACAGTATACGGTTGAAAACAATATCACATTACAGAAGAGAAACAGTGTACAGAGGAAATAGAGTATAATTGTATGATCACGTGTATTTCCACACAACTACATTCACTCATTGCACATATACACACACGACAATCACGTGATAATCTTGCTTTCCCGCTTCTTTACGGGATGTATATATAGCAGACACGTGGCACACCCAGGGACGGTAGCAGCAGAACCAGAGAACACAAAGGAAGGCAGTTCACAGTCGCCCCCAATAGCAGCATGCTATTGCGGGGTTCGCGCTCTTCAATATCAAGCAATTCTCTCACACACCCGCACTAATTGCAAGACGCAAGTAGCTGCCTTTTATTTCTTTAAATAACTCATGTACAAATTATTACAGTTGGCACAAGAATCTTAACACGCACAACAAGTAAGACCAACTCACCTTCTCTTACTAATCATTCTCCTAAAACTTTACAAAGATGAACTTATCAACAGACTCAGAAATGTTCGCCAAACTTCTAACAATATTATTCCTAACACAACTTACATACTACACTGATAAATCTTCCAGTGACAAAGAACTTTACAACTTACCTCAATTGCTGTAACAATCCTATGCACAGAATGAAAGATATTTTTAATCAGACACATTCAACGTCTGTACAAAGTATGTAATTCTTGTTACTTTTTAATACATTTTTTATAATTAAAGCCTTGACCATTTTATTCAATGTTCCATTTACTAATTTCATAAATGATTTCAACCGTATAAAATAATTGTTGGAATGCAGGAATTTAGTTAGGAAAATCTTTGGGAAATGGTCTTGTGCTATGTAAAAATTAAAACCTAAATTTCTATGCAACAATAGTACTTAGCGCCGGAACGGCGTACTAATAAATGGGTATCGTAGCTGCTGCTACTTACTAGTACCCCCGAGAGTAGATAAATCTCGGTATTTATGTAGTCCGGTAGAGTTCATATTAGTGTGTAGGTAATTCCTCAAAACAATTCTTTAGCTCTTATCCTCACAGCTAAGATCCACGCACATTTTATTTAACCATCCTCATTCCTTCGTTTTCCATTGGTTAGATGTAAATTCTGCTGAAACAGCTTCTCAGAGAACTGCTGCTCTGTGAAACAGACACTCAAAAGGATGTTTCCTTGGTAACTCATCTTACATGTTGTGCGTGTTAAAATTCAAGTCTAGAATTAACCATACATATTGACCTAAATTATGGTTCTTACGAGGGTCATTCAATAAAAAAAAGTGAATTTTTTCTAAGATGAATTTTTTTTTAAACAGATAGAAGCTTACTTTTTTTTTAATTTTAATTTTTCAGTGTAGTCTCCCAACAGTGTCACACACTTTTCTCATCTGTGTACAAGCTTCCGTATTCCCTCAGCGTAAAAATCTTTGGACTGATGTCTCAGCCAATCGCTTACAGCACTTTTGATTTCATCGTCACTTTCAAACTTCTTTAAACAATTTAGCCCACTGGTAGACATTCTTTTGGCTGAAACATGTGACACTATACACAGTTGACATTCTCCTATGAATTTCAACTGTTTTGCACCCTTCAGTAACCAAAAACTTGATAACTAACCTCTGTTCAATCCTGAAGCCGGCTTCTTGGTCGGCCATCTTAGTCAATCTCCAAAACTCTCAAATTTTTTTCAATCTGCAAAAGAAGTAAAGGAAAAAAAATTAAAAAAAGTAAGCTTCTAAGTATATTAGAAGTCGTTATACCGAAAACTTCACCTTATTTATTGAATGACCCTCATACTTTGTAACATTCAGTAGCTTGAGTGGGTGAATATCATTGTAAAACATAAACCAATCGAGGAAAGAAGGAGGAGAACACATTAGAACAACTGCCATGAAAATATTTATAAAAAGACATAAGGAAGGCCCATCGCGGCGGTGGGGAAGTGACTGAAGTCGAGATGACAGGTCAGGATCATGAACATTACAAACCTTTCTTTTTGGATTTTGTCAAGAATCTCAAAATATATAACGTTAGCACCAAAGTAATAGATTGAGTAGCATTTCTACTCGTGCAAAGTGTTTAATATAGGCATCCGCAGACAAATCTGTTTCGCTGTATCACAGCTCATCAGTACGGTTAGACAGCCGATTGCTTTTTACCCAGGATTGAAACCCGACCAAATTGGCGTCAGTCGGCGATTCTATTTCTGAGCTATGGGCGCTCGGTAAAAGGAGGCAGACTTTTAGCGTGTATATTATCATTATAGCTGAGAGTGTTCTCATTCATTGCTGAATGAACGATGCGTAGATGCCAGAGTAGCTACTATATATATATATATATATATATAGAGAGAGAGAGAGAGAGAGAAGAATACTCAACAGATAATCAAACGGTTATAAATTCAGAATTTATTTCGGTAGTTGTAAAAATTACAAACGACTTCTTCAAACCCGAAAAATCAAATGATTTTGTTTACCTCAGAACACTAAATAATAATAATAATAATAATAATAATAATAATAATAATAATAATAATAATAAAATTAAATAATTTGTTGGCACAGAGAGGAAATAAAGTTAGGTGAAGGGTAGAAGAGGTATACAATTAAACATTGAGGCAGCACCGGAAATGTCACAAAATAAATAAGATATACACTAAATCACATATATACAAAATATTAAAGGAAAAATGATGCACACGAAAAGAATACATATAACCACATACAAAATAAACACACACAACTATAAGAGCCCATATATGCACACAATAATATACACACCATATACACAAAATATACACACAATATACACACCATATATGCAAAACTAAATATTGAAGTTTATGAATCACTGGAAAGAAATTATTCGTAAGAAAGCCTAGGCTAATAGATAAAATCAAATCAAAACGTATTTTAAAATGTTTTCTAGGGCCTTAAATTCTGATATGAAGTATGGAATAATCCGTTAATTTAATTGACTTTGCTTTAATTTGGGGAATAAAAAAATCTCGTTAAATACGACTGAACGTTCATGGATCGATAAAAAAATGAAAACCTCCACTGACCATTTTTGGAGATTTATTTCTGTAATGTAAAATATTCTTATAAAATACACAGCGTAAGACAAAGAAAAGATTTCTTGGAATTGTTCATGAAAAAGAGAAACGAAACAAAATTGTGTTTTGACTTTACTTCAATCCCGAGAGGGAAACCATCACTCTTTTCTGTTTCTTTGTACGATAGACTCGTCTTTTCTCGACATTCGCTGTCAAATATGGCGGCTGAGATTGTCAGCTAAATGAAGGAGAACATCGGACTCTTCAGTTGTTGACGAGCAGACGAACATATTCAAATTTCGCCTTCTGTTTTCCTAATTTTCTCCATACTAATGTTAAAGCTTTAAATAGATGTTTAAAACCCCAGGATGGCTCCCAATATGCCCTCAGGGATCTGTGGTTTGTATCGTATTCTAAGAGTTGGAGAAACTCGCTTAAATCATACTTTGAAGTGGAATTAGCAAATAATAACATATTTTCATAACAAAGTCTACCTTCAGAGCATAGCAACGCATCTATGGAAGCACATTATTTCCTACATTTTCAGATGTTTTAACCCGATGTGCATCGATATGCATAGACCTTCTTTTTATGTTTTTTTCGTTATTCAATGTGTTTACCGTATCTGTTTGCTTCTTAAAAGCATTTCCCCCTTTTTCACAAAAATACACAGATTTTTCAAGAATAAAGTCTACAAAAATTAGGCTGTGGAATATTCGCCTACTGTTTTTAAGCAAGAGTTAAACATTAATATAATTATCTCAATAGAGGGATATCCCACCCTTCCCTCGCTTATTCATTCATTATTTAACGGGGGTAGCGGACATATTTCTTTTAATTTGGAAGTGTGCAGACGACTCTGGATATTAAAGTACCCTTCTATAATTTTAAAAGTACCATTCTATAATTTTCAAATGCAAGGTCACTTCAGAGGATATCGTGATTGAACTAGTTGATTTTTTTATTGTTTTAACGAATAAAATGCTCAAAAACTACTTGGTAGATTGTTGCTGAATATAAGATGAAGAAGGTGAAAGTAGAAGGAAGAAAAATCTCAATGGAACTTCGAATTGAATATGGAGGAAATGTGGGTGATTAGACTCGATCGACGTAGAATTAAACCCTTGTAGCTTTAAACCCCTGAACGAGTAGAACTAAAGAGTAGAACTCATTTGTGGAATTAGCAAATAATAACATATTTTTATAGCAAAGTCTACCTTCAGAGCAAAGCATTTCCATTCATGGCTTTCGATTGAAGAATAGGCCATCGTCAGTAAGAAGCTAGAGTTCTGTCAGGGATGGGAAATGAAGATTGCGCAGCTCTAGCTCAGATATACCCACAATACCCCATTAACGGTCTAATGTGACTTTTGCAAACACAAAGCAGACGCTTTTGGGAGCAAACTATTTCCAACATCTTGAAACATGAAATGTATATTTGAGTTCCACTTGATGGTGGTTCATTCCTGAGCAATAACCTTATTTTCTACTGTGTTTATTGGTTGATTTCTGTTGTGGAGTGGTTCTCGCACTGAAAGTTATAATCGTGCTATGTCGGTTGCTAATCGACTTAATGCACCCAAAATGTTAGGAACTTGGGAATCTTCTACAGAAAGCTGACTCCTTAGTTTTCGACTAATTACCGACTAATATCATTTTCCTAGTAGCTCTACTGAACTCCAGTAGAACTCTAAAGAACTCTCTAGAACTTCTAAGAACTTCTATGAACTTCCCAAGAACTTCTGGAGTTAATTTCATGTTAACTCTTATTAATATAGGAGGGAGAGACCAATATCTGAGAAATAGGTGTGTTTCACCATAACAATTTCAAATGCTGATTTTCAATGTATGCATGTTTTCTCTAATTCAAAAATGTTTTTTCTTCTATTAGTCTTGTGTGACACACGATATGGCGCAAGCAGCTGTAAAAGCAAGCTAGCCCTACTCTACCTGTTTTGTTCTAACGACCCTAATGAGGGGGGAAAACTGCGTTCAGTGCTTCCAAAGCTAAGCCATCCTGGGTGTGACGTTAAACTACATTCGGCAGCAAGGCTTTTGATTGAGAGATTTTGAGAAGAGTGGAACCAACTCTCAATTGGTGTTGTCCTCAGGTTCACCTGGACCTGGAATAGTAGCAAAAAGTTAACCCCAAACTGGGTTCAAAACACGAGGAAAGTATAAAAATAGATTTTTATCCTAAAAATACCAGCAAAAAAAAAAAAGAAAAAGAAAAAAGAAATAAATAAAATAAAATAAAATATTATCCGCAATAGTTAATAAAGTGCCATACGTGATGCCCGCTTTGGGTGATCATGTCTTGAAAGAGACATGACTGACTAAGCAGAATATTATCCCGCAGTAGGTTGCCATTGTTTGCTGCGGTAGACTGGTTGCCAGCCATCGCTATAGATCCCAATCTGTTCTATTATTTAACCCATAACTGGAGGGAAGAGAAGGATTAATACATTTCCCAAGGGTATCTGTGCGTAAATGCAAGGAATTTAACTAGAATTCGAACTCGACACCCCGCTTTGACGTTCCGAGTCGATATCCAGTGCACCACAACGCACTCTCGACAAAAGAAAAACCCTCTTTAAAAATACATCAATGAAACCTGATCTACGACCTGATTTCTTAAAAGAATACATATTCTAGTCATACGAATCTATCCAAAAAATATTGTCGGCATAAAATAACCCATTGAAGTGTTGATATACAGTAAAACAAAATAAACCAAACTTAACCAAAATTGGTTCATCGAAGACATCAAGTAGAACTCATATATACGAACAATTGCTAAAGATTTTGTAAAAGTAATCCGTTCATTGTCAGTCAGTTAAATACATTACGTGATACACGCTTGGGCGATCATGTCTCGAAATAGACATGACTGAATGGGCTGCTGTTTTTCTCCCAGAATTTTTGACATTACTTTCTGTGGTAGACTGGTTACCAATCAAGGCTATAGAATCTAATGTGTCCTGTTATTTAAATTTGGAAGGAGAAACGATGGATTCATATTTTTCCCAAGGGTAATTGGGCGAAAGTAAATTTAAAGGGAATTCGGACTCGGCTCTTCCATCTCTCGTTCCGAGCCGATATTCACTGCACTACCGAGCGCCCATAGGTCAGAGGTCAGAGGTAAAATCGTCGACTGATGTCAATTCAGTCGAGTTTCAATCCTGGCTAAAAACAATCGGATATCTACCCGTACTGATGAGCTGTGATACAACGAAACAGATATGTTTCAGATGACTATATATATATATATATATATATATATATATATAGTGTTACTAATAAAATATACATACCAGTTTATATAGTATTATTATTCATGTATTAATAAAGCAGTGATCCATGTCGTATGAACAGAGCCATTATATATATATATATATATATATATATATATATATATATATATATATATATATGTCTCTTAAGGGGTTTTCGACTCTTGCAAACTTTATCTTTACAAAAGCCAAATGGAACCAAAAATGGAGCACTACTAATGCTGCTCTATTATCACTTTCCAACATTCAAAGATTTCAAAGGTGTTTACCTCGTCTAGTAGTCGATGAATTATTTTCAACCGTACAGACGAAATGTTACAAGCCTATCCTATTTTCTCCAGATAAGCTACATTCCTTAGTTCACTAGTTCAAAATTTTACTGCTAGGACCCTAATCCTCATTTCTGACATATTCCATTGGTAAGAATGATGTTTCAACCAGACAACAACTTCTGTAGAACTGTAAATGCTTCCCTGATCATTAAAATTTTAAGTTCTTCAAGTCAAGGGTCAAATGTTATCTATCCTACATAGCCTCATAACCTGAGCGTACTTCCTTCACTGATGCAACAATCTTTTTTTTAAATAAACTTTTAACTTCAGTGACGTTTGTGCTTCGTATTGTTTGAACATCTAGCCGCACTAACGTAAAATGTTTAGTCCGACGAATTCCTAAAGGATTGAACACATAAAAAGGAATGCTTTCCACTTTGTCAGACATTTTTCACAATATTATTCCTGATATATAAAACTCTCACACCCTGATTGAGCACCCTGGAAGAATGGTAGCATCTACGCATCGTTCAGTAATGAATTAGAACACTTTAGCTACTGGCGTATGTTTACATGGTATATCACACGCTAAGTAGCTCAGGAGTACAATCGCCGACTGATGTCAATTTGGTCGGTTTCAATCCTGGCTAAAAGTAATCGGATGTCTAACCGTACTGATGAGCAGTGATACAGCGAGACAGATCTATTTGCAGATGAATATTTACGCTCTCACATCCTGATTGAGCACTCTGGAAGAATGGTAGACTTTGAAAAAACAGTATCTACTCTAGCATCTACGCATCATTCAATCAGTAATGAATTAGAACACTCTTAGTTATGTTTACATGGTATATCACACGTTAAAAGCTGCCTTCTATCGAGCGCCCATAGCTCAGATGTAAAATCATCGACTGATGTCAATTCGGTCGGGTTTCAATCATGGCTGAAAGCAATCGGATATCTACCCATACTGATGAGCTGTGATACAGCGAAACAGATATGTTGCCGATGACTATATATATATTGTTACTAGTAAAATATACATACCAGTTTATATAGTATTATTATTTAGGTGTTAATAAAACAGTGATCCATGTCGTATGAACAAAGCCATTATATATATATATATATATTAATAAATATACATATTGTTCTACGTCGATGGCACGACTCGGAAATTCATGCATTATGCAATCATCAGATGCACATTTCAAACTGACTATTTAATAGATTTAAATAGTTCCCTCGATGTCTTTGGAATTAAATCTTATAAAGTTAGGTTACTTCTTTTTTAATAACAAAAGTAAATATTTTGGCATACTAAGATTACATGTACATATAAAATTATAATATAATTTTAATCAAAATTTAAAATTAAGAAATATTTAAAAATATTAAAATGCAGTAACAGCTTTATAAGATTTAAATCCTATGAATATCGAGTAAACTGAAATCAAAATCTATTAACGTGACAGTTTGAAAAATAGTACCTGATGACTTCATAAAGCATGAAACTCCGAGTCGTGCTATCGACGTTGGGCAATATGTATATTTATTACTATATATATATATATATATATATATATACTTTTTTCTTTCACATAATTTTCTTTTTCTATAGATATGTTTTAATTTCTTTTATTGACCATTTTTTCTCGATTTCTCTTCTGTCTCGTTTTTACAAATTCTTTCTTACTTTATATTATTGTGAGGGATTTTAGGACAAAAAACATTAGTGATTGAAACTTAGGAGGGTCGGGAATCGTGCAGATACAGCACACTGATCCAAGATAACAAGTAGAATGCTAATATGAATAACAATGAATTTTGGGGAAAATGATTTTAGCTTCTTAGCTAAATTCTTGTTTTAATTCTAAAGTCAATTGCGCGAAGAATCTATGGAGAATGAAAGTACATTGTCAGAAAACATAAAGAAACAAGCATTGCGCGTGAAAACGGCAATCCGCGGCGTCTGTCTCATATCTCGACTGAAATCTGTAATCTCGCGTTTTACCGCTGGGACATTGGTAAATGAAAACACAATGTGATGACATCATGTTTTCAGCACATGCTCAATGAAAGGATGAAATTCTGTAAGCGATATTAAGAAAGAAGAGGAAAAAAGACCCTTGGTATTTGAGAAGCGATATTGGGAGAAACAATGGTGGGCCGGGCAGACCTGGAGAAGATGAAAGAAAGAGATAATAGTAACACGTCAAATACAAGCATCACGCTCTTAGAAATACATACACCGCTCTTCATATAAACACATTAACACACACGCCCATACGCATCATGTCACCAGCCATACGAACGTATTTAGACGCGCCAAACTCACATAAAAGTATAATCCATTTTACAAGCAATGTTCAGAAGACAACACACACATTCATAATCCCGAACGCACTTATCAGTTTAAAAATGCATCATACCACATCTCTTATGCCACATCTAACGAAAATTTTCATACGATCCCAAGGAACACTCCTTTTCTCGCTTTTCATAACCCACACTTTGTGTTTGCTCTCTCCGTCTCTTTCATTTTTTCTTGCGTTCTGTTTTACTCTGTCACGTTGTCTGTGTCTAATGCTTTCACACATACACACAAATACATGCGCATGCGTAATCTCACTGTTTCTCTTTGTTAGGTTTATTTACTCAACAACGTCTCAATAATCTTACTACAAGGCTTTTTTTTTACATAATCTTATTACCGCCATTTTTACTCAAAAAAATATTTGCTATTTTTCATTTGAAATGCCAACTTCATTCGGCGCAGGAAAAGTGAATATAAAAGAAGAGATATAAGGAGAGAGAGAGAGAGAGAGAGAGAGAGATGAGGGAGAAAAAGGGAAGCGATAAGAACAGAAGAAGAGAAGGTTAAAGAAAAGAAAAGAGTTGGAGAGAGGAAGCCGATGAAAAGAGAACAAGAGAAAAGAGAAGAAAGGCCGGATAAGATAGTGAGGCGGACCTGCAGAAGACTGCCACCACCACCTTTAAATTTGTTGTTTTTCTTTTTTTTTTGTTTTCAGTGCAGTCTTATCGATTACACCCTAACTTTTCTGATTGACAATAAAAATTTTTAAATTTTAATATTTCAACAATTTTAGTGGGGGGGCTCAGTTTTTCATACAACGTTATAGTAAATCGATCCCCCATTTTGGAGTCACTCGCCGGTACAACATTATCACCACCTGATTATCAACTTTTAAAAAATTTTTTCAGTTCACTCTTATCGATTAAACCCTAAACTTTCCGATTGACAAAAATATTTGTAAAAATCTCAACATTTAAACAATAGGGTGGGGTGCTCAGTTTTTCATACAACCTTATAGTAAATCGATCCTGTGCAGTTAACTTTTTTACTCGCATATATTCAACAATTGAATCCTTTGCGAAATTTTTGAATAAAGCCATTCTAGGAGTTTCCGAGGAAGATGCCATCGTAAGAACTGAAGAAAACTTGAAAGAGACAAAAACAAGAGCAACAACTCGTCCCGAAGGAACGAAAACAAAGTGACCCCAGAGCGAGTGGTTCCAAAATGGAGGATCGATTTACTATAACGTTGTATGAAAAAGTGAGCCCCCATCCTAAAATTGTTTAAATATTGAAATTTTTTCAAATTATTTTTGATAATCGAAAACTTTATGTAACAATCGATAAGACTGCGCTGAAAAAATTTAAAGGTGGTGGTAGTCTCCTTCAGGTCCGCCAAGAGGTGGTGGTAGTCTCCTTCAGGTCCGCCGCTAGTGATAAGTGGTGAAAGAAAGAAGAGAGAGTTATAGAAAAGACGAGGTAGAAGAAGAAGATAGAGAAGTCTGAGGAGAAAACAAAGTGAAGAGGAGAGAGAAAGCGAGAGAGATCTATTTATTTTGGAATTTCTAATAACAGAAATACATAGCAAATTTAAAATTATCGTTTCTACTGCACCCATTTATTTTATTCCTTAAAAAGTCTCATTAAATCTGTTCACATAATCACTACATATGATAACCAAACTTCAGTCTCTTTGCGAATATAAAAATAAGAAAGTCGGCATGTTAACCATCTATCAACCACCACCCAAGTAAGAAAGACGACTTAGGTACTAGTGAATAAACAAAGAATATTCTGTGTGACAATTGTGAGCTGACAAACACATGATGAAAGCCAGCGGGCACAATGGCCGAAACGAGTCATCGAAAATGAGGACAAAACTTGAAGCAGCGGAAATGTGGTTCTACATAAGGATGCTGCGGATATCGTGGACTGAGCATGCAAGCAACAATGAGGTGTTGGAAAGAATGGCAGCGAAAAGGAAATTAATAGTGAGCATCAGGAAGAGACAACTGAAGTTCCTGGGACATGCAATAAGGAAGGAGAGCTTGGAGAACCTGATACTGAGAGGCCAGATATAAGGAAAGAGAGACAGAGGAAGGCAGCGGATAACATATTTGCAGGGCCTGATCAGGTGGATGACGGAACGGGGGTTGTCAGGAATAACAGGAGCAAACATACTAAGAGCCACAAGGGATAGGGAGACGTGGAGAACAATGATCGCCTACGTCCTGGAGGGACAGGGCACATAGAAGAAGAAGAATCTGTATGTAAATAATTACGGTTACTCGTCATTCCAGAAATTCAGACAGAAAGTTCCTTTGTAGGAATTCTTCTTCTTTTATGTGTTATATCCCTTCGGAATATAGGGCCCTTCACATCTTCCTGTTTCTTATAGCTCTTAATATATTTTGTCTTATCTAAACTTATTTATAAATGGAACTTTGTCTCTGTATGTATGTGTCTGTGTGTGTGTGTATCCATTACCTATAGACTCCAAAACGGCTGAACCGATTTTCTTGAAAATTTACACAGTTGTACTATAAGCGTCTGCGAGTGTTCTTAGCTAGGTTTTGTGTCAAGGTACTCCCGATAAATATCGAAAATGGATATTAGAAAAAATCGGGTTATAGAAGGAGTGGTCCGATTTTAATCAAAGTTGATACACTCATAGACAAAGACATAAGAAACGATATTCAAAAGTTTCAAGGTTGCAGTTCTTACAATAGTGCAGAAAATCTTATATCGATACAAGGAAATTAAAATTTGACTTACATCCATTCATTTTTCTTTTAGTCTACGGTTTCGCTTTAACTGGAAACAACTATTGCTTTTTAGTCTTTCGTGCCAACGTCCAAAGAGTCTGAACTCCAGGACCATGGATTAGTTTTTAGGCTTTCATTACACCCGAGCAACGCCGGGCTATACTGCTAGTTTAACAATAAATCAAATGTACTCAAGTTGTTGAATTAAATGAATGTTACTTATCCATTTCTTTCTCTGAAGTAGTCCATGACTTTTTCACACAGACTGGTCACATGATTGAATGATGAATTAATAAATAAAAACAGTTTTTCATAACATTCTTTTTTATGTACCTTATCCCTTCAGGACGTAGGAGATTCTGGCCCTCCACATCTTATTATCTCTTATAATTCTGAATACATTTTTCTCCCAAACTCTGCTCTGTCATCCATTTGCTTAAGCCCATTAAATAAGTTACGCGCAGTTTTCCCCTGTCTTCCTTTTTCTCTATCCGCCTTGTGAGTATCAGATTCTCCAAGCCCTCCTTCATTACGTGTCCTAGAAACTTCAGCTGATCTTCAGTATAAGTTTATTTTTCGCTTCGATACTCTCCGAAACCTTGTCGTTGCCCCGATGTTTGGTCTCCTCAGCATCCTTCTGTAGAATGAGATTTCTGTTGCTTCCAGTCTTTCCTTCACCTTTGGGGAGATCGTCCAAGATTTCTGTTGCTTCCAGTCTTTCCTTAACCTTTGGGGAGATCGTCCAAGATTTCTGTTGCTTCCAGTCTTTCCTTCACCTTTGGGGAGATCGTCCAAGATTCGCCGCCAAAGAGGAAGACATATTTTTGCTTCTGCTATCATTAACTGCTTGTGTGTAAGAGAAAGCGATCAAAACGTTTCTCACTTTTGCTTCAGACCTCTCACTTTAAAATTTAATTCTTGTGTTTTCATTCCTAATTGAATTTCGCTACAGGGGCTCGATCTTTGGTTCTATTTTTTTCTTAATCTTCAGTGACTGATAAAATCAGTTCTCAACTTCATATCCATGAGGAGGACAAAACTATTTATTCCAATAATGAGATCGCTTAATTTGATACGCTCAAATTCGCAGCTGATTCAAAATGAGAGCTACAGTCTGTTGTTAACTGGCGCAAGGAATGGCTTGTTAATTTTAATGCTACTAAAACAAAACTTTTCTCTGTTTATGTTATAGTGAAACACACATATTCCTCAGATATTGGACTCTCCCTCCTATATTAATAAGAGTTAACAGGAAGTTAACTGAAGAGGTTGCTAGGAAGTTCGTTGGAGAAGTTCTAGAGAGTTCTTTAGAGTTCTATTGGAGTTCAGTAGAACTATTAGTTAGTTCCAGTTTGGACATAGTTGGACTAAGGCAGTTGATATTAGTCGGCAGTTAACCGAATACTAAGGAGTCGGCTTTCAGTGGCAGATTACTAAGTTCCTAACATTTTGGGTGCGTTAAGCCGATTAGCAACTGACATAGCACGAATTATAACCTTCAGTGCAAAAACTACTTCACAACAGTTAATCACATGAAAAACTCCTTACTGTTTTCTATCAGTATGGCTGATACTAACCTCCATTAAGAGTGAATCGTTTCTCCTTCACCGGCTAACATAGATGAAGTGAAAAAGCATATTGAATTCATTGTTAAGTATTACGCTAAGAAAGTTAGTTCAGTATGACTTGCTAGACAATTTTTCTCTTCTGAAATAATTCTACATATTTATAAGCCTGCCATTCGTTCATGCTTTGAATATTGCTGTCACATATTGTTCGGTGCTCTCACTGAATACTTAAAAATTCTTGATAAATTCCAAAGAAGAATCTGCATAAACATGCGTCTCGCTTTCGGTGACTTTCTCAGAAATGTAAATTTGCTTCCTTGGCCCTTTTTTATAAGTACTTTCAATTGTTCGGATGAGCCCTTTGTTAAAGTACGTAGATTTTATGGATTTAATCACAGTACTACCGGCTGTAGCGCAATTGTAATGCTCGTCTTCGGTGCAGGAGGTTGCAGGTTCGATACCAGTAACTTCAAAGATTTTATTCGACACCTCTCTGCTTCGCACTCAGCGATAAAGAATCGCGGGTAAGGATAGGAATTGCGCCCACCCCTACCGCAAGGGAGCAGCGAAAGAAAAAGGAGCTGTGTGTCACCTTCAATCTAGCGGTCGACCAACTTACTTAGATTGGTAACAAGATTTCATCAATATGCAGTTGAAATCTTCTTCTTTTATGTGACATGTCATTTCAGGACGTAGGCGATCATGGCTTTCCACATCTCCCTGTCCCTGGTGGCTCTTAGCACGATTTCTCCTATTGCACCATGCAACCCTCGTTCCGTCATCGACCTAATCAGGTCCTTTAAATGTCATCCGCTGCTTTCTCCTGTCTCTTTTCCCCTCTATCTGGCCTGTTACACCACGCAATATTCTTTCCATCATCCACCCGATTAGGTCCTTCAAATATGTTATCCGCTGCTTTCCCCTGACTCTTTTTCCTTCTATCTGGTCTGTTAGTATCAGGTTTTCCAAGCCGTCCTTCCTCATTGCATGTCCCAGGAACTTTAGCTGTCTCTTCCTGATGCTCAGTATTAATTTCCTTTTCGTCTTTATTCTTTCCAAAACCTCGTCATTGCTCACATGCTCAGTCCATGATATCCGTAGCATCCTTCTGTAGAACCACATTTCAGCTGCTTCAAGTTTTCCTTCATCTTTGTTGATATTGTCCAACTTTCGTTGCCATATTAAAGAACTGACATCACATAGCAATATAGCTAGCTGTTACTGTAAGTTCTGTAATATAGCAATCTAGCCCCCACCCGAAGAAGGTTGATGCAATCGATGATATTTCCCGTCAATGAAGGGGTCAGCGAACGACAAGACAGGTGTTTGAGAAATACATCCTGTCGGCGTCTGGAGCGGATGTCGCAGGGTTATGAGTCGGGCTCGTTTGACCTTATTTCCGACAGCGGCGGAAATGACTACGGAAGTAAACAAAACAGGTGTCTCTTGGAATTACGTGGGCATTGCGTAGGCGAGACAAAACCGGAAGGAAAAGTTCCGGTTCTAGAAGACTATAAAAAGAAATCGACACACAGATTTGCCAGCAGAGAACGGCCAGTGGAAGCAGAGAGACACCACAGGCAAGACTTACACTCCCGTCGACTCATTCTATGCGCGCTCTCACTCTTCCATTCTCTGTTCCACACAGGCTCGTCGTCAGGAATAGAAACATATTATCTTATATGTTTATATATGCGTGTTCTCGTTGTTTGTCGTCGTACAGTGATATATAACATACACAATTTGGTGCATAGTGACTTGCTGTTTTTAAAACAACAACAACAACAACAAAACAGATAGATGCGAACTTGGTTACCACGGCGACAATTTGAATTCTACGAAATTAAAACCACTAGATAGAGGAAGAAAAAGAAAAAAGAAGACGAAAATAGAAAGCAACCGGACGACCATAGACGACATCAACGAAAGGTAGGTGACTTTTGATTCGATCTTGTGTGTGTGTTCTGCTCTTGTTCATAATAAGTTTATAATAAGTCTAATTTAAAAAAAAAAAAATGGAACAGCATACTTTTGCCGATTTTGTTCAAGGTCTGACCCTAGAATTGAGAAATGTGGCTTGTTCGGTGTCGAACACTTTAAGGGGAGAATCTTTTTTAAAGAATATACAGCCATTAGCGTGCAAAGAAGATGGTGGTTATAGTGCTTGGTTGGAGGATATGGAGAGGTATTTTAAAGTTGTGCGCGTGGCAGAAGAAGACAAGTGTCAGGCAGCTCTTCTCACAACAAGAGGAGCTGTTGGACACTATGTATATAGACTAATCTCTAATAACCCACAACTCACATGGAAGGAGTTCAAAACTTCTTTAAAGGAATACTACGGATTGGTTTTAGACCCCGACGCACGGTTAGTTGAATTAGTGAACATTAAGCAGGGTAGAACAGAGGGGGTGCAGGACTACATGCAGAGAGTAGTACGCCTAGCGGAGAGCGCATATGTTGGGGTTGACGGGAGGAGTGAAGTTGTGATAAAACAAGTTCTAGGATTTTTCATAAAAGGTCTAAGGGATCGGGACATAAAGATGGCAGTTATGAAGGATGAGCCACAAACACTAGAGGCTGCCTATCAGAAAGCGTTATCTGAGTTGAGATGGAAAATTCGACTCGATGCAAACTCTGAATACGAAGAGGAGCCTATGGAAATTTGCCACTCTCGGAGACGGGTACCGATAGAAGCCGTAAGCCCCGCTAAATCTAATAATAATAATAATAATAATAGGAATAAGAACAATAGAAAAGGTGGTACTAGGTACTGAATACAAGACTCGCGAGCGGGAGAGGAACGAGAGCGTTGTTAGGTGTTGGAATTGTGGGAAAGAAGGCCACATAGCGAAATTTTGTAGACGCGCCCCGGGAAACGGCAGAGGTCCGTTCGTGCGACGCCCAACGAACGGAACAAGACGGTACCAACGCACATAGTTGGTAATATGGGCGCGTCAAATTCCATCTTTATTAGAATAGAACGTGGCATTGGTAGATACAGGAGCAGAGGTATCGGTTATAAGCTGTAGGGTATTTAAAAAATTGCGACTGGGACTTGAACTGCAAAAGAGGGACATTAAACTTCGACCTGCGAATGGATCCCCGTTATACGTTGAAGGCCTTTGTCGTCTACAGGTCCAGATAGGAAGTAAGTCCATACCCCATGATTTTTTAGTCGTGAAAAATCTCAATAGAAACGTTATACTTGGCCGAGATTGGCTGATGCAGAACGGAGTGAGAATGTATTTCGATTTGGGGGCATTGAAGATTGCTGAAGAATACATGGCATTAGAGGAGGATGTCCATATTTCCTCTATTGTTAGGTTAGCTCAAAAAGTAACATTAAGACCTCAACACCTGCATGCTTGTCTGGGATTAACCAGGCTGAGAAATGGACGTGGCAAAGAATATGAAATCGAACAGCTGAGTAGTGGATATGTTAGCAACTTATGTGGTATATCAGTAGCCAACGCAGTTGTAAAGATGCCAAAGTCTCGTAAGTTTCAGTTGCTGATAATGAATAACACTAACCAGACAATCACTTTGAGACGGGGGTGTCCGCTGGCTAAATTGGAAAGGGCAGGTAATATTAATGAAATTACTATGCCCGATAAACAAAATAATAAAAGTCCTGATGTAGATTTGGAACAGGTACATGTACCGGAGGAATTCAAGCCTGAAATTAACAAATTGCTAAAAAGAAATAGGGACATGTTCGTTAGTGACGACAAAAACCTGGGCAGAACCGATACTGTGGAGATGCGTATCGATACTGGAACGCATGAGCCCATAAGAAAACGCCCATATCGCACACCCCTCAAACAAAGAAAGACAATGGATTCAGCAATCGACGAAATGATGCAGGCAGGTGTAATTGAGAGATCCAATAGCCCGTGGGGTTTTCCAGTAGTTTTAGTAGAGAAGAAAGACGGTGGTAAGAGATTTTGTGTAGACTTTAGAGCACTTAATAAGATTACAAAGAAATATGCTCGACCTCTTCCTGTCATCGATGATATACTGGCATCACTTGGTTCGGCAAGGTACTTTTCGAAGCTTGGTTTAAAATCAGGGTACTGGCAAGTTAAGCTTCATGATGATGACAAAGAAAAAAGTGCATTCACCTGCCACAAGGGTCTGTTTCATTTTAATGTTATGCCATTTGGACTTGCAAACGCACCCGGCATCTTCCAGGAATTAATGTCAGTTGTTTTACAGGGACGGGAAGATTTTGCTCTGGCATATTTAGATGATATTCTGATATTTTCAAATACGGTGGAAGATCATTTAAAACATATAGACACAGTCTTGAGTAGTCTACGTAAGCACAACCTTAAACTGAAGCCAGCTAAGTGTGAGTTCATTAAGAAAGAGACCCAATACCTGGGGTTCAAGATAAGTGAAGAGGGAATACAACCAGACCTCAATAAAGTCAAGGCTATAAAGTCAGTTTCTACTCCAACCACTGTTAGGCAAGTAAGAGCTTTTATCGGGATGACCTCATACTATCGCCGCTTTATTAGAAATTTCTCTGATATAGCTGGTCAATTTGACAAGGAAATATGCACGATTCCAGTGGGACGATGCTTGCCAAACCGCTTTCGATACACTAAAAACGAAGCTCGCGGAGATGGTAACACTAGCCTATCCCAACCCAAATAAGGCGTATAGGTTATATACTGACGCATCCGATCAATCGATTGGCGCATGCCTATCCCAGGTGGTGTACGATAAGGAAAATAGGAAGGATGTAGAAAAACCAATTTATTTATTGTCCCATAAATTAAGTGACACACAAATGAGGTGGTCAACTATAGAGAAAGAGGCTTATGCCATACACTATGCTCTTCAAAAACTGAATCACTACCTGCATGGCGCAACATTCACAATATACACTGATCATAGGCCCCTGGAGCACTTACTTAATTCGCCCATACAAAATAAGAAGATACAGACTTGGGCTCTGAGCATGTCTGGCTACAATTGCAGCATACAGTATCTTAAGGGTAAGGATAATGTTTGCGCGGATCTCTTATCACGCGCTGTTGATGTGAACGAAGACCATATTGCTTCTCCAGTAGATATAGATGATAGAAATTACTTGGTTAGTGTTATAAACTCCAACCTAATGGAGCCGGAAGAATTAGCAGCCCATAAAAATGTCGGAAATTCATCAGAGGCACCCGAACGGCCCACATTGAAAGGAATAGACATAATCAGGGAGCAAGAATCAGACAAAAACATCTTAGACCTGAAGATTAGATTACGAAATGGTAGGGCTACCAAATCAGAACAGAAGAGATATATAGTAATGGATGAGGTGGTGTACTATTTATCTCAGCCTGATGATGAACCCCTCATCAGGCTGTATGTACCATCTCACCTTAGAAAAAGGGTGCTAGTTCAATACCATGATGACAGTGGCCATATGGGGGTGGATAAGACATTCCACTCAATAAAACAAAAGTATTTCTGGCCTTGTTTACTTAGAGAAATAAATGATTTCGTAGGTAAATGTATCCCGTGTCAGACAAGAAACCTAAAGAAGCAGCAACCCCACATACAGGAATGTGACTTCCCTCCTTTTCCTTTCGCAAAGGTTGCTTTAGATGTCTCAGGACCCTACCCAAAGACCCATTCAGGTAACCAATACATAGTTACATTCATAGATATGTACAGTGGTTGGCCGGAGGCATTTGCGGTTCCTAACAAGAAGGCAGAAACAGTGGTGCATCTCTTAGTTGACGAAATTTTCGCCAGATTTGGGACACCACTTCAGCTTTTAACTGATAAGGGGCCAGAAAACGTCAACAGGGTAATGAAAAAGACAGAAGACCTAAATGTACACCATGTGACAACTTCTTTTTATCACCCCCAGAGCAACGGTAAGGTTGAGAGGTTTCACAGAACAATGCATGATGTTCTAGCAAAAAAAAATCGGCAACAACGAACAGTCGTGGGATGTTTACATTAACCAAATGTTGGCGGTTATCCGGTTTCATGTGAGCGAAACCACTAAGTTTTCACCGTATTACTTGCTCTATAACAGGGATGTTATTTTGCCCTTGGACAATATACTGAGGCCTCGTCGCATATATTATGGTGATGAGCATCACCAAATTGCACTACAGGAAATGCATCGTAGCTTCACTTTAGTTAGGAATAATATAAGAAAAGCGAGGAGAGCCGCGATAGCTAAGTCGCGTGGTATGACGAAAAATACAACTTTTGAGGTTGGTGATTTGGTGTACTATAAGAATCACCGAAAGAAAGGGAAGTTAGATGTGCGCTGGCGGCCATATTATGTGATCGTTGAAAAGACTGGCCCAGTCTCTTATAGAATTAGAGATCAGTTAACCGGCTCGGTCATTAAGACGCATGCTGAGCATCTTCGGGCAGCGTCCATTGATGAATGGAAAATCCCTACTTCCGATAGGCCGTTACGAAAGATTGTATTGGCTGCTAAGGTAGAATCCAGTGATTCGGATGACGAATCCGGAGCGGAACAGACCGACTTTCCAGTGCACAAATATCGACACCAACGTATGGAATCAGACGATGAGTCTGATGTTCCATTAATGGAACGTCGCATCATGACGCGACGTAAAATGGCGAATAAAAACGTGTCAACTATTGATAATGATGATAGAATCGGTGGTATAAATAATGTTTCATCCACGTTCGAGGATGATTGCTCAAAGTGTGAAACGTCTGGATCTACTCATGTAGATCAGGGTTTTTCTAGGGAATCACCTAGCAGCGAAGATGTCCAAATGAGGCAAACGTCTGTTGGGGCAAAAAGCACGGATAGACCTGCAGATTCCACAGTTGATCGGAACAAAAAGAAAGAACAACTGAAAAGTCTTGTAGACTTATTGGCTGATATGCTATATGATTGGGAAAGAAAGCAGTGGGAGGATTAATGATAGTTTAAGTGAAATAGTTAGGTCACCTTCCTTATAGCAACACATGCGGAAGATACAAACGTGGAAAATTATTAATGGTATCTAAAGCATAAAGTAAATTATTCGTCTCTGATGTCAGTACAGAGCGAGACTAACAGCTTTGTCTCTCGTTTCAGATGGCAAACCTTGTTCTATTGGTCCTGCTGCTTTTTCCTGGATTGGACGTAGCGATTGAAAATTACCAGAACGTCGTATTTATTGAACAGAACGAGATCTCACTGTCACGTGCAAGGTGGCTGGTGACATTTTCGATCAAACTGACACCATACGACGCTGCGTTCCAATCATTGAAGGGATGCATACAAAATGTCCAGTCGGGCGCAAAGGAATATTTCCCACAGGAATTCCTCGGGGACGTCACATTCGAAACATTGATGAATCATGTAAATGATGAATTTAAGCAAATTGCAATAGAACGTGAAAGGCTGTTATTAAAATACAAAGGTTATAGGTCTATGACTCGCAGAACTAAGCGGTCCGTGTTGCCCTTTGTAGGGAATGCTCTTAGTTACCTTTTTGGAGTAACATTGGAAGATGATCTACGTGTGATCAAAAGAGCATTGGGTAAGTTAGCAAATACACAGGAAAGGATATTACATATGACAGAGGATAGCATTTCCGTAGTAAATGTTACGAGACATGAGGTATCTAATAATAGACACAAAATAAATGAAATTATATCTAGCCTTAAAGGTATTGTAGGTTCCATGGCAAACGCAACACAGGAGTTGGATAAACGAATATCCAGATTAGAGATCCTTACCCATAGATACTGGTTGTACAAGATTGTAGTCGATAAATTAGGGAAATATTTCTTAGACGTCCGTATGGCTTTAAGCTATTTGGAACTGCAGCTCAACTTATTGTCGATTGGTCATTTGTCTCCTAGCATAATCGCTCCGCACGACTTAAGGGGATTGATGCATAATATAGCTCAGACGCTCCCAGATAATTTCAAATTAGCAAGCGATCCAGATAAGGACATCTGGTATTATTATAAAACATTAAGTTGTAGGACACTTTTTGACTCAAAATCGATTGTGGTTGTGGTGGACGTCCCATTGGTGGATAGAGAACACTCCTATGTAGTATATAACATTTTGAATTTTCATCTTCCGTTGCCCACACGATCAGGTTCAGCGTTCGGATCCAAGTTGTCGGCCAGGTTTGAAATGGAGTCAAAAATGATCGCGGTAAATAGGGCTGGAACACGTTATATTCTCTTGGGCCAGGCTGAAGCGACACGGTGCTCGGCAAGTACCGACGGATTGTGCGAGGTATCCGGTCCCGTTTATGCTACCAATTCAAGAGAATCTTGCGAGATGTCGCCTTTTCGGCATAATCAAGCAGGAATAGAGAGGAACTGTCGAGTCACAGTTAAAACGAATACTCGACTTCCAATCGCAATCAGGGTGGACCGGGAATCTTGGATGGTCGCTGCTACCAGGGATTTGCACTTTGCAGTTCTTTGTGGTGGCGGGTCTCGGAGCAAGCTTGTCGCCCAAGCCCCGCTGGCCAGTATACAGATAAAGGAGGGGTGTACTGCTTACAATGATCATATGGTGTTGGCTGCACAGGTTAACGGTGACTCAAGATTTAGAAACGTAGGGAAGCTACAGCTCACACTCATAAACGTCTCTAGTTCAGTGGTTTGGTCCCCAATTACGCAGAAATTTTCCAATTTTTCAGTGGACACCATGCCGGTAGAATTGCGCGATATGGAGGAGATTCCTATCCGCAAACTAGTAAATACCTTGGAACAGATAGATATGGAAAGATTTAGTGAAGGATATAAAAAACTCCCGAAGAAGTTGACAATAGGAGTCAGTGCTGGCATAGTCGGAGTAATAATAATCCTTGGAATAATAGCTAGGAAGCGGATTTTTAAGTGTGAAAGAAGCAACAGTGCTTCGGGAAAGGAAATTGAGTTATCCGTTGTGAATAGTACTCCGGGGTCAACGGGTGTTCAACACTCAAATGTCTCTGCGTTAAACAGAGAGATGTCAACAAATCAGATATGCTTGGATTCGAATCCGGAGGAAGTAGTTAAAGGAAAAGAAAACATTGTACAAACTAAGGAATTACGAGTCACGGGTCCATTTTTTTAGACTAAATTAAGATAGATGAAACCTCTAATCCTCCACAAGTAAATTGCATGCGGATTAACGTTGGAATCAGGGTAATTTTCTTCGTTTTCTATTGAACATTTCTCGGTCAGACTATGAATGATATGTACTGCAGATAATGGCAGTTTTTCTGTGTTCAAACATAGTATGTTTGAAATTAAATTAAATTAAATGAAGTTACATGTGTAACAATAAACTCGAGCGGAAACACGCATGGTGTTGGTCAAAGGTCATTTACTCGATGTCAGTTTAGAAACTGGGGCGCGGTTACTGCCTATGATCATATGGTCGTGCATCGAGGCGTCTACGCGTATGGACAGAGTCGAGAAAGGAAACGAACATTGAAAGTTACAGAAACTTAAAAGTAAGAAGAAGAAAAAAAAAAGAGAAAAAGAAAAAAAGGGAGAAAAGGAGAAGGGAAAAGGAAAAAAAAAAAGAACAATGAAACATCGAGCTGGGAGAACATTATGAAAATTCCACAATGGACATGAACATTGTTGGGTTGCCGATGTAGGCTCCCCTATATTTTTGTTTGTTTGTTTCGGCGTGCACATGTTTTGTACAATTGTCGGGCTTGTGTGGCATGGGGGGTGTGGGGGTGTCGCGCTTAAAATGTCCTTATGTGAACATTTTGGAAAATGGGAGGGCGAGGAGTGTAATATAGCAATCTAGCCCCCACCCGAAGAAGGTTGATGCAATCGATGATATTTCCCGTCGATGAAGGGGTCAGCGAACGACAAGACAGGTGTTTGAGAAATACATCCTGTCGGCGTCTGGAGCGGATGTCGCAGTCGGGCTCGTTTGACCTTATTTCCGACAGCGGCGGAAATGACTACGGAAGTAAACAAAACAGGTGTCTCTTGGAATTACGTGGGCGTTGCGTAGGCGAGACAAAACCAGAAGGAAAAGTCCCGGTTCTAGAAGACTATAAAAAGAAATCGACACACAGATTCGCCAGCAGAGAACGGCCAGTGGAAGCAGAGAGACACCACAGGCAAGACTTACACTCCCGTCGACTCATTCTATGCGCGCTCTCACTCTTCCATTCTCTGTTCCACACAGGCTCGTCGTCAGGAATAGAAATATAATCTTATATGTTTATATATGCGTGTTCTCGTTGTTTGTCGTCGTACAGTGATATATAACAGTTCTATGCAAACAGCTTCTGTCTTCGACTTCTCTGTTGTGGAAATCTCTGCAATTTTCGTGCTTTCCGGCCAACTTTGAGTTTCAAAAATTTAAGTGCAATGTCACTTACTACTGTCTTCCTGATCTCTCTTCTTTTGTTCTCGCTCCTTAATAATTTTTCTGGTTTCTAATTCTCTTAGCGGGATGTGCATTGTGGTGCAGTAGATATTGACTCGGAACGACAAATCGGGGAGCCGAGTTCGAATTACAGTTGAATTCGTTGCATTCACTTACGCGCCAATACCCTTGGGAAAGATATTAATCCGTATCTTCCCTCCAGTTATGGATTAAATAATAGGATAGATTTTAGTTTTATAGTCATGGCCGGCTACCAGTGTACCGTAGAAAGTAATTGGAAACATGATTAAGCCCTCTACTGGGGAACCGGTTTTCTGTTGTTATGAACTAATAAACTGATCCCTCACTAATTGCTACTTAATAATAAAACACATCACTTCCCCCTCCAGTAATGAGTCAAATAACAGGGTAGATTGAGTTCTATAGCCTTGTCTGGCAACCAGTCTTCCGCAGGAAGCAATGGCAACCTACTGCGGGAAAATCTTCTGCCCAGTCAGTCATGTCTCTTTTGAGACATGATCGCCCAAAGCGTGTATCACGTATTGCACTTAGCTGAATCCTCTTACACCCAGTAATCCCGTATGTCTTAGGGGCTTTACTGCATTGCTTTGGGTGGACTAAATTGAAAAAAGAAGTTAGATTAGTTTCTTCTGAGAGGAAATGAAGCCTCGTTTTCTTTTTTGTCCTTCAATTCCTTTGTTGACTGCTCCTCAGGGGAAAATGACCCTCGAGTGGCATTTCTTCACAGGAATGAGGCAAACAAAAATTGTAAAATTTGTCGTAAAATTGTATTTTTACTCATGGCTTAGTCAATCTTCCTCGGAGTGATCTTCCTCGGGATCGATCTAGTTACTTGGGATATCTTTCGGTCTGTGGAAAATGGCAGGCCTTAACTGAATCACGATGTAGACACAACACCATTACAAAATAATAGCATTGATCATTTTGCAAGCCATGAAGCATCTCAACAACGACTTCTGCATTAACTTTGCAAATTAAAAGTGAAAATCTTATGCGACATTGTTATCACGATTGACATAATATTTGATGTTAATTCGTTATTTTTTAACGAGAGTATGCCATGACTTTGAATAGATTTTGCGAGTTTGGTTGGTTGTTTGGTTGACTTTCTTTAGCTTCATATCAACCTCTATGGGTTAAATGACGAAATCTAAATATTTTGAACACAATTTTATGGATTCAACAAAATTTATTTTGTGCGCAATTGTATGCTTTCAATTAAAGATAAAATGAATTTTTTTGTCGTTTCGCTATAAAATCTATTGTTGGTACTTCTACTCTGTATCGCAGGTCATTTTGCTTTAAAAATGTACTGTTGGTCATTTTATCAATAAGTGTTGTTGGTAATTTTACTATGTAACAATATTTTGCAGGTATTTTTAACATAAAAATATATTGCTTTTATTTTTATTATAAAATGTATTGCTGATATGTTTTACTAAAAAAATGTATTGCTGCTGTTTTTAGTATAAAAATACTTTTTTCTACTTTCATACTTTGTTTTTGTTTGGTGGGTTCACTACTAGTCCGTAGCTAGGAACCTAACAGGTGCTACATGAGAGTAGATCTGGGAACAACAGCAATTCAAAGGTGGTTCTACGCTTCTCAAAACTTCTAATCTCCTGATCAGTGTCCTTGTTGCCAGATGTTATCATCATACCCAGAATGGCGGAGACTTAGTCGCCGAAGCAAGAAAAGGCGGATTGTTTGCACAAACGTTTGTAGATGTCATGAAACCGCGAGGCGAGCGTATGCAAGGCAGTTTTGAAATGACACGGCGCATGAGTCATCGGTGAAAGCGAGGCTGTCACACTAGAGAGATCTCGGTTTCTTGCCCGAGACCAAAGACGCATAAAAAGGGCCAACTTTTAGTTTCAGGGCAGTCTGGATTTGAGACTCGTGAAGGCTACACCGGCGTTCGAGTGAAAGTGCTATTGTTTTCGGGGCGCAAGGAACGAAGTCCCAAGTGAATCAGTGTTCCGGTTTCTGCGTAAAGCAATCAGCGAGAACAAATCCAAGCGGTCATTCATTCTTCTACCAACCACACTTCGTTAAACAGTAATACACCCAAGACTAGATTTTGCGAGTTTAGTCGAAAATTGGATGGCTTTAGCGGGTTACAGAGCCAGCGAATAAAGAACAAAGAGAACGTCGGACGCTGTACATAATGAATGAGTTTCTCTTGTGCAAATTCAAGACAAAAACGATTGTAAGGCAGGAACAATCGAAGAGTTGGATAAAGTTTCTCCTCTTATTGAGATGGGGTTAATAAGTAAACTTTGAAATAATTTTTGCATGAGGAATAATAATAATAATAATAATAATAATAATAATAATAATAATAATAATAATAACAACAGAATGAAATAATAGGAACAGTAAGAGGCTTATTCCTTGTTTCCTGTTTAGGATGTGGTTCCCGGCTTTCTTCTTCCCCCCCCCCTAATCTTCTCTTACTTTTTTTCTTTTCTCTTTTTTTTTTTTGTTCTCAATTGGAGTAGATAGACTTAATTATCGCCCGGTTCACACTCCACCCTCTTCTTATGAATAGGTGAAGAAGTTCATCCCTTGTTTCCTGTTTAGAATGTGGTTTCCGGCTTTCTTTTTTCCAATCATTCTACTCTTAAGTAGCCCCCTGCACATCAGTGGCGTCACCGCCTTGCTTGGGGTGATATGATTAAAAAAAGAAAAAGAAAGTTGAATTAGGATAATAATAATAATAATAAGTGACAACGAAATAGGAGGAAGAACTGAAGGTCGTTGTTGCTGCTGCTGCTGCTGCTAATAATAATAATAATAATAATATAAGAGAATGAAATATGAGGAAAAAATGAATGATGATGATAATGCTAATAATAATAATACTAATAATTATAAATTAGAATACGAGGAAGAATTTAATAATAGTGATGATAGTATATATATATATATATATATATATATATATTAGAAAATCAATAAATAATTATCCAAATGTTGTAGAATTTTTGTCTTTATTTTCAACTGAAATTAAAGCAAAAATACGACATTTAGAACGGCTCATGATTAAACATAATAGACATTTATTGTCTCTTATATTTAACAGCATATGCTTAGAATATATATATATATATTTCTTTTTAATCCTATCACCTCGAGCAAGGCGGTAACGCCACTGACGTGCAGGGGGCTACGTAAGAGTGAAAGGATTGGAAAAGAGAAGGCCGGAAATCACATCCTAAACAGGGAACAAGGGATGAGCCTCTTCACCTGTTCAATAGACGTGGGTGGAGTATGAACCGGACGATAGTTTAGTCTATCTACTCCAATTATATATGTAGTAATAACAATAAACATTAGATAATGAATTAAGAGGAAGAATTAAATCATGATGTTGATGACGATGATAATAATAATAATAATAATAATAATAATAATAATAATAATAATAATAATTAGAGAATGAAATAAGAGGAACAAGTGAATGATGATGATGATAATAATCATTCATAAATAAAATAAGTGAAAGAATTGAATGATATTGATAATTAGAGAATGATATCATTAAATCAGTTAAGTTTCATACGGGATACCCGTTTGGGCGATCATGTCTTTTTCAGTCCATAGCTGACTAGGCAGAAGATTTTGCCGCAGCAGGTTACGATTTCTTTTGCCAACCCAAACTATAGAACCTAATATGTCTTGTTATTCAACCCATAGCTGAAAGTAGAAAAGATGTATTTATACCTTTACCCACGGGTATTTGCGCGTAAGTGAATGAAACGAATTCGACTGGATTCGAACTCGGCTCTCCGATTTCTCATTCCACTCTAGAGAATGAAATAAGAATGGATTGGAAATGCTGATGATCGTGATGATGTTGATTGTGGTACCACATTAGACGGTCGTCTTTCTTTGAAACTCTTCTGCACGATGCCCCGGTTGACTGATAAAAGAGCAAAAATTGTAATTTCTCAACGGAAGAATTTCTTTGGCTGTTTTGGGGTCCTCTTGGGATTTTTGAGTGAACAGAACAGAATTTAAATTTTAGAATTCCTGTCGCGAAATGGGAATGGTATGCGACAGGGACGAGGAATGCAAATGATTTCTAGTCGCGCACGTGCTCGCGTCTGCAAAATCGCAATCATTACCCCGTCCCCCCAAAACGAAAAAAAAAAAGAAAAAAAAGAAAAAAAAGAAAGACGTTTCAGAAGTTGGTGAAAAACGACATGCAAATTTCAATCTTTACCAACGGCAACAACAGCTTCGGAAAAATAACAAGGAAAAAAGATCAAAAAATAAACCTGTTAAGGAAATAAATGAGATGTGCATTGTGGTGCAGTGGATATCGACTCAGAACAAGAAATAGGAAAGCCGAGTTCGAATTCCAGTTAAATACCCTTGGAAAAAATATTAATCCTTCTCTTTCCTCCAGTTATGGGTTAAATTGGACAGGTTGGGATCTATACCCTTCGTTGGCAACCAGTCTACCACAGAAAGAAATGGCAACCTACTGCGGTAGAATCTTCTGCCCAGACAGTCATGTCTCTTTCGAGACATGATCGTCCAAAGCGTGTATCATGTATGGAAATCAACTGACTGACTGACTGAAGGAAATAAATAGTTCCAGTTTATTATCATTACATTTTTTTTACTTATAGATCAATCAATACATGGCCTAAGAGCCATCAAAGTAGATGGGTTAATGATTGTATTTATAAAGCAAATAAGAAGTAAGAGATTATTATGAGAACGAGTAGGATTGACATAGGTTGATGCTTCGAGACAAAGATCTTATTTGCCAGAATAGCATTCTCTCGGGAGTTTGTTCCAGAAAGTAACAGTTCTGGAAAAAAAAAACAGTCTGGAATTGCTTTTTATCAAAGTAACACAAGTTTTAACATGAGTGGAACTGGCAAAACCTGAAAACACCGAAAAGATTTTATATTATTTTGACCATGAAACCAGATTGAGTTTGGAATCAAGGATATTTTAGTTTAGAAGAGCAGATATAAAACTTTGATCAGTTTGAATTAAATTGATGTATTTGTACGGGTGGAATACAACGAGCGTCTTGACACAACGATGAGCCCGTATTTATTTAGTAGTTCATTGCCCGGCGTTGCCCGAGAACATTTTTAATTAGATGATTAATGCAGCGTGTTACGATTTCCAAGCCCTTGTAATTGCTGCCTCACTTTAAAACTCAGTTATATAAAAAATAACTATATAAAAAAAATGTTCTTTAAAAATTGTTAAAAAATTCCATTAAAAAATCTATTTACTTTTGTTTTGCGTAAACGTGATTTGATGTTTTGCGTGACATTGTAAACAACATTGCGTTTGTTTTTGTTTCAAAATTACAGGGTAAAATATTTACATTTTTTGTTGACTAAATGAATTTCAGAAATTTTCGAAGAATATTTAAAAATGTAGACATTTAATTTGAGAGGAAAAAGTTACATTAATGCCACACAAATTACAGACAGTTGATTTCCTGCATGAAATATTTAGCGAAAAAAAAGCTTTATTTTTTTTTATTTTATTTTCTGAAGTAGGAAATATTAAATCTGAAAAAAAAAAGATTTAAATAATTAAATTAACCATTGGCACTTTTTTTTTACTTATTTTGTTTTTGTTTGAAAAAAACACTTGTTTTAAAAAATATTTCTTTTGGTTCAAAATTTCGGGGAAAATATTCACATATTTTGTTGACCAAATGAATTTTTAAAACGTCGGAATAAAAATTAAATATAAAGGCTTTTTTTTTTTTTTAGCCGCGTTTGACACGTGTGATTTGATTTCTGTGACGTAATTCAGCAACCATCTTAGATCTTAGATGTTTTACGGAGCAAATGTAAACAATCGGCTCAATTGGTCAAAAAGTGCGTAAGAGAAAATTGCTGAACTTAAACTCAGAAAGTATGTGTCGACCTGGCTTCCCTGTAGATATTTATCCCTAGAAAGGTTGAATGGCGTAGCTTAAAAAATGTAGGCGTGCATAGGGAACAGTCACACACAAACTCACCGATTGCCTTTTATACATATAGATAAGATAATCTTATATTTTTACTCTTCGTTGGTGATACTGATGTGGAGTAGGTGGGTAACCGGAGAGAAATCACGTGCACACAAAAGTTGTCATGGAATCGTCAGTCAGAGGAAGTTCTCTGTTCTCTCTTTCTTTCTCTGTCAGTTTTGACTCTTCTGCCTTCGGTCAGAAACTCCAGACTTATATAACCCAAAATTCTTACTCATTTTTGCTTTTTCAGGTTGTCGCTTAATTGATGCCATCTACTTCCAGACTCATCTGTAAACCATCTTCACCGGTTATCGTTTTTCAAGCCGGTTTCCACCTGTGTTTCTGCCTTTAATGTCGCACCTCGCCACCACCACCCACGGCCGGGTATATTTGTCAATCATATTTTTTCCGATCAAGGTAATATGTTACATCTTCTGATTGAGTTTTCTATCTTCTTTATCGTAAATTTATAAGCGTTGCCATTCAATTATCATAAACAATTTTTATGATTAATAATTTCAGGTTATCTCAATCGAAATCGACACTCTTAGAAAGAATTTTAATTAAAAAATTTAAAAAAAGTTTTTAATTACTTATTAACATTGTGTAAAAATAGCATCAGCTTAATAACAGTCTGTCAGTTAAGTGCTATACGTGATATACGCTTGGGCGATCATGTATCAAAAAAGACATGACTGATTTGGTGACTGACTTGGCAGAAGATTTTCCCGCAGTAGGTTTTCATTATTTTCTGCGGTAGATTGGTTGCCAACCAAGGCTATAGAAGCCAATCTGTTCTGTTATTTAACCCATAGATAGAAGGAGCGGCGGATTAATACATTTTCCAGGGGTACTTGCGCGTAAGTGAATGCAACGAATTCAACTGGAATTCTCGTTTCTCGTTTCGAGCCGATATCTACTGCACCACAACGCATACCGACTGCACCACAGCTTGATATACATACACTTCTTCAAAAGTCAAGAAGCATTAAATAGTCTGGAGACACACTTCTTCCTAAATCATGACGTATTATATAATGTTTCGATACACTTCTCTAAAATGTGGAAACAGTTTGTAGATACTGTTGTCCCAAAATCAGGAAACATATATGAGTCAGCAGATACACTTCTTCAAAACTCAGTAAGATTATATTGTCTGAAGTTATACCACTCCCAATCAAGACGCATTAAGTAATCTGCAGATATTTTCTCCCAAAACTAAAAATTCTACATTAGCCTCCAGATACAGTTCTCTCAATATCAGTAAGTATTAAATAATCTGCAAATACACTTCTCTGAAAATCAAGAATCATTACACAGTCTATAGATATACGTCTCCTAATAACTCAGTCAGTTAAGTGCCATACGTGATACACGCTTAGGCGATCATGTCTTAAAAGAGAAATGACTGACTGGGCAGAAGATTATCCCGTACTAGGCTGCCATTACTTCTTGCGGTAGACTGGTTGCCAGCCAAGGTACGTCCACGAAATCTATCCTATTATTTAACCCATAACTGGAGGAAAGAGACGGATTAATACCTTTCCCAAGAGTATTTGTGCTTAATTGAATGCTATGAATTCAATTGGAATTCGAACTCGGCTCCCCGATTTATCGTTTCGAGCCGATATCCACTGCACCACAAAGCTACTGCAAATAAACTACTGGACAAAAGTTAAGGAACGATGTTAATAATTTGCATTAACTTTTAATTTACATTGTTAAAAAACTCAATGGAGCTTTTCACCACTTAGTAAAAGTTCATATATTATTAGGATTTTATTTTTAAGCAATATGGCAAATTCTACATGCTAAATGCTCTCTTTTGAAGAAAAAAACTCATTTTCACTATCAAGAAAGTCAATTTTATAAATTTCTGATATTGTTCATAGGTCTAAAAATCTCGTTCATCGTGTAATTAGCAGGTATGAAACCGATAAAACGTTAGATGAAAAACCAAAAACCTGCAAACCTCCAAAAACATCGTAAAGAGAAGATTGAAGAATTATTAGAATATCTACAAAAAACAGCTTTGAAGCTGCTACATCAGTTGCCTGTAAATTTAATGACGACACAGATAATAAGATCTCAAGGAAAACGGTTGCTCGCAGGTTAAAAATATGCAGGATGCATGCCCGTATTTCAGCTTCAAAGCCTCTCATTTCAAAGCGAAACCAAAGGGCACGCCTGGAGTATGCGAGAGAACATGTTGTTTGGACTGACGCACAATGAAATACAGTTCATTTCAGTAACGAGTTCAAGTTTACTATATTTGGTTCTGAGGGCAAAACTTACGTACGCCGTAGAACAGATGAAAGACTGTCTTCTCAATGTGTCAAGAAAACCGTTAAGTTTGGTGGCGGCAGTGTGATGGTGTGGGAAATGATTTCATCTGCAGGAGTTGGCCCTATCATCCGCGTCAATGCACCTTGCCACAAGGCTCAGAAGGTTATGGCTTTATTTGAAGAGGAAGGAATCGCCCAGAGCCTCGACCTGAATCCAATAGAAAATGTTTGGAAGATAATTGGAGAAAGGGCTCAGAAAAGAAAGCCGAAAAACCAGGATCACCTATGGGAGTTATTGAAAGACGAATGGGAGGAAATTACTACTGATTTTTGCAAGAAATTAATTTGATCATGTGGTCGACGATGCAGAGAAGTCATTGAAAATAAGAGGATGCTTACCAAATATTAAATTTTGTTGATATTTTGTTCACAATCAAGTATGAACAAAATCGTTCCTTAACTTTTGTCCAGTAGCTTATTTCCTTTGTTCAATTTAATCTTTATTAAAAAAAAAAGCGATTAAGTAAATTTTTGGTAACTTTGTATAATATTTATGCATTACACCCTAATCTTTATTCGGTAAAAATTTCATTGCTAATCATGCATTACTTTTTAAGTAATACACATATTTATGTCTTTGTTGTTTCCGTTCCTTATATTATGGCCGCTACTGTATAAGTCTACCAATCTGGTAGTATTAAATAATCTACAGATACATTTCTTCTAATTCAAGACCTATTAAAAAGCTTGCAGATAAATTTCTAGCAAAATCAGGAATTCTTAAATAGTCAGCAGATATACTTCTCTCAAAATCAGGAAGCATAAAATAGTTTCCTGATACACTTCAATATGTGAAAGCATTATATAATCTGGAGATACACTTTTCACAAGATCAGAAATCGTTAAATAGTCTGCAGGTACACTTCCTCAAAGATGTGGGAGAATTAAATAATCTTTCGATACACTTCTCCCAAAATTAGGAAGTATTATATTGTCTGCACAGACACATCCTCTAATATGTAGGAAAATTAAATTGTCTTTTGATAAACTTCTCCCAGTATTCAGGAAGCATTAGATAATCTGTAGATATACCTCTCCAAATCAGGAAGTATTAAAAAGTCTACAGATAAGCTTCTTCCCAAATCAAGACTTATTGAACCGTCTGCAGATACACTTTCCACAAAATGTGGAAGCATTAAATAGTCTGAAAATACCCTTTTTTCCTAAATTAGAAAGCATTAAATAGCCTGCAGATACACTTTCCCCAACATGTGAGAGAATTAAATAGTCGGTCAATACGCTTCTCTCCAAATCAGGGATCATTATCGTTTCTGACAGTTGGAAAACACACAAGATATACCAGAAAGAAATCAAGCGTTTTACATTCACTATAAAGTCAATCACAGGGACACAGAAACCACGTGGAACGCTTCTTAAAAAATCTAAACTTATTTATAAATGGAGCTTTGTCTGTGCGTATGTGTATGTGTGTGTGTCAGTGTGTGTGTATGTGTGTGTGTGTGTGTGTCCCCGTTACCTACAGACTCCGAAACGGCTGAACCGATTTTCTTGAAAATGTACACAGTTGTACTAGAGGCATCTGCGAGTGTTCTTAGCTAGGTTTTGTGTCGAGGTACCCCCGATAAATATCGAAAATCGATAATCGAAAAAATCGGGTTATAGAAGGAATGGTCCGATTTTAATCAAATTTGATACACCCATAGACATACATAAGAAACGATATTCAGAAGTTTCAAGGTTGCAGATCTTACAATAGTGCAGAAAATCGATAATATATATATATATATATATATATATATATATATATAAAAGGCAAGATGTTTGTGTGTCTGTTTATCTGCCTGTAAGTCTGTATTTTTTCAGCCCTTTTATTTTAGTTTTTGTTTTGGGTTTGGCTCTAAGTAGGTATAAATGTAATTCTTAGTCTCAGCCATGATACCATTTACTCAGAGGACTTATTTAGCCTTCAAAATTCAGTTTACGACAAAAAAAATTATTTGCTATCAATACTAGGAAATCAAAATTTGTCTTACATCTATTCATTTTTCTTCCGGTCTACGGTTTCGCTTTTAACTGGAAACAACTATTGCTTTTTTTAGTCTTTCGTGCCAACGTCCAAAAAGTCTGAGCTCCAGAACCATGGATTAGTTTTAAAACTTTCATTACACCCGAGCAACGCCGGGCTATACTGCTAGTATAATATAATTAAATTATGTTATAGTTGTTTGCAATGCATTTTTGCCACTTATTTTAAATGCATTCACAGAGTGATTTCTATGGTACATTTATATTTTGATGAAAGCCACGATTTTATTAATAAATATCAAAACATGTTTTTTCCTCATAGTTTTATAAAATTATCCATGAACTACAGAATAATTTAGTGTACCATATAAGATAGATAATATCTTGTACCATATTGCCGAATTTTATCCTCTACTTTAAATTTCATGAGTTTAAAATATTTTTGTCTAACAAATTTTATTAAAATACATCACATATAAAAATATATATTCGTTTATTCTTTATATAAAAGATATCTGCTTGCAAACAAAATCCGTTTCGCCGAAAGATAATTTTTAATAATTTAAGGAGGAGAAGGAGGCAAATCCTCAATACCGAATTGGGATAATGGATAACATCGCTCAACACAGGACATCAATGACATTTTGATCAAACTTGTTATTTGCAAATTAAAAAAAAAATAGGCACGGTTAAATACCTAGGAAGTGTTCTAACAGGAGATGGAAAGTGCGACACATAGATCCGAAGGCGAACTGGCATGGCAAAGGACGCGTTCCAGAAGCTGAGTAAAAGACTAACACACAGGAAAATTTCACTAGAAACAAAGAAAAGAGTGCTGGATTGCTATGTGATGTCAGTTCTTCAATACGGCAGTGAATGCTGGACAATATCATCGAAAATGAGGACAAAACTTGAAGCAGCGGAAATGTGGTTCTACAGAAGGATACTGCGGATATCGTGGACTGAGCATGAAAGCAACGATGAGGTGTTGGAAAGAATGGCAACGAAAAGGAAATTAATAGTGAGCATCAGGAAGAGACAACTGAAGTTCCTGGGACACGCAATGAGGAAGGAGAGCTTGGAGAACCTGATACTGACTGGCCAGATAGAAGGAAAAAGAAACAGAGGAAGGTAGCGGATAACATATTTGCAGGGCCTGATCAGGTGGATGACGGAACTGGGGTTGCGAGGTGTAACAGGAGCAAACATACTAAAAGCCACAAGGGATAGGGAGACGTGGAGAACCATGATCGCCTACGTCCTGAAGGGACAGGACACATAGAAGAAGAAGTATTTGAAATACTGTGGCAATTTTCATGGTCTTCTTCCTTGACCCTTCAATTTCCACTTACCGTCGCTGATGTTATGTTTGCAGAATATTAATTATGATTAAGGGTGCGCTTAATGCTGATTATTGCTTGTTGGTAAATGTCTGGGTCGCCATTTATAGTTTTTGTCCACTCCCCAGTGTTATAGTTATAGGGTGGTCCTTTTTCTTTTTACTATATGGATGGTTAGAATTGAAGTTGTGCTATTGTTCGGTGAAGGTCGGATTGTGATATACGGATATTTTGAACCTATTCTCTGTTCGAATCATTTCTAGTCTATTATTATAAGTCTAATTGATTATTTTCTTCTTCTTTTGCGAAGTGGATTGAAGATCTCATTTTATTTACATGGTCCACAGAATTTGTACATTTTCTGATGCAGTCAGAATACGAAGGTGTCATCTTTGTATGTCAGCCATACTATTGGCTTTATTGGTGCTGCTTCTAAAGCCATTTTTTCGAAACATTTCATGCATATGTTTGTTATCACTGGTGACAACGGTGAACCCATAGCCAAATATTTTTCCTGTTGGTATATATCAGAATCTAGTTAGAACGATGTTGTCTATACACAGAACTTCAAAATTTCCATAAGATTATCTATTGGAATATTAGTACATTTTCTCAGGAAGTGTAGTCTAATTTCATTCGGATTCGAATCACCGTCAAGGCCTCATATGTGAACAGGCTTACAATATCCGTGCGTATCATCCTATTTCTGTGGATGGGGGCACGTTAGATCAACTTCACAAAGTGTTGTAAGTTTGTAACATAAGGCGAGGACTTCCCTGTTTGTGAATTTGATAAGACCATACATATGCAGTAGTTTGGTGTTACTTTGAGTCAGATGTTTCATATTTATTCCGTGTGAAGGAGTCGTTGTTCTTATTTAGGATCTTGGAGAACCTGATACTCAATCCCTATCATGCCATATCAAGTATTCCAACTTGTCCATCACCAATGAAGCGTTGCCTTTGGCAGGTGGAAGTGTGATGATACCTGTCTCCTAATTGCCAACGTTCCTTCACTTGCGATATTTGATTTGGGCGGCTTGGGCCTTTTCTACTACTTGTCTGACTTTCTATCTTAACTCATCTGCCAGGGCCTTCGGGATCTTCAAGAGATTCTCCTCCACTGGAGATATCATGCCTAAGTATGGGACTCATCTGTGGTGGCGAAATTGAAGCTTTTCTTTAGAGGCTGCTTTTACCTGGGTTTTCTTTCTGATACAACAGAATAATAGAAAATATGATCCTTTATTTACAGGTGGGATGTTTTCTGAGGGATGTGACAAATATTCTGTGGAACAAAGAAAACGATGGCATTTGAACAGTTTGTTGAAAATCTTTCAAAATTTAGCAAACTTCTCATACATTAGCCAAGTATTACCTCGTTCTGAGAGAAACGCATTTAATTGATTGATTTTATTTAGTTTTTTCAATAGATTATTGAATTTAGGACATCACATAAAATTAGATTTGAGATTCTAAATAATTTTTGATAACAAATTTATATTATAAATTACGGCGTAACATGAATTTAGATTTGACATTCTAAATAAGTTTTCGTAATTTTTTATAATAAACTAGGGCGTCTCGTGTAATTAAATTTAAGATACTAAATATTTTTTATACAAAATTTATATAATAAATTAGAGTGTCACATGTCATTAGATTTGACATTCTAAACAATTTTTATAAAAAAATTATATAATAAATTACGTTGTCACAGGTATTTAGATTTGACATTCTAAACAATTTTTATAAAAAAATTATATAATAAATTACGTTGTCACAGGTATTTAGATTTGACATTCTAAACAATTTTTATAAAAAAATTATATAATAAATTACGTTGTCACAGGTATTTAGATTTGACATTCTAAATAATTTTTTATAAAAAAATTGCATAATTTTACGGCGTCACATGTAATTAGACTTAAAATACTAAATAATTTTTGATAAAATTTATAAAATAAATTAGGTCGTCCCATGTCATTAGATTTGACATTCTAAATAATTTCTGATAAAGAATTTGCAAAGTAAATTAGGGCGTCAAATGTAATTGTATTTAACATACTAAATATTTTTTTATACAAAATTTATATAATAAATTACGTCGTCATATGTCATTAGATTTGACATTCTAAATAATTTTTGATAAAAAATTTATATAATAATAATGTAATTAGATTTGATATTTTAATTAATTTTATAACAAATTTATATAATAAATGGAAGATTTTAAAAAGATTTTTTATGTTTAGTAGAATTCTTACAGAGATGAATCTCCACCAGACATTTGAGGGAGATAACAAAAATACAATTTTTTTTAAAAGCCACAAAAGACAGGAAGGTTTGGAGAGCAATGAACCTCTACTTCCGGAGGGAACACGGAACATAGAAGAAATATGTTTTTTCTCATCCTGTCTATTGGGTGCAATGGATAAATTGTCGCTATTTTATATCTTTAATTTCGCGCATGCGCATGGGCTATTTTTTTTATTTTGTCGACTGCATCATATAGTTGGGTCAGTTGGGCACTGTCTGTGAGAAAAAAAGAACCGTAAATTTAGAATTTTTTTCAACTAAACATAGACTATATCAATCATAAATGTTATTCGGTTGTGGGCTAAACCGATTAATCTGCAACTGACTATTGAGTTAAGTCTTTTCTCTTTCATTTTTTTTTTTAATCTTTAGGAAAGGGAAGTTTAAAATTTTAGATTGGGTTTGGAAAAAGAGGGTTTATGAGAGTAGTAACGTTACTGCCTTGTTTGGGGTGAACGAAAAAAAAAAGAAGAATAACACAACAACAACAACAACAACAGTAATACTAACAACAATGATATCTAAAATATTATACAATTTTTGAGGTTAGTTTCTTCGCTGTTATTGTCAGAAATTTTCATCTTTCATCCTGTTTTCTTTTTGACGCGCAACTATTAAAAACAGTGTCACAAATAGTTGGTTTCCAATTCTGTGAGATTTTAATTTTAGTTATAATATAGCCTTTTCTATTATATCTACGAACACCCACGACGTCTATGGACATGAAGAAGCCCAGGAGGCGACACGAAAAACCAAATAGACTGCATAATCATAAACAGGAGATTCAGAAACGCAGTGGTTCAATGCAAAATCTGTCCAGGCGCTGAGTGTAGGAGCGACCACATCCCAATCATCTGCAAACTAAGTATAAAACTCCGGAGAATGAAGAAGCCTAGTGCAGCACCAAGAATGAAATACAACACGCTCGTGAATGACGGCAACCTGCAGAAAGCGTGAAAAATCAAATATGAAGAACAAATTGGGAAAGGACACTCAAAATGGGACTCACTAAAGGAAGCGATAGTGACATCAGTAAACAACGTTGCCCCAAAGGAAATCAGACGCAGAAGAAAAAACGAGTGGATGACTGAAGAGATTCTTGACATGATGCAAAGGAGACGGAAAATGATGCCAAGACATGGAACAATGCAGACAAGCAAAAGTGGAATGGGTCAACGACAACTGCGCAGAGGTAGAGAGACAAAGCATTCGAGCCGGAAGCTCGAATATGTACATTTCCGAATGTTTGGTGTCACTCTGAGGACTGTGCATAAGATTTGGAAAGAGTTGGAGGAGTCTAATGGTGATTATGAAGGTGTTTGGAATGATAACTAAGAATGGCGACGTTGCACTTTCATTCATCTTTCCACAGGGCCTCAGACTCAACAGAAAGGCCTACATAAAGTACTTGAGAAGGTAGTGCAGCCGTGGGTCAAGAGAGTGGCTGCTAAGATGACTCTGCGCCATGCCACACAAGCAGGAGAACCCATTCATGGCTGTCAGACAATTTCTGCAACTACACCACCCCTTACATCTGGCTACAGAACCCCCCAGACTACAACCCCCTTGATTATTATGTGTGGGGTGCAGTGACCAGTGAGTGAGCGACCAACAAAATTTCTATTAACACCCCAAAAAAATAAAGTCAAAGATTATGGCAGCATTCAACTACTTAAACAAGGATACCGGCCAGAAGAGTTTCAAGAGATTCCAAAGGCGTCTTGAGTCTGTGGTTGAGGCCAATGGCGATTTTATCGAATACATTTACCCTTTAGTATTTTAAGATATTTTTGTGTAATTTTGGTAAATATTTCCGTTAAAATAAAATTTGGTGTTATTTTCATTTTTGCGTTATTTACACGATAATTTACCAATCGCATGCTGTATTCCTTTCCCTTTGGTTTAATATATTTGTATAATTTAGTACCTCAGTTCACAAAAATGTAAAATATATTAAGTATCGCAAAGGACATGTTGGAGAGCTATGATCGCCAACGTCCGTAAGAGACACGCCAAACACAAGAAAACGCACATTCTTCCTCGCCACAAAACAAACAAAACCCCAAATCCCTCTCAAAAAAAAAAAAAAAAAGCCTGATGAAATCCTTTTTTTTCAGATGTTAATTTGTTTGAGTCAGGTGAAGATTAGCCAGAGGCTTAAAGAAATTGTACGTCTTTGCGAGCCAGCATCGTTGACCCACCGACGACTGTTCGTTGGGATTTCTTTGGCGACGACTTATGATAGATCTTTTAGATCATTTCTTGTTTTTATTTGTGACGAACAAAGAAAAAGATAAAGCGGATGTCTTGTTCTTCTTCTACGCGCCGTGTCCCTTCAGGACGTAGGCGATTTTGATCTTCCACATCTCCCTATCCCTTGTCGCTCTTCTGTCTTCCCTCTAAAACCCCGCTCCACCATCCACCTGCTCAAGTCCATCAAGTATGTCGCTTTCCCTTGTCTTACTTCCACTCTATCTGTCTCGCGAGCATTAGGTTCTCCAAGCCTTCCTTCCTCATTACATGTTCCAAAAACTGCAGCTGTTCTTTGCTGATATTAAGTATCAGTTTCCTTCCTGTTCTCATAGTCTCCAAAACCTCATCGTTGCTTCCGTGTTCCTTCCTCTGCATCCCTTTGTAGAACAACATTCTGGACGCTTCAAGACATTACTTCATCTTTGGTGAGATTGTCCAGCATTCGCTGACATATTGAAGGGCAGACATTAGATAACAAACAAGTCTCTTCTTTGTTAATAGTGAAATTTTCGTGTTTCTCTATATTGCATTTCCCAGGTAATTAAATTTCTACACTAGTTTCATTTTAACGTTCCCAACTTGTAATTAACATTTTGGGTTCCTCTTTTTGCTGATTACCATACATTCAATTTCTTTCATTTTAGATGTAGTCATCCGCACGCTATCAAACATTTTGTCGTGAGTTTTGACGGCAGGGGCACACTCGTAAGTTAATAAATATTAACAGCTTTGTGATATACGGAGAGAGTACAGAGTGATAGACTAGTCTGACACAAGAGCCCAGTGAGTGTTTTCTGGGGCGTTGTTAACGTCCCTGTGCTGTAAGTGGAGTTATGATTACCCTTTTTTTAGATGGGATAATTTGCTCAGCACCGCCGATTGCAGACCACAGGTAACGCCTTCCTCATCGCACGAAAAATGTTGGAACAGTGAAATGCTTTCTTTTTGCTTTCTTTAACTACTTTCTGAAGGAGTTCTTGTAGTTTAATATCCTCTCTATTGAGCTCAATATATATATATATATATATATATATATATATATATATATATATATATATATACGGAGTGTCTATAAAGCTCGTGGGCACTTTAGAAAAATGTTGGAACAGTGAAATGCTTTCTTTTTGCTTTCTTTAACTACTTTCTGAAGGAGTTCTTGTAGTTTCATATCCTCTCTATTGAGCTCAATATATATATATATATATATATATATATATATATATATATATATATATATATACGGAGTGTCTATAAAGCTCGTGTGCACTTTAAAAAATTAATAACTTTATTTGTATTTGCGGTAGAAATCATTTGTAAAAAGAATTAGAAAGAATTAAATCTATATTTGTTAACGTTTTTGAAATTTTATTTAAGTTTCGACCTGTCCTTCATCATTAGCAGTACAAAGGGCAACACGGAAAACATTTGCCAACTGATTTACAGTAATACCTGAAATCACATGAGTTATTTTAGTTTTCAAATCTTCTAATGAACTAGGTTTGGTTGCATACACAATTGTTATCACATGTCAGTTGAAGCCATGAATCAAATTGATTCTGAAGAAAAGAAAATACTTTTTACTTGTTGCAAATTTTGTGGTAAAGAATTATTCAATAATTATACTTAAAACGGTATATTAAACGGTATAACATTTTCTACAGATTATTTCTATCACAAATACAAATAATGTTACAATCTTTTTAAAGTGCACACGGACTCTATGGACAGCCTGTATATAAATTCTTCTCTCCTTGACGAGATAATTATTGAAAAAAAAAAAAAAAAAAAAAAAAAAGATGTAAGTGCAGTTAAAGAGCATACAAGCGGCAAGAGCTTTCATAACTGGCAGCAAAGTTTAATAAGTAGGTAGTATAGAGAAGAGAACAAACTGAACCGACGGTTCCTTGCTATTATCGCTTTCTCCCTCCATGAGTATGAACGTGACAGAATGGATTCCTCGCATCATATATAACGCGCTAAAATCCGCTTTCCTTTATCGAGCGCCCCTAGCTCAGAGGTAGAATCGCCGACTTGATGTCAATTCGATTGGGTTTCAATCCTGGCTAGATATCCGGATATCTAATCGTACTGATGAACTGTGATACTGATATATATATATATATATATATATATATATATATATATATATATATATATATATATATATACACAACAGTCTTTATTATAATAGGGTGGATGGTTCAGGCTTGTGTAGTAGTTCCAAAAACAATGGATGGCTCCAAATTATGAGCGTTTCTCGGACTGTGTAGAAAATTATTATTATTTACCCATCTCTTTAAAAATGGCAGCAAAACTTTTGAGAATTGAGAGGATTATATACATACATACATATATATATATATATATATATAGTGTCATCCAGAGACAGTCCTTTTCATAAGTATGATTCTAGCCAGGACTGAAACCCGACCGAATTGTTATATACACAATGTGAACACACGTTAGTAGCCGAGAGTGTTCAAATTCATTACTGAATTAACAATGCGTGCGTAGCTACTGTTTCTAGTCACACACACACACACACATATGTGTGTGTGTGTGTGTGTATCTGTGATGTGTGTGTGCGTGTCTGTGTGTGTGTGACTAGAAACAGTTGCTAAGCACGCATCGTTCATATATATATATATATATATATATATATATATAGTGTGTCGATGCTGCAGATAATTTTCTAAACATATACTGTTAAATATAAGAGACATGGAATGTATTTTATGTTTAATCATGAGCCGTTCTAAACATCGTATTTCGGCTTTAATTTCTCATGTAAGCCAAAAGCTTAGAACCAACTTAATAAAAAATCCCCAAATGTTGGAGAATTTTGTCTTTATTTTCACTTGAAATTAAAGCCAAAATACGATGTTTAGAACGGCTCATGATTAAACATAAAATACATTCATTGTCTCTTATATCTAACAGTATGTTTAGAATATATATATATATATTTTTCTAAACATATATATATATATATATATATATATATTCAGTAATTCATTCAGTTATATATATATATATATATATATATAACGGTCTGTTTATTTTAATATAGTGGCTATATATTCTTCACAACTCGACGATATAATTATTGCAAAATAATAAAATCAAATCAAATACTAAAGAGTGAACACGCAGCGAGAGCCATCACAATTCGTAGTAAAGAGAATGAACTGAACCGACGCTCCCTCGCTATTGTCTCTCTCTCTCTTCATGAGCTGACAGGAGGGAAATATACAAATATATAAACAACGATTTTTATCATAATCGGGAAGATTGTTATTAATAATAATTATTAATATTATTATTATTAATAATAATTTTAATAATACTGCTCTGTAATTAACTAATTAAGAAAATGAAGAAGGAAAAGTGAAGAAGGGAGAGAAACAAAGAGAATAAGATGTGGAAGGAAAAAGAAAGTTTAAGGCGAGAAAATCGAGACAAGAGAGAAAAAAGAAGGAAAATATTTGGAAAAAAAAACGAAGAGAGAGAGAGAGAGCGAACGAGAGAGAGAGAGAGAGAGAGAGAGAGAGAGAAAAGTCGGAGGGAGAGAAAAAATAAAGATGAAAAATACGTGGGTTAAGAGTGGGGTGAAGGTCAGAAAACATATGTGGTATTCATCTAGTACCACACACACACACACACACACACACACACACACACATACACACATATACATATATATATATATATATATATATATATATATATATATGTGTGTGTGTGTGTGTGTGTGTGTGTGTAGATCTTTTTCTCATCATTACAGATGCTTTGCATCCTGGTTTGATGTCTTTTGTGTTTTATCTACTTTGATTGGCATTCGACATGAGTAAATCCATTTCGTGTCTGGTTAGTCAGTAATTGTTCCACTCAATCATAAAGAAATTATCCTTTGTGTTTACTTAGATCACCACGGATTGTAGATTCGGAAGAGGAGTTCGACTTTCAACAAATGCGAAGAGTCGTGCGTAATTCAGTCGAAATGGCTCTTGATGCTTGTCTTTTCCTTTCTTTTTCGTCTTCGTAACTCAAGAGCGCGCTTTTTTTCTTTTCTTGGTGCGGGAGAGACAATACCTCACTCTATCACCACAAAATGGCATCTCTTTCTCTCTTCCCTTGCTCTCCTTTCTTGCTCTATCCAACACGTGTAGTCAAATCCTTGCATACTTGACTGATTCCTGCCGCTGATCAAATCCGACTGCGAGCGTAAAAAACAGAGAGAAACTAATGTTGGTCGAAGGAGATGAGCCATTTTCATTGGGTGGAGGAGAAGTGGTCCTTGTTTAGTTTTGTTTCCTAAAAGAATGGTTTTGTTTGTTTCTGAAGAACAATGCAACTGACGTGGAATGCCACCCATCATCAACGTTCTGGAAACGGTTGCTTTCTGTTACCTTCTGCAATTCTTTCATTCATCAAACCGTTTCAAGAAATGCTTATCTTTCTCTAACATTCACTTCCTCATTTTTGTTTCTCTCTTTCTCACTCTCTTGTATTTCTTTTCCTTTTCTTTTTCGTTTCCTGCATTTTCTTTTTTCTTCTTTTTCTTCTTTTCTTCTTTTACCTTCTGAAACTGATTTCCACGTTTTTCGTGTTTTCAATACTCATTCAGACGCTCACTGTTATTCTTTTGCTTGCTACATTCTTTCTTTCACAACTTCTTTCTTTCTTTCTTTACTTACACCTCCTAAAATCTTTACTCACTCCTCCTGTTCTTTCTTTCTTTCTTTCTTTCTTTCTCAAATCTTCACTTACTCCTCCTCAAATCTTCACTCATTCATCCTGTTCTTTCTTTCTTTCTTTCTTTCTTTCTTTTATATTTTCTTTTTTCTTTCTTTATTTTTTCTTATATATCCTCTTTCTTTCTTTCTTTCTTTCTTTCTTTCTTTCTTTCTTTCTTTCTTTCTTTCTCAAATCTTCACTTACTCCTCCTCAAATCTTCACTCATTCATCCTGTTCTTTCTTTCTTTCTTTCTTTCTTTCTTTCTTTCTTTCTTTTATATTTTCTTTTTTCTTTCTTTATTTTTTCTTATATATCCTCTTTCTTTCTTTCTTTCTTTCTTTCTTTCTACATCTTCTTTTTCTTCATTTGCACCCTTCCCCTAAATGCAGATTGTGTTATCTCACTTCACCGCCAGCATTTGGATTAAGGAAACTCACAAGGTAGGCAATCCTGTTGTTGGCTATCATGGGGGGTGATTTGCCAGTCGGGTGGCTAAGCACACCTGGCCAATGAACTTGCATTCTCACCTGTCAGTGGTATCAACATTCTTTTAGGCAGTCAAGTAGAAAAGAACGGTTTTTAGACATTTTTCCGGTATAATTCGAGAACAACAATTGTTTAGAAGAAGGACCTTTTGTTTTAGTTTGACAAGTGTGTCTTAAAAACAAAAAGATTACAGGATGTTTTTATTATTATTCTAGATTTGTTTTTTACTTTTGTAAATTTTTCATCTTTCTCGTTTTACAATTTAATTCTTTGGTGTTTTTAACTTAGACAGCATTTAGCAAAACGGGGAAAGAAAATAACGAATAGGATGTCAAATTTGAATAAATCATGAATAATAATATTAATCATGAATGATAATATTTATCATGAATGATAATAATATTAATAAGAATAATTTCATCAGTATGAACAACAAAAACGGGTTTTGTGACAAAATAATTATTTATTTTAAGTCCGAACAAAACCTTTAAGTGAATTTCAATGATAATATTTCGAGATTTGTATCTAGACTTATTCAGCCACAAGCGTGTCATTTTGTTTTTCTCGCCATCTTTAACCCTGTAGGGCCATTCGTATCATATTTGATACAGTATTTTCCTATAAGGAAACATTTGGTATTTCCCTATAAGGAAACATTTGGTATTCATTGACTGAGCAGTCAGTACTGCTTTCATTTGGAATTTATAAAATATTTCTCTTAAAAAAATTTTCAGGAAAATATTTCTTTCAAGGCTTGTTTTCATACTGTATCAAATATGATACGAATGGCCCTAGAGGGTTAAAGCAGCTTTCTGATTCCATCCTTCTAGAACATGGAATCTTTCTGGGTGATGAACTGGTTAAAGTAGTTTTTACACACTTGTGTTCCGAGGATGCATATATATATATATATATATATATAATATTAATAATGTTTAAAACGTTATAGTAAGGAATTCTATTGAGTGCTACTTGTTGTTACAAAAAACCTTTAATTCATGAAGTTGTTGTTAAATAGAGAAATTAGGAATAGAACGTTTTTGAAGATTGTAAAATATTCCAGTAAAATCGAGAGAATTCTAAATGATTCTAGAAATATGCAAATTAGGTGTTAGCCCCTATAAAATAGGTTTTGGGAGGAGAGTTGTTAGTTGTTTTTGATTTGTTGACATTATCAACTCCGGCCCGATTCAGTTTGTATATACAGCCGATAGAATTTTAGAAGAAAATTTGCCGACCAGCTAAAACCTGAAAGAGAACCTCGTGGAACTAAGTGGATAAATAGAATGTTTTTTTACTCTTTCATTGACCAAACTAATAATTATTCTTTATATACACATTTGAGGATTTCCAAAAAATATAGCACTTAAATTACTTCGCTAGCTTATCTGGGTAAAGATACTTGACACCTTACCTTCCCCTTCTCTCATCGTAAAACTCGCCAGTAGTAAACTCTATTGTTTTTTGAATGCAACAAAAATTGTATATTTTTAAAGGTTTTATTTGGTGTTTTTCTGTAATTTAGCACTGAGTTTTGGTCAATCATTTTTTTTTCTTTTGTTACAACTTAACACGTAACAACTTTCAAAATGAATATGGCAGCGAATGCTGGACAGTCTCATTAAAGGTGAAAGAATTGAAATAACTGAAATGTGGTTCTACAAAAAGATACTAAGGATCCTTTGGACAGAACTTGTTAGCAAAGAGGAGGTTTTGGAGATGATAGACACGAAAAGTGAAACTCTTACTTAATATCAGGAAAAGACAGCTGATGTTTCTGGGACATGTTGTGAGGAAGGAGGGCTTGGATAATCTGATGCTCACGGTACAGATAAAGGAAAGGAGAGACAAAGGAAAGGAACGCATGACATACTTGTGGGACTTGAATAGATGGATAACATGAGTAGAGTTTGGGCAGGATAACATGAGAAGTGATGTTAAGAGCTACAAGGGATAGGGAGATGTGGAGAGCCATGAATGTCACCGATAATATTTTTATATCCGTAAATAGATTTATTCAATTTCAAATGTGCCATTTGTTTCACTACCTTTCGCTTCATTTTTTTAATCCTCCCAGAAATTGGCATCTTTCTAGATGAGGAAGTAGTTTAACAGGCTTTCAGAGAATTGAAGTTCTTCTGTATTAATCATAACAATCTAAACATTCAAGTCTTTTTCAAATGGATAACAAGGCTCATATAAGATATGGGAAGTATGACTGCGTTGTCTCGTGTCGTGTGACCTGAATAATTTCAAAATAAGTAATTCGATTTGGTCCTCATCAAAGGTTGCAGGATTTCCCGCGTGCTAAATGTCTTCCAGATTAAAATATCCACTTCTGAACTAAGTGAAACACTGACAAGCAGTATTTTCCGTGATGGCAACATATACATAGAAGGCATATAGCCTTTCCTTTTAGGCCATTTGTATACCGTTTCTCACTTCCGGTAATGAAGAAGCCGCAAATGTCAAAAATGCACTTTTATTTGTCGCCATGTTTCCTGTTAACGTAAAAACATTTAGAAGCCCCATTCAGCACTGTAATCTTATAGAAAAACGCACTGAGATGTTGCTTTTCAAAATATGTCTACATGACATATGACATATGTCTATAAGACATATGTCACATGGTATATAGACATATGACATATGTCATATGTCTATATAATATGTTATATAGACATGTTATATAATAATGTTATGTTATATAGGCATGTATTATATAATATGTTATATATACATATGTCATGTCTATAAAACATATGACATATGTCTATAAGACATATGTCATATGTTATATAGACATATAACATATGTCTATATAATATATGATATATGACATATGTCTATGTGACATAACATAAGCCTATATACATATATTTATATGACATATATTACATATGATATATAACATGTGTCTATAGGACATGGCATATGACATATGATATATGTCTATATAACATAACATATGACTATATGACATAAATGTCAGTCATGTTTTTTAAACCTATTATTAAGACCGGATTTCTATCTTAATGTTTATTATTGAAACCGGGTTTTTATGTTACTTTTTATGATTAATAGCATTCCTAAGGCAGGCATTAATGTGTTGCGGTCTGTCTTTGTTTTTATTAAGTAGTGAGGTTATTAGATCGAGACATATTGAGATAGATGTGCAGAAAGTGTGTTAAATAGAGATATAACCTAATGATTCAAAGGTAGATACTCGCAATAAATACCCTGGGTAGATAACGCTGTGAGCAAAGGCGAACATATGGATACGATCAAATAGGAGTAAGTGGATTGTTTTGCCTTGCGGACGTTGTGGAGGCGTTGATTGGTGCGGTGGGTGGTTATGGGGAAGAGCAAGGGAAGGTGAAATGTTGCAGAGTGGAGTGTTAAGAGTATTGCCCAGCAAAAGGGAAATAAAAATGGTGGGAGGGATAGGCTGAAGGGGACGCACTGCAGTTAGCAGTCTTTTCTGGTCAGGTCGTACACTTAACCAACGTGGGTGTCAGGATGCTTACAAAACAAACCCAGGTTTGATTCCCTTATAAAAATGGATTTTCTTCTCTCTTTCTTTCTCACACACACAAACTATACACTAAAAGTTTAAAAGTTTAAAAGTTTAGTCTCACGCTTTAGATTTAATACTTAATATATATATATATATATATATATATATATATATATATATATATATATATAAAACACATAACATAAAATGCAAACCCAAAGCCATCGCATATAAATATAAATATAACTATATAAACACTAAAAAAAAAAAAAAGCAAGGTAATATAAACCACCTAACCGAAAAATGACACGTAAAGTCCACAAATTTACAAACATGGTAAGAAAAAGGTGAATCCAACGCAATAAAGAAAGATTAAGCGAATTCTCGAGAAGAAACTAATTAAGTGGACACCCATTCACGTGCGCTAAAAGGAAGTCAACACAATAAAAAGTAATAAATCATATATATATATATATATATATATATATATATATATAAAAGGTAACCAAAAAAGTTCTGTCCGTATTTTAAAGAAAAAAAGAAAACGTTTCGCAGTATGTGTAACTTATATTTAGTCTTCGAAGTGATCGTCATCGGCATCTAGCACCTTCTGCCAACGTGTCTCCAGCGGTTCAATGCCCTTGCGGTAGAAATCCGGGATTTTTGACGAAAATAATTCCGTGAGAGCTTTGCGCAAGTCTGCTTCACTGGTGAAGTATTTCCCAAGAAGATGATTATCCAGGGAGTGGAAGAGGTGGTAATCGGATGGCGCAAGGTCAGGTGAACAAGTCTCCTACCTAAGTTGCTGTATGATATCCCTGACCACTCGCACGACATGCGGCCTGGCGTTGTCATGGAGGAAAAGCATACCTTTGCGATTCATCAGTGCTGGCTCCTTCTGACCAAATGCCTGTTGCACACGTTTCAATTGTTGCGAGTATAGGTCTCCAGTGACCGTTTTGCCCGTTGGTAGCAGTTCATAATGAATCACTTGACAACCTGTCCACCAGACGCATAATCTTGCGTGGGTGATTAGGTGGTCTTGCGATGTGAGGAACAGCATCCTGAGGAGACAACCAATGTCTGGAATGCTTGGTAGTTTCGTACAGAACCCACTTTTCATCACTGGTAAGCACTCGATTGAATAAGGATGTGGTACGTTGGCGAGAAAGCTGCGATACGCAGGCTGCCACTCGTTGTCCTTTCTGGACCTCCAACAGTGTTTGCAGAACCCACTTGCTCTGTTTGTACGTCTTACCTAGGCGGTTCAGGTGAAGTTTAACTGTTTTATCGGAAACGTTGAACTGTCTTGTAAGTTTACCACACGTTAGACTAATGTCCTCTTCAATGGCCGTCTTCAGGACCCCGTCGTTCAAGACCTGTGGTCGTCCACTGCGAGGCTCATCATGGAGAGACAAATCTCCCGACTTGAATTTTCGAAACCAACGCTTTGTTCATCCACAGCACTATTCCCAAACGCTTGACATATGCGGTGACTTGATGCAGCTGTTGATAAGCGCACTTTGAGGTCTAAAAGCAAACAGCACCGAACGAGCTCTCTAGACACTTCCATCCTTTTCACAGCAGTCCAGCTTATAACTGATGGCCGAGCACGGTGCGTGTGTTTTTTATAACGTCTTCCCGCTGTCCGAATTTGAAAACAACTGCTTCATGCATTTCGTATTTCAGCTTAATTCAATGACTAATCAAAAAAACGGACAGAACTTTTTTGGTTACCTTATATATATATATATATATATATATATTAGTCATCCACATACAAGCCTGTTTTGCTGTATCACAGCTCATCAGTGCGGTAGACACATCCACTTGCTACTGACCAGGATGGAAACTCGACCGATTTGGTGTCAGTCAGAGGCGCTACCCACTAAGCCATACGTGCATGGAATCAGAGAAGGGAAATTTGAACGTGTTGTATAGAAACAGTGTATACAAACGCCAATCACCGAAAGAACTCAATTCATTTCTGAAGAGTCACGCATATAGCAGACGTGGAAACTGTTTTTAAAATTTTCTTCCCTAGAGAGGTCAATCGTAATGAGAGCATAATATATTAGTAATCCACATACAAGCCTGTTTCGCTTTCGCTGTATCACAGTATATATATATATATATATATATATATATATATATATATATATATATATATATGACAACCTGTGAAGACGGAGAGGATGATTTAAAGAATTTATCTAATTAATATAAAATATCAGTTAGATAAAAATGGAAACTTCAATGGATATCATCCAAAGCAAATATATTAAAAAGCAAACTCAACACATAATTAAACGGTTATAAATCCATTATTTATTTTATCAATGCAAAACAAAAAAAGAAAAACAAATCAATTGCCTTATTCAGACCGTTAAGGAAATTAACATTTATTTATTCATCAACGGGGTCTGAACGGGGCAACTGTAAAATTATAGTTGAATGTTTAGATGAGAATCCGACAGATGAATATGTCGGAAAATTTTGAAACTTTCACTTTGACATGTTTGGCTGTTAAACTGGCGTCAACAGAAAAAGACAATACATTTTCTTCATGGCACCAATTTGTCGCAATTGCCGAACCATCATCAGCTTCCATCTTATTCGTGTAAAATCCTTTGTAAAATAAAGACGGAAACTGATGATGGTTCGCCTGAATTAGGCCATACTTCCGATGAATTTTGATACCAGGAAATCAAAATTTGAGTTATATCCATTCATTTTTCTTTCAGTCTACGGTTTCGCTTTAACTGGAAACAACTATAGCTCTTTAGTCTTTCGTGCCAACGTCCAAAGAGTCGGGGTTCCAGTACCATGGATTAGTTTTAAAGCTTTCATTACACCCAAGCAACGCAGTGCTATACTGCTAGTATATATATATATATATATATATATATATTGTCATCCGCAGACAGATCTGTTTCGCCGTATCACAGCTCACCAGTACGGTTAGACTCCGATTGCTTTTTTACCCAGGATTGAAACCTGACCGAAATGGCATCAGTCGGCGACTCTACCCCTGGGCTATGGACGTTCGGTGGAAGTAGGCAGACTTTTTAGCGCATATCATTATACGTGCTCAATAGCTAGAGCGTTCTAATTCATTTCACTGAATGAGCGATGCGTACATGCCAGAGTAGCTACTGTTTATCAAAGTCTACTATTTTTCCAGAGTGCTCAGTCAGGGTGTGAGAGCGTTAATATTGTCCGTTGTAAATTTATATTTCTTTTAGGAATGATGATATGCACCTGATGATTACATGGGGCTTGAAACTTCGAATCGTGCTAAAGACGTAGAATAATATGTATATTTATTAATATGAGGCACACATGTGTCCACCTGCCGTTTATAACTGCACCTATGCTGAGCGGACCTTAGTTTCATTTTCTGGGTGACAGCGCTTTATCTAGCGTGAACAGCATGGTCAGGACGCTGAAACCCTTGGTCAGGAGAGCTTCCGCTTCGAGCTAGCGTAACCATCTCCTCAAAGGGAGCTGTCTACTAAATTTCACTCACAAGTCTTGGGTCAACCTGAGGTATGGTTTTCAGGCACTTTCCTAAGGTGGTGCGCGTTGCAATCACCTCTACCAGACCGATAACCTTAAAAACAAATCGACAAGGTTGAGATTGAAACCCGGGCTTCACACACACACACACACATATATATGTGTGTGTGTGTGTGTGTGTGTATGTGTAAATTTACACAACGACACAAGCTTTTCATCACGCGTATACACACACGCGTATACACACACGCGTATACACACAACATCGATCAGGCTTCTCCCCCTTAAAGTAAAACACTGCGCCCTCTCGGATTAACTCTCACAAATACTTTAACGGCTTCTGCTCCGATGAACTTAGCTCACTGGTACCACCTATATATGAATTTCTTCGAGCCACAATATTAGCAACTAGGTCCCACACTTTTACTTTGAAACCGATGAATTGTAAATTCAAATTTTACTCCAACAGCTTCTTTTCTCGCACTTCCCGCTTGTGGAAATCCCTTCCGCATACTTGTTTTCCCGACAGCTGTAATCTGCAAGAATTTAAATGTAACGTCAATAGTCATCTCCTGATTCACTAACTTACATCCTCTCTCTTATGCTTTTGTCTCCGTCCACCCCACTTCCTGACACCCCCTATAACCTGTCACTCTTTCTCATAACATTCCTCCAATGTAACCCCCTGCACAACAGTGGCAGTAAAATGCCTTGCTTGGGGCCACACGATTATAAAAAAAAATAATAATAATTATGACGAAGAGGTCTACAAGGAAGAGAAGAAAAACAATTAAAGAAAACCTGTCACTCTTTCTCATAACATTCCTCCAATGTAACCCCCTGCACAACAGTGGCAGTAAAATGCCTTGCTTGGGGCGACACGATTATAAAAAAAAATTAATAATAATTATGACGAAGTGGTCTACAAGGAAGAGAAGAAAAACAATTAAAGAAAACCTGTCACTCTATCTCATAACATTCCTCCAATGTAAACCCCTGCACAACAGTGGCAGTAAAATGCCTTGCTTGGGACCACGCGATTATAAATTATAAAAAAAAAAGTTCCTGTTTTCAGTTATGTGTCATACAAACAGGAATTTACACTTCATAGAAGAATAAAGGAAGGATAAATATATCCATAAACATTCCAACAATATCATCTTTTTATTTTTATTTTGTTGTAACTATTCATAAAGAATTTTAATGCATCGCTATTTTTAAGCTTTTTCATGCCTACCTGTCTTTCATTATTCCACTCATCGCCACTTGATACCCAGGCAACACACCAATACCTTTATATATTTCATCTCCATCCTTTACATTCTCGCCTCACACACAAATATAAATATTGGCTGTATTTATAAATCCAGAACGATAACAGAAACTTAATGGGTCACATAAAGTGTAAAAAACAATTACAAATACGAGAAGCATTCAGCATAAAATGCAAATATCCCATCATAAACAAAATTTTAACCAAATTAGGAACAAATGCAGGATGTCCCAGAAATAATTATGTATTTCCGTGAAATTTCGGTCAAATTTTAAAAAAATGGTACAATATTTCGTTTATTATTCAATTATGATACAAAAGCAATAAATTTATAAATTTTAGGTCAAACTTTTATTTGACATTTTCATATATATATATATATATATATATATATATATATATATATATATATATATATATAACATAGTGATGATCCACGTATACTGTCTTAATATGTATAGGAAAAACTATTAAAAAGTTGTAAGTTTAAAAATGTATTTTTTTGACAGTATTTGTTTATTTCTATTATTATGTTTTATATTTCAGACCGTCCTGAAACAAATGATTTTAAAATTTAAATTAGAAACGTATTTCGCGAGAGCGTCTGTGGAGAGAGATTGTTTACATTACGTGACGCAGAAAGCGACAGAGTTTTTTTTTAATATTTGTAAACGTAAACCTATCTTTAATAATACTTATAAATTTTGTTTATGAGAAAAATTTTTAATTGTATCTAAAAAAGTTTAGCTATTGAAATATTTGTAAAGATTCAAAACACCTAAGTCCCTATTTAACCCTAGCTTGTGTGTATTTAATTTTAAAATCCAGTATTTTTCTTATCTATATATAAATATATATCAGCATGCAGTGTGGGTATTGAAGAATCCAAAAGAGTATCCTGCATATACAGTGGTAGGATAACTCTCTAAGAGAGCTCTAAATATATATGTATATAAATACATATAGAGCAAATATAATAAAAATTAAGGCAGACACGTTATTTCATGGTAAATCGGAAGTAGGGCCTATTTCAGGCGAAACATCATCAGCTTCCGTCTTTATTGTACAAAGGATTATACACGATTCGTGTAAAAATATATATAAAAGGCAAGATGTTTGTGTGTGTGTGTCTGTTTATCTGCCTGTATGTCCTTTATACAAATCCACAATTTTTACCCGATTCTCACCAAACTTCACACAAATATTCTTTAGGCTGAGTCTGAGCTCTAGAACCATGGCTTAGTTTTAAAGCTTTCATTACACCCGACCAACGCCGGGCTATACTGCTAGTGTTCTATAACATCGACTTTCCAAGCGGTTTCAGTTCTTTTCAAAAAACACTACCCCCCACCCCAATAAAAAAAAATATTACAGTCAAACATGAGGATATAATTACAGCGTAAAAATAACATTCTTGAAAATGGCCTGTGAAGAAACTGAAAGCATTTGGAAAGTCGAAAGCGAACATTTTACATTCTTTATTTGTAGCAAAAAGGAAACATAAGACTACAGAAAAATTTTAAAAATACTGAAATCTTCCTTGTCGGTCGTTTTTAACGAAATATATATATATATATATATATATATATATATATATATATATATATATATATATACTATCGGCCATAATTATTAGGCCACCCCAGTTTTTTAAAATAAATGATGTATTTCATACTATTTTTAGTATTTATTGCCAAGTGGATCATTCTAAATGAAAATAGCATTATTCTTTTGTTAATACTGCATGCGAATCAAATGAAGTGTTCTTATGTCCAGTTTTTGTGCTCTCTTCCCCATGCTAGTCTCTTCTTCTTATTGGCTGGCCAAAGCAAAGGCTTCCTGGCTGCCTTGTAAAATTTTGCAAAGTAATAATAACAAAAGAACCATTCTATTTTCACTTAGAATTATCCACTTGGCAATAAATACTAAAAATAGTATGGAATACATAATTTTTTCAAAAACGTATGATTGCGTAATAATTATGGCCGGTAGTATATATATATATATATATATATATATTAGTCATCTACAAATAAGTCTGCTTCGCTGTATCACAGCTCGTCAGTGTGGCTAGACACATCCACTCGCTTCCAGCCGGAATCGAAACTAGATCGATTTGGTGTCAGTATTGTTTTAGTGCAAAGAAATGGTCTCTTTAAATGAGCAGGTTCCTGCCAACTTTGAAGTTTCGTTAGGACACCGTTATGATGTCTTCACTCGTCGGGCTGGGTTTTTCTGCTTATATATATATATATATATATATATATATATAGTCAGTCAGTTAAGTGCCATACGTGATACACGCTTGGGCGATCATGTCTCGAAAGAGACATGACTGACTGGGCAGAAGATTATCCCGCAGTAGGTTGCCATTGCTTTCTACGGTAGACTGGTTCCCAGCCAAGGCTATAGAACCCAATCTGTCCTGTTATTTAACACATAGCTGGAAGGAATAGACGGATTAATACCTTTCCCAAGGGTATTTGCGCGTAAGTGAATGCAATGAAATTCGAACTCGGCTCCCCGATTTCTCGTTCCGAGTCGATATCCACTGTACCTCAACGCACATCCATATATATAGTAGGAAGTGTATTATATCTAACATATTTTAATTTGTTTGTTTAAACGTTATTTGTAATGTATCCTCATAAATTTGCTGTTTTCATCAACATTTATAACTGAATTAAGTTCATTAACAAACAAATTTCGTTGATATGTCTACGATTGTGTATTATTCAAAGGGAAGTGTTTAGGTAAAGAGATAGAAGTGTTTAGGTAAAGAGATAGAAGTGTTTAGGTAAAGAGATAGAAGTGTTTAGGTAAAGAGATAGAAGAAGAAGAAAATAAAAGAAATATTAGTAAATTTGTTATCGTAAAATGATCATCGCTTTTTTCGAGGTGCAAAAAGCTTTTTGAACCTAGAATAAGAATCCGATTGTTTAATGTGATCTTCTTTACAGAAAACTAATTCAGAACTGTTCAATGAACGTGACACAGAGACTAGAATGAAGTTTTAGCAGGTGTTGACCATCTGCGGATGACAGTAGTCAGATCTTTTTCTTAAACCGAAAGATTTGGTCGCTCAGCCGCCAGTTCTTTAGAATATTTCGCAGGCATCAAAACTGCATTCACTATTTTTTTCAGTTTTTACGCATTAGATTATAAACTTACGATTCAAGTTTTTTCTTCTTTTTACAAATCGTTTACTTATAAACTACATAAAAGTTGTAAATTGTCTAGATTTCTTCAATTTGTTGTTTTTGACGAGCCTCCATTTTATACGTGTTGCTCTCCATCGCAGTTGTATTATATTCTACGAATTGTTTGGGACAGGAAAAAATTCCTAGCCCTACACAGAGAACCGACTTTCTTAGCAGCGGATTTAGCTATGAATTCTGTATAGTTATTCCACTTGAGGTAACCAATAAATTGTAAATTCAAATTCTACTCTAGCAGCTTCTCTTCTCGTACTTCCCGCCTGTGGAATTCTCTTCCGCATACTTGCTTTTCTGACAGTTACAATCTCCAAGAATTTAAATGTAAAGTCAATAGTCATCTCCTGTCTCACTAACTTACATCCTCTCTCATGCTTTTCTACATCCACCCCACTCTCATCAGTACTCTCTTCACTCTCCTACTCTCTTCCTGACACCCCCTGCAGCCTCTCACTCCTCATAACATTCCTCCTCGTCCACCCCACTCTCATCATCTTATGGCCATAGTCATCCTTCTCTTATCCACTTCCTGACACCCCCTATAACCTGTCACTCTTTCCCATAACATTCCTTCTATGTAACCTCCTGCACAACAGTAGCAGAAGGACAAATAATCAGCCTCTGATACGTTTTCACCTCATGTGCTGCATCCTTGGAAGCTTATTTAAGTAGATATTAAATGATCAATGAAAAGCGACAAAAACACGACTCTGTCAAAATTTAAGTTATATAACTCCCTACAACTAAGGATTATTCGTTATCATCAGAAGGTTGGAGATTGGAATGTGTGGATTTGTGGAAGAATAAAAGCATACATTTTGGATGGTTAAATAGAAGTTTATTGATGGACAGGAATAACATGAATTGGTAGAAATTAATGATCAATGAAAAACAGTATTAAGAGTTGCTCGGGGTGATATGATTAAAAAAAAAGGTTCTTTATCGTAAAGTGCTCGATATCGGGATGGAGATAGAGTGTTGATGAGCACAAAAAGTTTGTCTCTTTAACTGAGCAGATTCATGTCGACTTCGAAGTTTCGTGAGAACATCGTTATGATGTTCTCACTCGTCAGGGCTCAAAACTAGTATCCTCATCAACCTGCTCAGTTAAAGAGACAAACTCTTTGTACTTATAAAACATTTTAATTAAAAAAGTAATTTGATCATGTGTGCTTTTTCACACAGGCCTATGAAAATATCGATGAGAATCACAGGGTGTCAATTAAAATTCATTTGGTGCAATATATATCAGTCTATTGATAGCCTGAAAATTAGGCATCTGGTGCATTTTTACACATTGCGAGTTTATTGTGTCAGTGAGAATTTGACTCAAGTCCAGATGTCACGTCAGTACCGATCACATTGCAGATCCTTCTTTGGATTATATATATATATATATATATATATAATACCGGCCATAGTTATTAGGCCACCCCAGTTTTTTTAAAGAAATGATGTATTTCATACTATTGTTAGTATTTATTGCCAAATGAAAATACAATGGTTTTTTGTTACTATTACTTAGCAAAATTTTACAAGGCAAGGAAGCAAAAATGAACTCGTCCGAATCACCCTAAATTTTCTTCATTCATTCATTGATGAAACTACAATATAGGTAATTATTAAATATTTATAAATTTATATGATGCACATGTTATTTTGTTAATACAAAAGAACCATTCTATTTTCATTTACAATTATTCACTTGGCAATAAATACTACAAAATAATATGAAATACATCATCTTTTTAAAATTCTAACGTGGCCTAATAATCATGGCCGGTAGTGAATATATTCATGCATATACACACAAAATTGGAATACATATATATATGAATATATATAAATACTTCTGTATATATTGGAAGGGTTGTTAAAAGTTTTATTCCCGATTGAAAGCCGTAAAACGGAAGTCATATTCCACATATTCAACCCACAGTTCAGCAGTGATGGCACATTGATTCTTATGATACGTTACCTCTTCCATAAAATTCAGTTAATTAGTTTTCAGAAATGAGTCGCGTCAACCACTTTTTACCAACTTCATATATTGAACCTGTATCCACTTTTCCATCAAGAAAAATACAACCAAAATATGATTTTACTAATTCGCTCTCAGAAGTCGTTTTGATAGTGCCAGGCTTGATTAACCTATTTAAAAAGAAAAGAGAGGAAAAAACAATGACGAGTCTTCTCTTTTTCTTTTTCTTTTTTCTTTTTCCTTTTTATTTGACTCTTTTATTTGACTCTTTTTATCTGGATAATTTTAACACATTTATTGTTGTATGAATTTGGTCTGAAGAGCGGTCTATAAGAAATCCGCGAAATTAAATATTACTAATGGGTTTATAAAAACATCCAACTTATTGTCATTATTATAAACCTCTGTTAAATCTTAACATTGAGTTCTCATTGGATTTAATCCCCTGTGGAATTTATCTTACCAAGTACCACGGATTCTACTATATATATATATATATATATATATATATATATATATATATATATATAAAGTAGAATCCTTGGTACTTGGTAAGGTAAATTCCTTGGTAAAGTACAGTACTTGGTAAATGCCAGTTCTTTCGGGAATTGCTGTATATATATATATATATACTGTTTATATACCACACGTTAAAATTTCCATTCTCTGATTCTCTGCGCCTATGGCTTTGTGGGGTAGCAACTCCGACTGACGCCAAATCAGTCGAGTTTTGATCCCGGCCAGAAGCAAGTGGATGTATTTAGCCACACTGATGAGCTATGATACAACGAAACAGGCTTGTATGTGGATGACTAATATATATATATATATATATATATATATATATATATATTGTTAATTTTAACATCCCCAGAACTAAACTTATTTTCATTAATCACTTGAGACACTTCTCTCTGCCTTTTATCGTCAGCATGGATGATTGTATGTTTCAGGAAAGTAACTCGTTGAGCCTTCTCGGGCTAATGTTCTCAACTGACATGAAGTGGAATGACAATGTTGAATCCGTTACTAAGTCAGCTGCTAATAAAATTGGTTCACTGTGCCGAAAAGACGATTTTCTCTCTGAAAACTATTTTACATGTTTATAAGTCTACTATTCGTCGATGCTTAGAATATTTCTACCACATATGGTCCGGTGCTCCTGTTATTTGTCTTAAGCTTCCTGATAATGTCGAAAGAAAAATTAGGAATATTATCAGTCCTGATCTGGCAACTTGGCTAAAGTCACTTTCCCACCTCAGTCATGTTGCCTTCGTTTGCCATTTCTAGAAATACTTTCACGGCAATTGTTCTGATGAGCTCTTCACTCTGATGCCTAGAATTTAGGAATTTAAACGCAATACTAGACTGGCGCCTTAACTTGTAGCGTCGGGAGATGATTAATATTTCTTGGATTCGGCCTTGTCTCAGACATAACCGAACTCCCTACAGCATACTGGATTTATGCAGAATTTATCATCATCAGAAGGTTGGTTGTCGGCAGGATGGAACATGGGGAATAGTGTGGAATAGTGTAAGAATAAAATATACATTTTTCATGTTAAAATAGAAATTTATTAAAAGGAAAGAATAACACAAGTTGTAGAAGTTAATGTTTAATTAGAAACATTAAGAAGGGTAGAGTTCGTGTTCAATGATAAAGTTATGGGTATCAAGACTTGTAGAAAATGTTCGTAGTAGTAAATGTTGAAAGAATGTGTGTTGTGGTACAGTGGATATCGGCTAGGAACGAGAAACCGGGGAGCCGAGCTCGAATTCCAGCTGAATCCTTACGCGCAAACACCCTTGGGAAAGGTATTAATCCGTCTCTTCCTTCCAGTTATGGGTTAAATAACAGGACAAATTCGGTTCTATAGCCTTGTTCGGCAACCAGTCTACCGCAGAAAGCAATGGCAACCTACTGCGGGATAATCCTCTGCCTAGTCAGTCATGTCTCTTTCGAGACATGATCGCCCAAGCGTGTATCACGTATGGCGCTTAACTGACTGACGTATGTATGTGTTTGGTAGGAATGTCTTTGGATGAAAAAGGAGAAGTAAAAGGAATCAGCAGATGGAAAGAGAAAGAGGACAAATGTCCGGGTCACCATGAATCTTCTCTCGATACATTTTAGCTTGTCGTCTTTGCAGCTTCCATCCTCTGACTGACTCACTGACGCTGATCGGGGCCTTTTTATTGTCATTAGGTTTTTGCACTGCCTGGCGAAGTCCTCAAGTCTTGCAAGTCGCCCCCATTAGTCAAAAATCAATTTGACACCTACTTGCGAGTTCTGGGTTCGACTTTTTCTTTAAGCACATGGTCAATCCTTTTCCTAATTGGGAAAACCAGAATTTAACACTTTATTGTGAATTTTTGTAAAAGTAAAGAAGAAGGTTGATTTTAATTAATTTTTTATCTCCTACAAACTTACAGTTGAGCTGGTTATATGGAACCGTAAGTCCTAAGCTAACAGTTTGTTTTTTCCTCGCTTGTGGAACTTCTTTCAGGCTCCATCCTTTTCAACCAACTTTAATCTGTAAAAATTTAAATGTAATGTTAATCGCTATCTACTGTCTTCTTGATTACTTTCATGTAATTAACTGCTGAATATCTTTCGGCGTAGGACAACAAATTCGGTCGATTTTTGGTCGATTTTCTTCCTTTACTGAAACTTCCGGTGATGTACTTCCTGTAATGAAATTAATGCGCTATTGTATTTCTACACTTATTACTTTCATTACAGGAAGTACATCGCCGAAAGTTTCAGTAAAGGAAGAAAATCGACCAAAAATCGACCGAAATTTGTTTTCCTACGCAGTACGTCATTCTGCAGTTAATTACATTACTTCGTGAGAGTTACGAGAGAGAAAAAGTGTGAGATATAGTTCGTTTTTTTATGGACTTTCAAAGCAAAAAAGGTAGGTTTCTTCAATAACTAATTGTTGATTTGAGTTCAGCATATACTTTTGCACAGAGATAATGCTATTTTGGATAAATTTGATGGGGGAAAAGCTGTCGGCACCTAAAACGAAAATTTACCCTTTTATTTCTCTTTCCGCTTACTAATAATGTTTTGTTGTGCGTTGTGATGCATTGGATATCGGCTCGGAACGAGAAATCGGGGAGCCGAGTTAGAATTCAAGCTGAATTCATTGCCTTCACTTACGCGCAAATACCCTTCGGAAAGGTATTAATCCGTCTCTTCCTTCCAGTTATGGGTTAAATAACAGGACAGATTGGGTTCTATAGCCTTGGTCGGCAACCAGTCTACCGCAGAAAGCAATGGTAACCTACTGCGGGATAATCTTCTGCCCAGTCAGTCATGTCTCTTTCGAGACATGATCACCCAAGCGTGTATCACGTATGGCACTTGACTGACAAACCAGAGACTGTACTGTAACTATGAATAATGTTTCTGTTCCTAATTCTTTCACGTCTTGTTACCCCTAATGTCTTAGTGACTTTATTGCCTTAGAGTGACGCCAATAGGGAGAGAATGAGCTAAAAAAAAAAAAAAAAGAAGAAAGGAACTAACAAATAAATATAAAAAAAAAATCAAGCTTTACGTCTCGTTCATAAATAACACAAGTTTATCTTTTTAAAGAAGTATTGACAAAAAGGGAGATAATAGCCATCGGGTCAAAGGTTCAATCTCAAGTCACTCCCTACTAAATATGTCTCTTTAGGATTATATTGCATCGTGGCAGATTCCTTATTTCACAGTCGGCCATCAAACTACCAAACCGTAAGCTGTTCCCACTTGAAGTGGGTGGGAGAAGGTGTCAGGAAATGCCAGACTCACGCGTCCCAGCCGATCTGTTTACACAGTCTATAGTAAAAGTAGTAAATTTGTCACTTGGGTCGAACGGGCGTGATCTCGCGCCAGATAACATTAGGACGAGATTTTAGGAAAAATAACGTTTCCTCTTTTTGTAACTCTAGCCGGAAGTTGCTGGTGAAATGAGAGGAAAAATAAAACGGTAAAACAATTTGGAAGACGAAGAAAAAAAGGAAGGTGGATTTGATGGAGAGAAGGGAACAACAAATAAATAACGAAATAGAGAATATATATTTCTGAATAAATTCAGAGGAAAGTCGTGCTTTTATGTGTGTGACTTTTCAGGACGTAGGCGATCATGGCCCTCTACTTCTTCCTGTTCTTTGTAGCTCTTAATTTTTTTTTTTTTTGTCTTTTCTCCCAACCCGGTTCTGTTAACCATTTGCTTAAGATCATCAATTACGTTATTAGCTGCTTTCCTCTGTCACTTTTACCCCCTATCTGTCCTAGGAGTATCAGGTTTTTCAAGGCATCTTTCCAGACATTTCAGTCGACTCTTCCTGATATTCTTCTTCTTCTATCTGCCTTGTCCTTTCAGGAGGTAGGCGATCATGGCCTATCACATCTCCCTATTCCTGGTGGCTTTTAGCACGCTTTATCCTGTTACACCACCCAAACCATCCACTAGCTCAAGCCCATAAATCTAGAATATAAATCTAGCATAGAAAATAGCGTGGCCCCAAAATGAGGGATCAGTTTATATATTAATTATAATACAAAATTGATCCCCCATTTATATCCACAATATAATTTCTTATAAACAGTTTGCATATATATTCTTCTTCTATGTTCCTTGACCTTTCAGGACGTAGGCGATCATGGCTTTCCACATCTCCCTATCCCTGGTGGCTCTTAGCATGCTTTCTCCCTGTAACATCTCGCAGCACCCGTTCTGTCATCCACCTACTCAGGCCCTTCAAATATGTTATCCGTTGCTTTCCTCTGTATCTTTTTCCCTCTATCTGGCCTGTTAGTATCAGGCTCTCCAAGCCCTCTTTCTTCATTGCATGTCCCAAGAACTTCAGTTGTCTCTTCCCGGTGCTCAATATTAATTTCCTTTTCGTTTCCATTCTTTCCAACACCTTGTCATTGCTCGGTCCACGATATCCGCAGCATCCTTTTGTAGAACCACAACTCAGTTGCTTCAAGTTTTTCCTTCATCTTCAATGATATTGTCCAGCATTCACTGCCATATTGAAGATAAAATCGTCGCTGATGGTGGATGTTTTATGTTAAAGTCCGTGTAACCTCTCCGAAGATGGCCAAAAGCTTAGAACTAACTTAATAAAAAATTATCCAAATTTTGGAGAATATTTGTCTTTATTTTCAACTGAAATTAAAGCCAAAATACGATGTTTAGAATGATTAACCATAATAGACATTCACTGTCTCTTATATTTAACAGTATATGTTTAGAATATATATATATATATATATATATATATACAGAAAATATGTATATATTTTCTGTCTATATATAAATATATAGACAGAAAATATATACATATATGGTTAAATAAAATTAAGACAAGAGGAAAACTGTATTTTAAATTGCCTACGCGTTTCGTCCTGTGATGGACTTTATCAAGCAAAAAGACGAAATGAGCTTTATTCTAAATTACGTATCTATAAACAAACAGTGTTGGTAACCACAAAGACGCTCAGAAATCATTTCAGAAGATTAACAGAATATTTTAGTTTTTAGAATTTCTTCATGTGTAGTGCAAAGTCACGAGATATGTTTTGTTTTCTCTTTCTCCTTATCTATTTCAACAATTACTATTAGAACATTTTGTACGAACTCTTGATACCTTAACTTTCTCAATGAACATTAACTTCTACAACTTCTGTTATTCCTCGTTTTAATAAATTTCTATTTTAACATTCAAAATGTATATTTTATTATTCTACTCTCCTGCACTAAATGTACCAACTAAATATTCCAACTACATGTTCCAACCTTCTGATGAAAACCTTCTCATAATAATTTTGATGATTATAGCTCTGCATAAAATCTTGTAAGCTGTAGGGAGTTTGGTTAAGTAAGACACAAGGCCTAACAAAAGAAACTTTAACCAGGTCCCTATACAACAGTATAAATTTAAGAGTTTAGGCAGAGACCTTAGAAATATACATTTGAAGTAGAATTTAGGTGGAACCAGAAACCCTATCTGAAAAATATGAAACAAGGTATAAACATCTACTGTTGTTGAAGAAACGAAGGAGGCACATGAACCGGAAAATAAGCGATCATGTTTACTATCACATTATTCTTTTTAAGAAATGTACATCTTTTCTTTGGACATTCCGATCACCAAATATGTTAATTTTGTTTTCGAATCCGTGTGATAAACAAAATAACTTCGAAGAAAATTAATGTATTTCACTAAGAAGAGGAACTGAACGTGGTGTAGCTATAAATCTTTTGTGGCTAAGCGGTCTAAATAGAATGAAGGTCGTTTCTGCAATATTAGGGAGACACTGGTTAAAAACCTACTGAAAGGGGTAATATTATTGAAAACTCTCGAATGTCCACGGCGGTAAACATTAATTTCTTTGTTTAAAAAAATAGTGATATCTAATTCAATAGGCTTATCAGTAAAATATAACTTCTATAGGAAAAAGAAATGTCTGTCTAACCCATTTTCAAAAATCTGATTAAGTAACCAAACAATAAGTTTTCAATTGTTCGTTTTGCAACTGAGAACTTTTCAGTAGTTCCACGTGTATATATATATATATATATATATATATATATATATATATATATATATATATATATATTCATGTGTCTTTTTTCAGTCGGCTTTGGAAGAAGTTATTAGTAATAATAATAATACATTGTTCTATGTCTGCGCAAAAATAGATTTTTTGTTTGTTTTGAAGACATTTTTTATTCTTATGTACAACATTTCATTAAATCCATACAAAATAACATTGTATTAAACTCGTAGAGGACGACATATATTTTTTACGCATTTCTACTAAGAACAAACTTTATTTCTGGCAATTAATTTCCGGTTATGTTCTCAAAATGTAAGACACACATTTGTTTCTCTTTTTGTTAACGAAAAACGGAAAAAAAAGTGTATTTATTAGAAATCCGAAACAAGCAGACGAGAAAATCGTTTGAAAGTATTGGTTCATGCAAAAGTGGTTTTGGAGAGGAAAACCCAGTTGCGTTTCGTTAGCCAGTCGCAGAGCGTTGCGAACGAACATGTTTATATTGTAGAGCCAGGATTGTACATAAACATACAATAATTCCACTAATGTGAAACCAGCGGCTTTCACGGAGGATCAGACACAGATGAGACCTTCACAAAAACTCCTCACTTTTCTTTTCTTTCGCTTGTTCGCTCTCATAGAAACGCACGCACAAAAAAGCACGTGTACGCTCAAGCACACACACACACACACACACACACACACACACACACACACACACACACACACACACAGAGGTACACTCACTCAAATAAACAGATGTTCTTGCACATGTCGCTTGAAGATTTAGATCAATGGTTGATGGAATGGCCCAAATGCGAAAAAAGGTCTAGTCTGTATCTTTTTTACGAAAAACTCACTCGGGAGAAGGAAATTTTGATTTATCCCTTTTCCTGATTATATTTCTATATTGTAACCTATGACTCCTTGAATATGTAAACAGAAATCTGCTTCTTTTAATTGACCATTGTATTTAGCAGTCATAAGAGAATGGTCAATGACTTGATTATTAAAATAAAACAAAACAAAAGTCTTTTCTAATTTTATGCATTTAATATACAACAGGATTTGAAAACTAGAGCTACACCCGTTCTGCCATTTTGTTTCTTTACAATTCTCGTGTTTGTTGTAATGATTAAAAATCGATTCAAATAAAAATTATTAAAATTTTATTCATTTATTTATAAAACTGGAGACCCGAAAAATATCCATTATGACTCTTCTCTCGTTCTTGAAAAGTTTAGAAAATCGCCTCCATTGCATACATAGGGCACGGGTTAGTGTGACTCGCGATGACTGAATAGTGAGTTCGTTCCTCATTGGCGGTTCCCTATTTTCGCCTTTGTACCACATCGCTTAGAAATTCACATGGGCACTTCTAGGTGGTGTAATGGCTACCAAACTTGTCTCGCTCTATCAATTATGACTGAGTCGTGAGTTTCGGCCTTGTACCACATCTAAGCTAATGTCACGTGTTAGAAGTTGTAACAAAGAAAAAAAAAGAATATGATTGACCAAAACACAAACAAATATTTAATTTTCTAAATTTAGGTTCAGCTTTAGGTCTATTGGCGAAGTGTTACGAGGGAGAAGAGAAGGAAAGGAATTTTTGACACGCAACGGCTAGCGAAGTGCTATTACTGGAAATCTACAAATATGTGTATATATAGAATAAGTTTTATTTTTGTCAATGAAAATATTAAAAAAAACTCAATTTACCACTTTAGTTCCACGAATTTCTCTTTTTGGGTTTTGTTGGTCGGTAACTTTTCATAGAGATTCTTTCGGCAGGAAACAATAATCTACGAATCAAAAGCAGAAGTTGATAACACCAGAAATTTTCTTTTAACAACTGACAATTTTTTTCCAAAAACCTATTTTTATAAGAGCTAGCACCTAATTAGCATATTTCTCGAATCATCTAGATTTTACTCGAATATACTGGAATGATCGAGAATCTTCCACACGTTCTATTTCTAATTTCTCTATTTTACAACGACTTCATGAATGAAAACTTTTTGGTTTAACAAATAAGACTCAGTAGAATCCCTTACGATATTTCTTTTACTTTTTTGTTGAATTATTAATATTAGTTTTATATAGAAATGTACCCTCGTAACACAACGCTTAGAAAATCCCCATAGCACTGTGGGGTAGGATAGAATTGAAACAGCATAGGCGAAAGAATATTTTAGTCGTGATCACTAATGCTAAAGTTAATGATTTTTTTATGGCGATCCAATGATTCTATGATCCTGGGTATTTGGTTGCATAAATCTATCTTCACATTCATTCATATAACAAACGTTATTCCTCATTAAGAGTATATCTGTTTTTGATAGCTTCTCCAGTTTTGTATTGGATGAACTGTAGTATTTACATTATTCGGACTATTGTCCTCATTATGGTTGCCATTTGTACGACGTTTGGGCCGTTGCACACTTCAGCCTTCTTCAGGTGCTAGGAATTTCGAACAGATGAAAATGGCAACAAAGTCCGAATAATGTAAATACTGTAAATACTACCTCATCTCAGAAATATAGACAAATAGAATGATCTATTATTAAACGTCGTACAAATGGCAACCAAGATGAGGACAATAGTCTGAATAATGTAAATACTGTAAATACTACCTCATCTCAGAAATATAGACAAATAGAATGATCTATTATTAAACGTCGTACAAATGGCAACAAAGATGAGGACAATAGTCCAAATAATGTAAATACTCTAAATACTACCTCATCTCAGAAATATAGACAAATAGAATGAGCTATTATTAAACGTTGTACAAATGGCAACAAAGATGAGGACAATAGTCCAAATAATGTAAATACTGTAAATACTACCTCATCTCAGAAATATAGACAAATAGAATGATCTATTATTAAACGTCGTACAAATGGCAACAAAGACGAGGACAATAGTCCGGATAATTTAAATACTGGAAATACAACCTCATCTCATAAATATAGACAAATAGAATGATCTATTATTAAACGTCGTACAAATGGCAACAAAAATAAGGATAATAATTTGAATAATGTAAATACTGTAAATACTACCTCATCTCAGAAATATAGACAAATAGAATGATCTATTATTAAACGTCATACAAATGGCAACCAAGATGAGGACAATAGTCTGAATAATGTAAATACTGTAAATACTACCTCATCTCAGAAATATAGACAAATAGAATGATCTATTATTAAACGTCGTACAAATGGCAACCAAGATGAGGACAATAGTCCAAATAATGTAAATACTGTAAATACTACCTCATCTCAGAAATATAGACAAATAGAATGATCTATTATTAAACGTTGTACAAATGGCAACAAAGATGAGGACAATAGTCCAAATAATGTAAATACTGTAAATACTACCTCATCTCAGAAATATAGACAAATAGAATGATCTATTATTAAACGTTGTACAAATGGCAACAAAGATGAGGACAATAGTCCAAATAATGTAAATACTGTAAATACTACCTCATCTCTGAAATATAGACAAATAGAATGATCTATTATTAAACGTCGTACAAATGGCAACAAAGACGAGGACAATAGTCCGAATAATTTAAATACTGGAAATACAACCTCATCTCATAAATATAGACAAATAGAATGATCTATTATTAAACGTCGTACAAATGGCAACAAAAATAAGGATAATAATTTGAATAATGTAAATACTGTAAATACTACCTCATCTCAGAAATATGGACAAATAGAATGATCTATTATTAAACGTCGTACAAATGGCAACAAAGATGAGGACAATAGTCCAAATAATGTAAATACTGTAAAGACTACCTCATCTCTGAAATATAGACAAATAGAATGATCTATTATTAAACGTCGTACAAATGGCTACAAAGATGAGGACAATAGTCCGAATAATGTAAATACTGTAAATACTACCTCATCTCAGAAATATAGACAAATAGAAGGATCTATTATTAAACGTCGTACAAATGGCTACAAAGATGAGGACAATAGTCCGAATAATGTAAATACTGTAAATACTACCTCATCTCAGAAATATAGACAAATAGAATGATCTATTATTAAACGTTGTACAAATGGCAACAAAGATGAGGACAATAGTCCAAATAATGTAAATACTGTAAATACTACCTCATCTCAGAAATATAGACAAATAGAATGATCTATTATTAAACGTTGTACAAATGGCAACAAAGATGAGGACAATAGTCCAAATAATGTAAATACTGTAAATACTACCTCATCTCAGAAATATAGACAAATAGAATGAGCTATTATTAAACGTTGTACAAATGGCAACAAAGATGAGGACAATAGTCCAAATAATGTAAATACTGTAAATACTACCTCATCTCAGAAATATAGACAAATAGAATGATCTATTATTAAACGTCGTACAAATGGCAACAAAGACGAGGACAATAGTCCGGATAATTTAAATACTGGAAATACAACCTCATCTCATAAATATAGACAAATAGAATGATCTATTATTAAACGTCGTACAAATGGCAACAAAAATAAGGATAATAATTTGAATAATGTAAATACTGTAAATACTACCTCATCTCAGAAATATAGACAAATAGAATGATCTATTATTAAACGTCATACAAATGGCAACCAAGATGAGGACAATAGTCTGAATAATGTAAATACTGTAAATACTACCTCATCTCAGAAATATAGACAAATAGAATGATCTATTATTAAACGTCGTACAAATGGCAACCAAGATGAGGACAATAGTCCAAATAATGTAAATACTGTAAATACTACCTCATCTCAGAAATATAGACAAATAGAATGATCTATTATTAAACGTTGTACAAATGGCAACAAAGATGAGGACAATAGTCCAAATAATGTAAATACTGTAAATACTACCTCATCTCAGAAATATAGACAAATAGAATGATCTATTATTAAACGTTGTACAAATGGCAACAAAGATGAGGACAATAGTCCAAATAATGTAATTACTGTAAATACTACCTCATCTCTGAAATATAGACAAATAGAATGATCCATTATTAAACGTCGTACAAATGGCAACAAAGACGAGGACAATAGTCCGAATAATTTAAATACTGGAAATACAACCTCATCTCATAAATATAGACAAATAGAATGATCTATTATTAAACGTCGTACAAATGGCAACAAAAATAAGGATAATAATTTGAATAATGTAAATACTGTAAATACTACCTCATCTCAGAAATATGGACAAATAGAATGATCTATTATTAAACGTCGTACAAATGGCAACAAAGATGAGGACAATAGTCCAAATAATGTAAATACTCTAAATACTACCTCATCTCTGTAATATAGACAAATAGAATGATCTATTATTAAACGTCGTACAAATGGCAACAAAGACGAGGACAATAGTCCGAATAATTTAAATACTGGAAATACAACCTCATCTCATAAATATAGACAAATAGAATGATCTATTATTAAACGTCGTACAAATGGCAACAAAAATAAGGATAATAATTTGAATAATGTAAATACTGTAAATACTACCTCATCTCAGAAATATAGACAAATAGAAGGATCTATTATTAAACGTCGTACAAATGGCTACAAAGATGAGGACAATAGTCCGAATAATGTAAATACTGTAAATACTACCTCATCTCAGAAATATAGACAAATAGAATGATCTATTATTAAACGTTGTACAAATGGCAACAAAGATGAGGACAATAGTCCAAATAATGTAAATACTGTAAATACTACCTCATCTCAGAAATATAGACAAATAGAATGATCTATTATTAAACGTTGTACAAATGGCAACAAAGATGAGGACAATAGTCCAAATAATGTAAATACTGTAAATACTACCTCATCTCAGAAATATAGACAAATAGAATGATCTATTATTAAACGTTGTACAAATGGCAACAAAGATGAGGACAATAGTCCAAATAATGTAAATACTGTAAATACTACCTCATCTCTGAAATATAGACAAATAGAATGATCTATTATTAAACGTCGTACAAATGGCAACAAAAATAAGGATAATAATTTGAATAATGTAAATACTGTAAATACTACCTCATCTCAGAAATATGGACAAATAGAATTATCTATTATTAAACGTCGTACAAATGGCAACAAAAATAAGGATAATAATTTGAATAATGTAAATATTGTAAATACTACCTCATCTCAGAAATATGGACAAATAGAATGATCTATTATTAAACGTCGTACAAATGGCAACAAAGATGAGGACAATAGTCCAAATAATGTAAATACTGTAAATACTAACTCATCTCTGAAATATAGACAAATAGAATGATCTATTATTAAACGTCGTACAAATGGCTACAAAGATGAGGACAATAGTCCGAATAATGTAAATACTGTAAATACTACCTCATCTCAGAAATATAGACAAATAGAATGATCTATTATTAAACGTCGTACAAATGGCTACAAAGATGAGGACAATAGTCCGAATAATGTAAATACTGTAAATACTACCTCATCTCAGAAATATAGACAAATAGAATGATCTATTATTAAACGTCGTACAAATGGCTACAAAGATGAGAATAATAGTCCGAATAATGTAAATACTGTAAATACCACCTCATCTCAGAAATATAGACAAATAGAATGATCTATTATTAAACGTCGTACAAATGGCAACAAACATGAGGACAATAGTCCGAATAATGTAAATACTGTAAATACTACATCATCTGAGAAATATAGACAAATGGAATGATCTGTTATTAAACGTCATACAAATGGCAACGAAGATGAGGACAATACTCCGAATTATGTAAATACTGTAAATAGTACCTCATCTCATAAATATAAACAAATACAATGATCTGTTATTAAACGTCGTACAAATGGCAACAAAGATGAGGACAATAATCCGAATAATATAAATAATATAAATACTACCTCATCTCAGAAATATCGACAAATACTAATGGATGAACTGTCGTATGAAACTCATAGAAGAAATCAGGACGTACGAAAGGAAGGAAGTTTTTACTTCAAATTCGTTGAATATAATTCCACGAATTATTTGAGTTCGTCGATGTAAGAATAATGTACGACTACCCAAAGTAGGAATTACACTTTAGTGCTTTTAAAATCAAGCAATGTGAACCAATTCCACTAGTTAATTAAATAATAAGATAGAGAGTAATATTAGCGGACTGAAAGTGTGTAACACTACAAAGAAGTCGCATTAAAATAGGGAAAAAAACCTTTTTAGAAACGCAATTCAATTTTAATGAATAACGCCAGTTAAAAAAAAGACAAAAAAAAAACAAAACAAAACAAAAAACAAAATAAAATAAAAAACAAAAAAAACAAAAAACAAAACAAAAAAAACCCCCAAAAATGTTGATGATACCAAAAATGGTTTTGAGGAGCATCATTCATACATTTATTCAATTAGCGCATATTTTTAATCGTTTCATCCCAAGCAAGGCGGTAACGCCACTGATGCGCAGGGGGCTACAGAAGAGAAACAGATTAGATAGGAGGAGAATAAAGAGAAAAACAAACCAGTTACAGGATGTGTCAGAGAAAGGAGCAAGAGAAGGATGAGAATACAGGTGTGATGACAGTTGCAAAGGAAGAGAGAAAGGTAAAGGTATACAGGGTGATGTAGAAAGAACTGGAGTCAAGTGGTTAAGAGATGGGTATTGACATTGCCTTTAAATTCCTGGAGGTTTAGCCATAACGAAAGCAAGAATATGGAAGCGAGTTCCACAGGCGGGTATTGCGAGAAAAGAAGCTGATGGAGTAGAATTGTCGGCTGCATTTGGTTGATCTAACTGTGAATAAGTGGGACCCAGTTGACAGTCTGGTTGCACGAGTAAACTCATGTGGCAGGGGCACCGGTGACTTAAGTTTGTCGGAGCAGAAGCCATGAAAATATTTATAGAACAGACAGGGGGAAGCCATATCCCGTCGGTGAGAAAGTGGCTGGAGTCGAGCCGCCAAGTCGGTGCCTATCACATTACTGATTCTCCTTTGGAGCCTGTCGAGAACACTGAGATGAACAGCAGGGGCGCCTGACCAGACGTGACAGCATTTTGTACCCCCGTCTGGGCACATCTCACCACCATCTCTCAATCGGTGTTCATAGTGACATCAAAATACTCTCGAGACATTTTCGGCAGAGTGAATTGATTCCTCATTTGATGAGAGTGGCATTTTTATGTCAACATTTTTATGATCAGTTTTGTTACGGTCGGCAGTCAATGTATTTGACGTAATGTTTTCTACAATATTTCTTTTGTGTTCATGTCTTTTATCAAGATTCCTTAAGATTTATATCAATATTACAACAAATGAATTCAGATCACTCG
>JBBBDQ010000508.1:532500-702500 GCA_037127315.1 Ascarosepion bandense | reverse complement strand
TTATGCTTACAGTTACTTGCTGAGTTTAGTCTGGTACAAGGCTACTTTTTTAGCCCCAAGTGATTTGGGAATTTAATGAACTAACGTAACTTGATAACGATGAATTTCTGCTTTACGTTCGAAAAAGTTAGCGAGAGAGAAAGAGAGAGAGAGAGAGAGAGAGAGAGAGAGAGAGAGATGTAGTGTGAGAGTGATAAAGTGAGAGTGAGAGAGAGAGGTTATTTTTCTTGAAATGTGTGTTTTCATTTCCAACTTAAATAGTAGACATTTCTTTTTATTATATATCATATTCTTGTTCGATGTTCTTCTTTCTCGCCATTTTCTTTTTCAAGCGGACATCTTGTATTATGGTTGCTGTCCATCAAGTCGTAGCTTTTCAGACGGGGAGGACCTTTTGCAGAATATTAGCTTTTCCAAGCAACGCAGACTTTTGAAGCGATGGAACACTAGGCTTCCGATTTTCTCAATGTAGGAATTAAAGTTCGGAGCTATAAACCCCAAAACCCCAATGATAATCGAGAAAATAGTGACCTGAACGTACAAAGTTCTACAAACTTCAATCAGAAATTTTATTATTATTACTGAGTGAAATAGCAGAACGCCTCCCCCAACACCAAAAAAAAAAAAAAAAAAAAAAAATTAAAGGAAATAAAAGTGAAGCTAGGCTGTAAATGTCCGAAACCCAATGTAGCCAACATGTCCGATAAAGGTGTATCAGCCACATGCTATTCAACCAAATGTGTGTAATATAATGACAGAGTTTGAGAATACCAGTGCCCGAGTATATAAGTAATGAAGACATTTGAAAGAAATCGGAAATATACTAACAATCAGAACGAGTCAACTGATATTTCTGGAGCATATAATGACGAAAAAGGGTTTGTGCTAGTTTCAATCTGGAATGAATATTTATTCATGCATGAAATATGGCACAAGGCCAAGAAATAAAGAATAACTACTATAAACATCCATAGTTCTTCTAAAAATAGACCACTTCTCGATCTCATCTATCTTCAAGTCTTGAACGCCTCAATCATTTGAATACCATTCTTACATTGTGAACATTTGGGCCTTATTGTTGCTTTGCTTAGTTTTGACTTGCATATTATTGTTCGACCCAGACTATTATTCGGACTATACTATTGCCATTTGTACGACGTTTCGGCTGTTGTACGCCTCCAGCCTTCTTCAGGTGCCAGGAATTTCGAACCTTTATTACAATCACTGGGTTATATAATTCTCATTGATTGGAAGTCATGAGTTATCTCCCTCTAACCCTGCAAGTTACTTGTACAAGTCACTTGAACAAACCAACGTCTATATCCACTGGGCCATATGTCCTTAAGTGCAACTGAATTTTTGGTACTTATAAACCTAATGTTTAGTCACCTCTTTTTTTTTTTTTTTTACTAAAGTTCATATTGCAATTTTTTATGTTAATGGTTTTCTCTGGTATCTTTGATGTTAATGGTTTTCTCTAGTAAGTTTTACCAGAGCTCATATTGCAATTTTTTGACACTAATGATTTTCTCTGGCACTCCGTATTACTGGTTCCCATATTATGTTCATCTCTATGCTGGTCCACTTAAGAGATTTTTGAAACCTAGCATATGTGCTGATTCCTTAAGTTTACGTACTTTCCAGTGGCGTTCTCTATATATTATTTCAACTTCATCCCATAGGGGGCGGTGATCCCCTTTCTCCCTCCATATGTGTAAGAATTATTTTTTATATTTCAACCAAATAATAATATTTTTTTAATATTTTACTTGTGAAATATTTTTAGGTTGAAATTTGTTAAATTATAAGGATTTATTCTAAACAATTCTTTATTTTAAAAAAACAACATGAGCACTTTTGGTATTGTAAAAATAACCATATTTGGAATTTTCCTTATTTGGGGAAAATGGGCGTTTCTTTGTTACTTATATGGCAAAGAACGCAGCAAACACCTGGGTTTCAAAGGCGGGAATGTTATCGTCTGCTAGAACTTTGCTGTTTGCTAAAATAGCCAATTTTAATTAGATTCTCTTGATCGTTTCCATCGTTTGGACGTGTCAGATTTTGTCTGGCTTCACTATAAGTGAAATCGTTATTTATTTTCTAAGTTTTAAATTTAGCAGCTTAGATATTTGTAGGAAAATTTTAGTATCTATAAGATAATCCAATTCCTCTCTTTTTAATTCAAGAATCTTCTAACGATTCCAGTTGATGGACATTTCAGATTCTTTTATATAATTTCACTATAAGTGAAATCTTTATTTTTTAAATTGCAATATTTAGCAATTTATATTTTAGAGGTAGACATTACTAACCTCTGCCTTTTATGTTAACTGTGAGAAAAAAAAAACTGTGCGTAAAAAAAAAAAAATGGGTTTTCAGATTTTTTAAAATTTAAGTAGTCAATAATTGCTACTATTTTTGAAGTGATTTAAGACTAAGCGTTTTATTTAAAGCTTCATTTATAATTTACATACTAACTGCTCTAATATGTAATTTCTTCAAATTAAAATTACAGTTTTAATAACTTGTATTCAATGGCTTTGACTTTAGCCTAAATAAAGTCTTTTAAAGTATTTAAACCATAAGGTTACATTATTAAATGTTATTTACATTTTGCGTATTTAATTGTGCAAAATATATAAAATTAGAAAGAACCTATGAAATGTTTTTTCTATAAGTATAACAAAGTACTATATATCTCTAAATTTAATACTGAGATTTTAGAAATAGTGTCTCTTTATTAACAAAAGGACAATTTAAAATGTTACGTTAAAAATTTAACGTAAATTAATTAATATAAGTAGTAATACAGCCGGTGTAAGGGAAATAACTTACTCCAAACTTGGCTGGTTTCAAACAAAAATATATCATTTCATTTTCATTTATCAAATAATAATAATAATAATTAATATCTGTTACACTTTTTGCTTTGAGGACATTTATTGCAACACATTATGTAATTTGTTTGAATAAATTTGGTGTTGAATTGGATCCACGAAATTTGTTGTTCTATAATAAAAGAGTAACAGATGCATTTTAAATCCTATTTATTTACAGCGTAAGCAAGTAAGTAAAAAATTCTACGTCACCTACAGAAAGTTTCTTATTTTTTCTATTTTCCTTTCCTTTTAGTTTTTAAATTCTTTCATTTGTGGTCAGCTAAGCCTGATTTTTTCTATCTCCCCTCGTATTACGTCTTTGCGATGTTTCTCCTTTATATTTCTTTCCACATCTTCATGGAATGGCGTACACACATAGCATGAAGGTGTTATCAACGTATCTCAGCCATAGAGTTGTCTTTAGAACTGTGGATTCTAATGGCATCTCTTCAAAGTATTCCATGTATATGTTAGCCAGTGTTAGTGATAATGGCGAGCCAATTGCTAAGCCTTCATCCTGCTGGCATATGTCTGATCCCAATCCGAAGTGTGTTGTTTGGGTGTAGATAGTCAGCATCTCCATCAGGTTGTTTAGTGGTACACTTGTACGTTCTCCTAGGGATGAGTCCGAGGCCAGGCTGTCCCTGACTACCGATAGTGCCTCCACCGTTGGTACCTTGGTGAACAGACTCACCATATCCAGGCTGACCATCTGGTTGCATTGGATGGGAGCATCTTTGATAAGTTGCACGAAACAAATACTAATCCCTGTTTTTTTTTCTTTCTTTTATTATTGTTTATTGGAAACTTTGTGAATTTCTTTGTTGGACATTTTGTCAATTAACCTAATGTCATGGCCGATTACACCACAGCTTGGAAAATTTGAAAGACAAGAAACATAGAAGGAACTTTCGATTAACTTACCTAACGATCTCGTTGGATAGCATAGCATATGCTGAGAATGGAACAAACATTGGTTAGAGCTACAAAGGACAGGGAGGTGCAGAGAGCCATGATCGTCAACGTGCTGAACCTACACGGCACATAAAAGAAGTGAATAGATATTAAAAGATACAGAAGATGGTAAATGTTCAACAGTAACAGAAAGCAAAGAAATATATGAATTTGTGGAGAGCTGTGATCGTCTGCGTCTTGAAAGTACACGTCACGTAAAAGAAGGAAATGAAAATATATTTAAATGTAAAGAAAAACGAAACTTTTCAACAGGAAAAATAAAAACAAAAAAAAAACGCCAACATTTTCAACTGAGTAAAACGGAAACATTTAACAAAACGGTTCGCAAAACTGAGGAAGGCTTCGTTCCAGCCCTCGAAACAACTACATAAGCCACATCAAATGATCATCATCTTTTTCTTTATGTGGGCACCTCGGAGTAGTGTAATGGTTAACAAATTCGTCTCGATAGAATCATTATAACTGAGTAGTGAGGTCGATCCTCACTGGGTATCCCCTACTTTCAGCAGTGTGTCACGTCTAAGGTACGCTTACAAAATATCACCTTCCTCCAGGTTTGGGAATTGGACGCAGGGCAAATCCTGCCTTATAAAAAACAGTTTGTTACGGAAACAGCAAAAACACTGCCTTACACACCATTGGGTGTATCGGAAAATGTGCTGTGCCTCCTCAGGACGTAGGCGATCATTGATCTCCACAATTTCCTGTCCTTTGTAGCTTTTATTAAATTTTGTCTTTCGTTATTTCACCTAAATCTTTTCCCGACATATTTACTCAAGGTCATCAAGAATGTTATACACTGTTTTCCTCTATTCTTCTTACCCTTAATCTGTCCTACGAGTGTCAGATTTTCCAAGCCCTTCTTCCTTATTATGTGTCCAAGAAATTTTAAATGTCTCTTCCTGATGTGAAATATAAGTTTTCGTTTTGTTTCCATTTTCTCTCAAACATCGCCGTTGCTCATATGATATGTCACGTAACAGTTTAGTAGTCTTTTCTTTATTTCTAATCACGTTTTTCTGTCTCTTAATAATCTGCTTAGCTTTTACAATGCATCAATACGACTTCGGATTTCTGTGTCATCCGTTCAAATACTCCCAAGATATTTAAATAGTAAGACATTTATTTCTCTCGGAATTGTTTTGATCCATAGGTTGAATAAATCCGGTGAGAAGACGCATTCTTGTCTTACACCCTTTTTTACTTTGTATATCTGTCGATTGCATGTAGGGATGTTGCTTTGTGGTGCAGTGGATATCGACTCGGAACGTCAAATCGGGGAGTCGAGTTCGAATTCCAGTTGACTTTCTTGCATTCACTTACTAACAAATACCCTTGGGAAATGTATTAATCTGTATCTTCCCTCCAGTTATGGGTTAAATAACAAGACAGATTGGGTTCTATAGCCTTGGCTGGGAACCAGCCTACCGCAGATAGCAATGGCAACCTAATACGGGATAATCTTCTGCCCAGTCAGTCATGTCTCTTTCGAGATATGATTGTCCAAAGCATGTATCACGTATGGCACTTAACTGACTGACTGGGTTCTATAGCGTTGGCTGGCAACCAGTCTACCACAGAAAGCAATGGCACTCTGCCCAGTCAGTCATGTCTCGAAAGAGACACGATCGCCCAATGCGTGTATCACGTATGGCACTTAACTGACTAACCGATATCTGTCGAACTCATTTTCTGTGCATATGCGTGCGGTTTACTGCTTGTATAGGTTCTAGATTATTGTAATATCGTTCCTAAATATATTAAGGTTTCTGATCAGTCCTAACAAATTTTTGAGAAGTTCTTTATCGAACGCTTTTGGGGGGGGGGTAATCTATAAAGCAAAAGGAAATTGCTCTTTTTGGTAACATTCTGAGAATAAGTATCTTTCTTGTTCCAATGTCTTTGACGAGCCGACACTATTCTTTTACTTATCTTCTGTCTGATTCTGGTTCACGTTCTCTTCATCAGAATTCGGATGATGAGTTTTGTTATATGGCTCATTAGGTAGGTTGTTCGATGGAGTTCACATTCATTTGTACCTGAAAATAAATCTACTTAAATCTTTCGGTACGTCACTGTTGTTATAGATTTCATTTATTATTTATGTAATCTACTCTGTGCCGAGGATGTGCGTTGTGGTGCATTGGATATCGACTCGAAACGAGAAATCGGGGAGCCGAGTTCGAATTCCAGCTGAATTCCTTGCATTCACTTACGCACAAATACCCTTGGGAAAGGTATTAATCCGTCTATTTCTTCCAGTTATGGGTTAAATAACAGGACAGATTGGGTTCTATAGCCTTGGTCGGCAACCAGTCTACCGCAGAAAGCAATAGCAACCTACTGCGGGATAATCTTCTGCCCAGTCAGTCATGTCTCTTTCGAGACATGATCGCCCAAGCGTGTATCACGTGTGGCACTTAACTGACTGAATAATCGGAATATAATATGCAAATGATTGTTTATAAACGCAGATTCAGATAAGAAAACTATATTGAAAACAGAATTTCCAATGAGAAATGCAATAAAGACAGAGACACGGTCCTAACTCAAGAACCACTTATCTAATTTTAATGAAATTTGGCACGACACTGGGTAAGGCTACAAGGTACAATATTTCTCTAAATTTTGGAGGGGATTTTGTATTGTTTAAGCTGAATCTCAGAAACATACACTACCGGCTATAATTATTAGGCAACTCCAATTTTAAAAAAAATGATGTATTTCATACTATTTTTTAGTATTTATTACCAAGTGAATAATTGTAAAGGAAAATAGAATGGTTCTTTTGTTAATATTGCACAATAACATGTGTATCAAATGAATTTATAAATATTTAATAATTGCCTATACTGCAGTTTCATCAATGAAAGAATGAAGAAAATTTAGGGTGATTCGGACGAGTTCATCTTTGCTTCATTGCCTTGTAAAATTTGTCAAAGTAATAATAACAAAAGAACCATTCTATTTTCATTTGTCAATAAATACTAAAAATAGTATGAAATAAATCATTTCTTTTAAAAACTTGGGTGGTCTAATAATTATGGCCGGTAGTGTATATATATATATATATATATATATATATATATATATATATATAGGGGGCGATGAGCAAATTGTTACTCATGATGAGTAAATTGCCTTGTAAAATGTTGCAAAATTTTGTATAGCCGGTAGTGTATATATATATATATATATATATATATATATATATATATATATATAAGCTATAGGGTGCGATGGGTAAATTGTCGCTATTTGCATTGTAAAATTTTGCAAAGTAATAATAACAAATTTTCATTTGGCAATAAATACCAGAAATTAAAAAAAAAGAAAAAAGACAAACTGGTGTGGCCTAATAATTATGGCCGGTCGTGTATATATATATATATACCAGTTTCGAGTTTTAGTATTATATATCGTTCTGATTGTAAATGAATTGTTGACAATGTAAGAATGAGTCGACATTTTTGAAATAGGCAATTATATTTGCTGGGACTAAAAGGATAAAAATATGAAAAAATAGATAAAAGAATCGTAATTATATCAGTGATGAGTTCAATAGGCCATTTGTGCCTCTCATCATTAAGCAGGTCTTTCGATTGTCCGTGTACGTGGTTTCCGTGAGCTTAGACAGAGACACATGGATCAGTCGAGAGATATTCGGACGCAGAAAAAACAGAATCGCATCTATTCTATTACGATTGACTCATCCCTCCGTTTCCTGCCCTAGCTAGGCCCTCCAAATCAAAATGGACCTATAAGTGCATTTTCCTGTTTTCTGTCATTAAATTATTTCCAGTTTTTATTTTCCACTTAAAGTAAATTTGTCCCTTCCGCCCAGCTTAATCCGATTGAGTCGATGACAGAAAGATATAAATGACGTGTTTTAAAGTACTATATAGGCCCATTCTATGGATTTAATTTCATAATACTTCTCTCTTTCTCTCTCTCTCTTTTTCTCTCTCTCTCTCTTCCTCTCTATTTGCTTCTATCTATCTATCTATCTATCTATCTATCTATCTATCTATCTATCTCATCCTTTTCATTATTTTCTTATCTATCTATCTATCTATCTATCTATCTATCTATCTATCTATCTATCTCAGCCTTTTCATTATCTATCTATCTATCTATCTATCTATCTATCTATCTAGTGAATTATGTGATGAGATTTAAAAAATTAGGAAGAAAACTAATCAAATGTTAACATAATGGCATATATCATAAACAGTATTATTTTTATTATTGATGTTTCCGGTCATTTCGAGAATCGTCGATTTATTGTGCTTTTCAAGATGCCAGAATATACTGTACAATCTCCTCACAGATAAAGAAAAGATTTGAAGCAAATGTTTTCTTTAGAACTTCCTCGCGTCTCACAGATTCCGTCTTTGGCATTCTCAGGATTTATAGAACCACACTTGACTTGCTTGAATGCTTTTATTCATATGTGAGCTGATTATCCAGCATTTACTCCCATATAGCAAATCAGATATTAGCAAAATATCAATAGTCTAAAATAAATAACATTCTGATAATGGCCACAAACAACAACAACAACAACAACAACAACAACAACAACAACAACAAATAAATAAATAATACGAAAAGAAAATAAATTATATGTCTTGTCCAGCAGATTGTAGCAAGGAATTTAGAAAATTATCAAAGTATAAAGACCTATAAATTGAAATTTTAAAAAAATGCAGAAATTAAAGACAATAATAGTACCAGTAATAGTGGGGGCGCTTGGAATGATAAAAAGGGAACAAAACAATATTTTGAAAGAATCTCTGGAAATCCCCACAAACAAAAAACACTCCTTCATCGCAATCGGCAAATATTCAGGGTCCGCTCGATGATCATGGTGATTCATCATCCTGAGCCGTTAGAATTAGACCAGGGGAAGGATCAGAAGCTAGGATGTGATCATCTACAGTTTTGATGGTGCAATCATATACCATTATATCATCAGCAGAGACATTCACAAAAGATCTGAATATGCTCTTAAGCAGAACATAAAGTTGAAAGTGAGTTGGAGCGAGAAGCGAACCTTGGGTGACGCCTTCGTCAATGGCTCAAGCCTCGGAGTAAAGAGCATTAACAACTATCTTCAATGACCTATTCATTCGAAATGACTTGATAATTTAGAAGACACTTCCAGCGTTTCCATAACTAGAGAGATCGATACCACAGCTTGTCAAAGGCCTTTGAAACATCTAACGTGATTGTCCTTGTGATATATTTTTTGTCTAGTGTCGCACTGATTCTGTAAGTAATGACAGGATATCAGCAGTGGATCGTATCGATCGAAATCCGTACTGCTTGTCGCCTATGAAATTGTCCCTATATATTATATAATTATTATATAATTATTATAACTTCAAAAGGTTTACTCATGATTGATGGGTCGATAGCGAGACGTGAATGAAGGGATTCTTAAAAATAGAGCACAGACTTGACATTTTCACAGATTTGGGGAAAATTTCTCTTTCTTAGGTTAAATAGTTTTGATAATTGAAACTTCCCAGGCCTTGATGAATTATTACTGGAATTGTACTCTGTGGGACGGTGGAAGGCGGGAAGTAGGTAGCCTTTGTCATCTAATGTAAAGTTAGAGACAAATATAGTGGCTGGGTGCTTTGCCTTATCTGACGAGGATGCGATGAGGGTCATTTATGATAGACTATTTGACTTTATTGGGAAATTGCTTGGAGATCTCCCAGAACCTTCGAACTTGGTCTAGACTCTTTCTGCATAGCAGCATTTTGCATTTTCTAGAATTCTCTTTCTGAAATGGGGCAACTGTCCTAAACGGGACAATTTCACTAGAAACAAAGAGGAGAGTACTGGATCGCTATGTGATGTCGGTTCTTCAATATGGCAGTGAATGCTGGACAATATCTTCGAAGATGAAGGAAAAACTTGAAGAATCTGATATGTGGTTCTACAGAAGCATAGTGGATATAAAGTGCGGAATCAGTTCCATATTACAATCAATATATAAACTGACCCCTCACTTTGTGGTCACAGCAGTTTCTATACATTTATATTCTGAGATCCAAAAGAACAAGGATGCATTCCAGGAGCTGAGAAGAGTATTAAGAAAAAGGACAATTTCACTAGAAACAAAGAAGAGAGTACTAGATTGCTGTGTTGTCAGTTCTTCAATGTGGCAGTAAATGCTGGACAATACCATCAAAGATGAAGGAAAGACTTGAAGCAATTGAAATGTTGTTCTACAGAAGGATGCTGCGAATATCATGGATTGAACATTTGAGCAATAATGAGGTTTTGGAAAATGAAATTAATATAGAGTATCAAGAAAAGACAGCTAAAGTTCCTGGGACATGCAATGAAGAAGGAGAGCTTTGAGAACCTGATACTAACAGGCCAGATACAGGGCAAAAAGACAGCGGAAAGCAACGGATATCATATTTAAAGGGTCTGAGCAGGTGGATGGCAGAACAGGGGTATATGGTGAAAGTAGGAAAGTGCGACACTGAGATCCGAAGCGAATTGGCATGGCGAAGGAAACATTCCAGAAGTTGAGTAAAGTATTAAGAAACAGGACAATTTCGCTAGAAACAAAGAAGAGAGTACTGGATTGCTATATGATGTCGGTTCTTCAGTATGGCAGTGAATGTTGGACAATATCTTCGAAGATGAAGGAAAAACTTGAAGAATCTGATATGTGGTTCTACAGAAGGATGCTGCGGATATCATTGACCGAGCATGTGAGCAATGACGAAGTCTTGGAAAGGATGGAAACGAAAAGGAAATTAATATTGAGCATCAGGAAGAGACAATTAAAGTTCTTAGGACATGCAATGAGGAATGAGGGCTTGAAGAACCTGATACTAGCAGGCCAGATAAAGGGAAAAAGAGACAGAGGAAAGCAACGGATAACATATTTTGAAGGACCTGATCAGGTGAATGACGGAACGAGGGTTGCATGGTGCAACAGGAAAAGAATGAATAAGAGTCACCAGGGACAGGGAGATGTGGAGGGCCATGATCGCCTACGTCCTGAAAGGATATGGCACATAAAAGAAATAGTCCTATTGCATCCTTTCCAGTACTGTAGTACTGGTTACGGTGAGCTATGGCTGTAGCATATTCAAGGGTGAAACAGTGCCGGCAGTATTTGTGTTTTTTTTTTTTTTTTTTTTTGTTACCTGGGGTGCAAATTCTCCATTCCAGAAAGAATTAATTTCAAGATGAGGGCGGTACTGTTGATTATAGTATGTTGGAAGACGGCCGAGAAAGAAGCTTCTGTCATTATTGATCAGAAGCTGACCGGGGGTCCTTGATGGAAGGGCACATTGATTTGGCGTTAACTTAGCCACTGATTGGACCAGACCTTGCAGCTCGACTCCAGCCATTTTCTCACCGGTTGGATGGGGCTTCCCTCTGTCTGTTCTATAAATATTTTCATGGCTTCTGCTCAGACGAACTTAGGTCACTGGTGCCCCCTCCTCAAGAACTTACTCGTGCAACCAAACTGGCAACTAGGTCCCACACTTTTACATTTAGATCAACCAAACACAGGTGACAATTCTACTCTATCAGCTTCTTTTCTCGCGCTTGCCGCCTGTGGAACTCACTTCCATATACTTGCTTTCCTGACGGCTACAACCTCCAGAATTTAAATGCAATGTCAATTCCCATCTTTTATCCTCTCTAGTTCTTTCTACATCACCCCGTATATCTTGTTCTTTCTCTTTCTCTCTACCTCGCAACTGTCTTCACTCCTGTGTTCACATCCTTCTCTTGCCCTTTCACTGTCACCCCCTGTAACTGCTTGATCTTTCTCTTCACTCTCCTTCTGCCTAAAATTTTTAACTCTCTGATGTAGCCCCCTACAAATCAGTGGCGGTACCCCCTTGCTTCAGGTGAAATGATTAAAAAAAAAAAGAAGACTAGTCCAGAGTTAAGTAACACTTCAGTGAAGCGTTTTTCAGGTCAGAATGTAACAAAGAGGTTAAGGTGGTTGGCTTGATGTCCTGTTGTATTAGAAAAACGGGTAGACACTTCAATGATCTGTGTCAGTTCTTATGTGACAGAAAAGTTTCGGCACTATTTGATTTCTTCATCGGTTTTGTTCAAGTGGTCTATTCTTGTGGTGAATATTGATGTCACCACAAATATGAAAGCTAGCATAGTAAGGATATTATCAATTGCTTCAGCTATTCCGCCGAACATTCTGTCACTCAGTTAAGTGTCATACGTGCTACACGCTTGGGCGATCATGTCTCCAAAGAGACATGACTGACTGGCCAGAAGATTATCCCGAAGCCATTATTTTCTGTAGCAGATTGGTTGAGAACCAAGGCTATAGAACCCAATCTGTTCTGTTATTTAACCCATAACTGGAGGGAAGTGGCGTATTCATACCTTCCCCAAGGGTATTTGCGCAAAGTATCCAACTGGAATTTGAAATCGGCTCTCTGATTTCTTTTGTTCAGGCCGATATCCACTACATTACAACGCACATCCGGCAGCTTGTCTCGTGCATTAAGGTCTCGTCCGTCTTATTCCCGTGGTTTGCTGCTGCTGCAAGTCGTCCACCGTTTGCGGTTGCCTTTGCCATTGCCGCCGCCGCAGAACGTGCTGACAACGACTGCGACTACGACGACCCCGCCGCCACTGCAAAGCAGGGTCGAACACAACCCTTTTTCTATGTGCCCTGTCCCTTCAGGACGTAGGCGATCATGGTTTTCTACGTTTCCCTATCCCTGGTGGCTCTGAGCATTCCTTCTCCTGTTACACCATGCAATCCTCGTTCCGCCGTCCACCTGATGAGGTCCTTCAAATATGTTATCTGTTGCTTTCCCCTGCCTCTTTTTCCCTCTATCTGGCCTGTTAGTATCAGATTCCCCAAGCCCTTCTTCCTCATTGCGTGTCCCGGGAACTTCAGCTGTCTCTTCCTGATGCTCAGTATTAATTTCCTTTTTGTTTCCATCATTTCCAAGACCTCATCGTTGCTCACATGCTCGATCCATCATATTCGCAGCATCCTTCTGTAGAACCACATTTCAGTTTCTTCAAGTTTTTCCTTCATCTTTGATGGTATTATCCAGCATATTGAAGGACGGACAGCACGTAGCAATCCAGTACTCTCTTCCTTGTTTCTAGCGAAATTGTCCTGTTTCTTAATACCTTACTCAACTTCTGGAATGCTTCCTTCGCCATGCCAATTCGCCTTCGGATCTCTGTGTCGCACTTTTTGTCTTCTGTTATAACGCTTCCCAGGTATTTAAATTTTTGTACCTGCTTGATTCTAATATCCCCGACCTGTATTTGGCATTTTGGGCTGACCTTTTTACTGATGACCATGCAATCGGTTTTCGTGCAGTTTATTTCTAGTCCTTTCTTGTTACTTTCTTCTGCTACCTTCTGTAGGAGGTCTTGTAGTTTCCTTTCTCTGTCTGCTACCATTGGAATAGCTAAAAATACTTTCCAAAAGATAAGCAAAGTATTTGTCTATATTTCTGAGATGAGGCAGTATTTACAGTATTTACATTATTCGGACTATTGTACTCATCTTTGTTGCCATTTGTACGACTTTTCGGCCGTTAAATTTTTGTACCTGCTTGATTCTAATATCCCCGACCTGTATTTGGCATTTTTGGCTGACCTTTTTACTGATGACCATGCATTCAGTTTTCGTGCAGTTTATTTCTAGTCCTTAGAATAGAGATTGAAGATGAAAGTGGTACTGTCGACAAATGCCATCCAGAGGAACACATACGGAAGATTAGTGTCTTCGTTTTTGGTGTTCTCTGTCATTGCCCTTAATATAGGTGCCTAGTCCGTGGTCATATAGGCGCCTAGTCCGTGGTCATATTTTACTATTAGGGGTTAGTAGCCCGTTATTTTGAGCACCTGCACTTGGCTTAAGACAAAAGCATTTTCTTTTTTATGTGGCCTGTCCTTTCAGAATGTAGGCAATCATGGACCCTATCCATTGTCGCTCTTAACATTTTTACTCTTAGTATCTCTCACAAACCCTGCTCCGCTATAGGCCTCAAGCCCATCAAATATATCTCGCGTTGCTCTCCCCATTCTCTCTTTCGCTTTATTCGTCCCGTAAGTATTAGATTCTCCAAGCACTCCTTTCTCATTATGTGTCCCGGAAACTTCAGCTGTATCTTTCTGATGTTAAGCATAAATTTTATTCTCATTTACATCCTTTACAAAACCTTATCGTTGCTCACATGTTCGGTTCATTCTATCCTCATATTCCTTCTGTAAAACAGCATTTCAGTTGATTCGAGTCTCTCCTTCATCTTTGAGGAGATCGTCCAGCTTTCGCTACCATATAGAATGACAGATATCACATAACAGTCCAGTACTCTTTTCTTTGTTTCCAATAAAATTTTTTTGTCTTTCAATACTTTGCTTAGTTTCTGAAATGTGTCCTTGGCCGATGTCAGTGCGTTTTCGGATCTCCGTGTCGCACTTTCCGTCTTCCGTCAGAACACTTCCTAGGTATATGAATTTTTGCATCTGTTTCATTTTAGTATTTCCAACCTGTTGTCGGCTTTTTGGGATTCTCTTTTTGCTGGTGATCATACATTCAGTTTTTTTGTAGTTTATATTTGGGAGTTTCGGAATGATATCAAAAGGAATAAACAAATATCTGGAACAAATTCCTAATTGCCTTAAAATATGTGTTTATCAAAAAAACATAAAAATAAAAAAATAAAATATAAATAAATTAATAAAAAAAATCGTACCAATGAATCCCTCTCATTTCTAACATCGATTTAACTCCATGCAAAGACTACAATAACAGATTTATTTGCATCTTCTGATTCAAAATTCTTGTTCTCTCTTCAAGTCTCCGGTTGACACTTGGAAGCAATCTGTACCGCTTAAAGCAATGGCAGAACAGGATAATGAAAATAATAATAATAATAATATTATTATTATACTTATTCCTAAATGAGGTGTTGCTAAATTTAGTTAAAATCGATACAAAACAAAAATAAATAAAGAAAGGGTAAAAAGGTTGTATAGTGTGATGCACAGACTTTTAAGTCTTGGTTTCATGGCCTTTTTGACGTTTTTCTTTCACTGGAGGAAGCGAGACGAAGTAAGCAGAAACAAATGTCAATGTCTGTCCGAATTAGACGTATTATCTTTTGACGTCGACCGCAATCCGCCATTTTGGTCAGAAATTAAGCGCCGGTTGTTAGATGAGCGTAAAACTTTTGAAGATTCTTTGAAGAAATTACCAAACGCATCTCGAACAATTTAGGCGAAAGGACTACCCCACCCAGTTTCACCTCCCCATCCCACGATGCCATTTCTATATGACCCATTATGTCCTGTCATACCAACTAATGTTTCTATGTAGGTAGCACTCTTTCTTTCTTTCTTGGATTCACTTCCCGAAGCGTTATTTATTTATAATTGTTTCTTTTATTCATTTTCTTACTTTAGTTCGTTCGTCATTCATTCATTCATTCATTCATTCTTTCTTTTTTTCTTTCTTTGATTCACTTCCCCTTGTCTTTTTTATTAATCATTCATTCATTTATTCTTTCTTTCTTTCTTTCGTTCGTTCGTTATTTATTCATTCATTCACTCATTCATTCATTCATTCATTAATTCATTCATTCTTTTTTTCTTTGATTCACTTCCCCTTGTCATGTTTATTAATGATTCATTCATTTATTCTTTCTTTCTTTCTTTCTTTCTTTCTTTCTTTCTTTTCCCTTGTCTTGTTTATTAATCATTGATTAATTCTTTCCTTCTTTCTATTTTTGATTGATTTTTCCATTCTTTCTTTCTTTCTTTCTTTCTTTCTTTCTTTCTTTCTTTCGTTATTCATTCATTCATTCATTCATTCACACCCCCTTGTCTTGTTTATTAAACATTTATTCATTTATTCTTTCTTTCTTTCTTTCTTTCTTTCTTTCTTTCTTTCTTTTCCCTTGTCTTGTTTATTAATCATTGATTCATTCTTTCCTTCTTTCTATTTTTGATTGATTTTTCCATTCTTTCTTTCTTTCTTTCTTTGATTCACTTCCCCTTGTCTTGTTTATTAATCATTCGTTCATTTATTCTTTCTTTCTTTCTTTCTTTCTTTCTTTCTTTCTTATTCATCACTTATTAATTCATTCTTCCTTCTTCTCTTGCATTATTTATTCTTTCTTTTGTTCCATAACGACAATTTCTCATGAAGACAAAAAAACAAGGAAGAAATCCGCAGAAGCTCCTCTCCCCTCCCCTCCCCCCCCCCGCGCCAAACAGTAACAATAACCGCGGCAATCTTGTAGAGACGTAAAAAATGGTTCGCTTCTACGCACACAACACATCGAAAAACATGAAACCGTTACAATTTCATTAAACCCTGTTGAGCTTCGCCTTTTCTTAGGATGATTTTGCCCCCTTGACCCTGACTGCCTTTTAAACCTAGACTCATTATTTTCTTCCAACTTCTTTTCTTCTCAACGCTCCTACCACGTTTGAGTTCAAAGTTGAAAATTAAACGAAACACACCAGTGGAATGAACATATGTTTTGGTAAGTCTGCCGTTTTCAGTTGATTATTGAGCTTCAAGGTGACGAGCGTGTCGCTCAATGCGATTGGTCAGAATAGCAGCTAACCAGGCCGGAAAGGTTGTGGGGTCATTTCTTCTGTCCACTTTTCTTTTACCGCCTCATCACATTAAGGCAGGGTTCATTTTATTTTTTCTGAATAGGATTTTCGAAAATAAGTCGGATGACATCGCTTTTGTAATCTAAGATGGAGAGTAACCGGAACAAAGTGATCCGTTTTCCCGACGTGGGAGTGGGGGTTGAAGAAGCTAAACATCGACCCACCTCCCATGTTGAGGATCCTTGTCATGAAGATCACGGTGGTCACCTATCCATAGGCGGGTAGCAAACGTTTAGTTGAGATAAAATAAATCCAGTAACGAGACCGGTTGATCTTACACCCACCTCTCTAGTGATGAAACCGAGAGTTTTCTTCTGTCGGGGCCTTAATATATCACGTGACTATTTCACCTTTTTTTGCATGAGAAGTTACAGGAAAATCGGAAATTCGTTTTGATTAAGACTCGTTGAAGAAAAGAACAGAACATAAGAATAAAAATAAAAAGAGTTTTTCGATTGGCAAGGAGATAAGTCGGGTTTCAATTCTGCGTAAAAAGCAACCGAATGCCTCACCGTACTGATGAGCTCTGATACACCGAAACAAATCTGTCTGCGGATGACTATATATATATATTTTTAATCGTTTCACCCCAAGCAAGGCATTCCACTGCCACTATTGCGCTTGGGGCTACATAGGGGAAGGTAAATAGAAAGATTTGTTAGATATAGGAAATGTCAGAAGTGGGGTGATTGGTAGTTGGGAGGATGGGAAGAGTGTTTGAAAGAATGGAAGCGAGTTATTGTGTTAGGTCTATTGACCTTACATTTAAACTTCTGGAGATTGTAGCCGTCGGGGAAGCAGTCATGTGGAAGGGAATTCCACAGTCGGGAAGTACGAGAAAAGAAACTGTTGGAGTATAAGCTTCGGTTGCATTTTATCGGTTTCACTGTAAAAGGGTGGGATCTAGTTGCTAATCTAGTATCTCGTGCAAATTCGAACCTAGGGGACACCAGTGATCTAAGTTCATCGAAGCAGAAGCCATGGAAGTATTTATAGAAGAGACACATGGAAGCCACGTCGCGCCGGTGAGAGAGAGACTGCAGGCGGTCTGCCAAGTCAGTATCGATCACATTACAGCCCTTCCGCTGTACCTTGTCGAGAAGCCCAAGGAGAATAGTAGGGGCACCCGACCAGATATGGCAACAGTATTCAATGCACAGGCGGATGGTAGATGTATAAATGTGCAGGATAGATTCAGACGGAAAAAACCTCCGGGCCCTGCACAGAGAACCGACTTTCATAGCAGCGGATTTAGCAATGGATTCGATATAGTCATTCCACTTGAGGTCCGCTGAAAGTGTGAGACCAAGGAGGCGTAGTGTTTTACTCTCTGGGAGGCAAGCCTGGTCCATGCTAATAGGAGGTAGTTGCGATTGTCTATATATTTTAACATTTTATATATATTTAAATAAATAAGAAGTAATGAATTATTTTTATCAGTTATCCGACTGATTTTATTACGTTATTTATAGTGGATACCCATATTTGAGTAGACTCCCCGTTTGTTTATTTATTTATTTATTTATTTATTAAATGTATATTTATTTATTTTCGTCTTCCGGCCTGAATATTTTTGAAAACATTAATAAAAAATATGCGCCCCCCGGTAATTCTTTTTTCGTCCTTATCGCTTGTGGGACTCTCTCTCGACTCTATCCTTTTTAGCCAACTTTGATTTTCAAAAAATTCAAATGCAATGTAAATGGTTATCTACTATTTTTCAATTAACTGCTATTGTTCTCGCTCCTTAGTAATGTTTCTGTTATCTGATTCTTCCGCACACGGTCATCCCTTTTGTCTCAGTGACTTTACTGACTTGACTGAGGTAAATTTGATTAAAATTCAGAATGTTGACGATCATGGCCCTCCGCAGTTTCTTAACCTTTAGAATTCTAAAGCAGATTTGTCTCCTTATTATCCGCCAGTTCCTTTAACACACGCGCAGTTTCCCGCTGTTCCTCTTGCCACCAGTATGTCACGTGAGAGTTAAATTCTCCAAGACCTCTCTCCTCAGTATGTGTTTCAGAAATCTGTTTATTCCTCATACTTAACAAGTATCTTTTACATTTTCCTTAAAACCTCATCGTTGTTCATATATGCCGTGCATGATATTCTCAGTATCCTTCTGTAGAACCACATCACTGCTACATCAAGTCTCCTCATTATGTGTGTTCGGTTTGAACAGTATTCACTTCCAGATATGAGTATTGATTTAGAACGCTTTACCGTGTTTCTAACGAAATTTCACTATTTCTTAATACTTTGCTTATCTACAGTATTTACATTATTTGGACTATTGTCTTCATCTTTGTTGCTATAGACGTTGCTTAGTTCCTGTGACTTGACCCAAAGAGTTGTGAGTTCAATACCAGGCTACAGCGGTTGTGAACAAGTAACTGCAGGTTTAACGGGAGATAACTCATGACTTCCAATTGACGCATTACTATGCAAGGGATGAGAATGATATACCCCAGTGATTATAATAAAGGGTTCGATTTGAACTTCCTAGCACCTGAAGAGGGCCGGAGTGTACAACTGCCGAAATGTCGTACAAATGGCAACAAAGATGAGGACAATAGTCCGAATAATGTAAATACTATAAATACAAACTCATCTCAGAAATATAGAAAAATACTGAAGAAGGCGTACAACGGCCGAAACGTCGTACAAATGTCAACACAGATGAGAACAACAGTTTGAATAATGTAAATACTATAAATACAACCTCATCTCAGAAATATAGAAAAATACTGAAGAAGGCGTACAACGGCCGAAACGTCGTACAAATGGCAACACAGATGAGAACAATAGTCCGAATAATGTAAATACTATAAATACCACCTCATCTCAGAAATATGGACAAATATTTGGCTTATCTTTTGGAAAGCATTCTTAACTATTCCAATGTGCCTTCAGGTTTCGTTTTTATATATTTTTTAAGTATAAAAATACTGTTATAAATATCATTTTCATCTGACAGATTAAATTTTGGGAGATTAAATAAAAGCATCAGGTGCTTTGACATAAAAAAGAAAGTTTAAAAATTTTGAAGAAGCAACATTCTTACCAGATGAGCCCCTTGAAGTATCTGTGCGAATAAGTACCCCAGATTGTTAGTTTATATCCCCGAGAGGCGGGAGAAAAGAAACTATTTGGGATTTATCACTGTAAAATCGTTCAAAACTTATGTAAGTGGAAAATGTTTGGGTTTCTCTACGTGTAAACATCTCAACGTTTAAATATGACGAGGCTATTCGAAAGCTGAAGATGTTTTTTGTTGTAATTTGTTATCGAAACGAAAGGAGAATTTCCGACTGGGAATGAACACTCGACCCTTACAAAATTTTCTAGGGACAGAAGTTTCAGAATTTTATGTTACTACTTGTTTCAAGATTTTCCTTCTCATTCTTCCTGGGATTTTGGTTGTTTTGCCCTATATTTCGAAATTCTTCATTTAGTAAACGTCCGTCCTTCATGGCATTACAGTGGTTTGACAATATCCTTTCCCTCTTCCCGTTAGATGAGATAAACAGAACTAATTTACATGGCGTCATTAACACGAAAGAATACCTTTGGTTTCCATTGGGAAGAAAGAAATTCTATTGGGGTAGCTTCTTTCTAAGAGCAGCTACTATATAAGAGAATGCTTCTTTGAACAATTCCTTTTTTAACCTCCTCTTGTCTAAGACCAACCGTTACCTATCCTACATATCCTCATAACATGCACTTATTTCTTCATCTTATAATCATATAATTTCATTCTTGCGTGGCTCTTGGGTCTTGTATTGACTGAACATTTATTAGAAAATAAGATTCATTGATTGATATGCGTAATTTATATTTGAGGATGGTAACGTTTCTTTGACAGGAATTGAACGCAAGGACTGCTGATTTAATACTGTCAGTAAGAACAATCTCTCCTCGTAGATTGAATAAAGGGTTCAGTTCGAAATTCTCTGAATTGGGCGTGGAGTGAACAAAAGCCTCCTAAGCCCAAATTTGAAATCTGTTCGGTGATTTCAGTTTACCTGTTAATAAGCACGAAGTCACATCGGTATACCAACGTATACAGGGGTCGTGGACGCTGACGAATAAAAAAAAATTAACAAGTTTCCTGGAAAAATATACTTTCAAAATAGTGTTTATTTATTTTGTAATACAAGGTATCGGAATTAGCTTTATCTTGTCTTCTGGTAACGAAATGCTAATCTGGGCTAATCTGCATCATCTTCCTTTAGATGAGTAGTCATTTGAACTTATACTAAGTTCGTACTTAATATTTATATTCTTCCATCTCCCCACCCCATTCTTACCCGTTCATTTTTTTTTTTGCACGGGATGTTAGCAACTTGTTAGGAGAAAAATTAAGCCTACAAAGGGCAGATGAACTCTTAAGGAGTCAATAGCCAGCTAACTAGTGGTGATGTCTCAATAAATCACTGTGGATAAGGCAATGAAATACTACTCCACTATCATTCCCGCATACAATCATGGCTTTACAAAATAGACATATAAAACCCAATGGTGTGAAGGGGGTTAATTCTAAAGGAAGTAACTCCTCGCCCAGCAAGGATCGACATGGGCAACAGGTATCACCTGACTGTCGTCCAGTGACTGTTAGCACCAACAGCGTAAAAGAGACATATTTTTCCGAAATTTGTCCCTCGCCTGGAAAGGAACCACATGAGCAATGGGTGTCTCTAGACCGTTACCCTGCGACTGTGCTCAACAAACAAAAGATTACCCTAGGAACATAGAACATCAGGACGCTGGAGAGACAGGGGAAAGCAGCAGATAACAGTTATCAAAAGATCAAGATAATATTGTATTTGAAATATTTATGCTCGAAGATAATTGTCAGCTTTTTTTGTTTCTACTGGTAATGAAATACTAATTCGGGGAATCTGCATTATCTTCCTCTACAGGAGTAGTCATTTGAACTTGTACTAAGTTAGTACTTAATATTTATATTCTTTCATCTCCCCACCCCGTTCTTACACGTTCATTCTTTTTTGCAAGGGATGTTAGCAACCCGGTAGGACAAAAATTAAGCCTACAAAGGGCAGAGGAACTCTTAAGGATTCAACGACCAACTAGCTAGAGCTGGTGTCTCGATAAATCACCGTGGAGAAGACAATGGAATACCACTCTACTATCTATCCCGCGCATAAACATGGCTTTTCAAAGTAGATATATGAAGCCAACGGCGTAAAAGGGGTTAATCCCAAAGGAAGTAACTCCTCGCCCGGTAAGGGTCGACATGGGCAACAGGTATTACCTGACTGTCATCCAGCGACTGTTAGCACCAACAGCGTAAAGAGGACACATTTTTCCAAAATTTGTCCCTCGCCTGGAAAGGAACGACAGGAGCAAATGTGTCTCTGGAACGTTACCCTGCGACTTTACACAACAAACAAAAAATTACCCTAGGAACATGGAACGTCAAGACGCTGAGCAACTGTGGTCAGCTAGAGAATGTCAAGCAGGAAATGAGCAGACTGAATTTCAAAATTCTGGGCATATGCAAAACTAGATGGCCAAACAATTGATACTTCAGCAGCGACAACCACAGGATCATATATGCCAGAGTTAAAAAAAAAACAAAAAAACGAAAAAGGTGTCGGCTTAATACTGGACAAAGAAATGAAGAAATGCGTTTTGGGATACTGCCAATTCTCTGAAAGAGTTCTTTTGGTCAAACTAAAAGGGAGACCGTTCAGCATAGCAATTGTAGTCGTCTATGCACCAACAACGCAAAGCACCGAGGAAGAAATAGAATCTTTTACTCCACTATCGACAATGCCAAGCCTCAATGGAAAAGCAAAGAAATAAGAATCATCATGAGAGATTTGAATGCTAAAGTAGGCAAAGAGAGGGAAAGGGAGATAACTGGCTTTAATTGGGTTAGGAATCCGTAAGAACAAGGTGATAACCAACACTTGGTTTCAAGAATAGCCGAGACGTTTTTCAACATGGAGAAGTCCAGTAGGCGAGACGAAAAACCAAATCGATTATGTAACCACAAACAAAATATTCAGAAACGCAGTCGTTCAATTAAAAACCTATCCAAGTGCTGACTGTAGAATCGACCACCTTCCAGTTATCTGCAAACTAAGGGTGAAACTTCAGAGACTAAAGAAGTTTATGGCAGGAACCAAACTGCAATACAACACGCTCCTGAATGACTTTGACATGCAGAAAACAAATACACTGACACTGTGAGAAAGAAATACAAAGAACAAATGGGAAATGGAAATTCGAAATGGGATGCACTTAAAGAAGCGCTAGTGACCTCAACAAACAAAATGATCCCAGAGGAAAATCAGTCCCAGAAGAAAAAACAAAATTGGATAAATGAAGAGTTTCTTGACATGATGCAAAGGAGACAGAAAACTATGTCAAGATATGGAATGGAATACAGGAAACTACACAAAGAAAGAAGGAGCAAATACAGACAGACTAAAGAGGAATGGTTTAACAACAAATGTGTCGAAGTAGGGAGACTGAGCAAGACTAATAAAGGAGAAATACATAAAAAAACAAAGAACTGACAAGACAAAGAACATGCTGATCAACAGGATGTGTAAAATATAAGGATGGAACGTTCATATTGGAGAAAGAGAGTGAATGCTGGAAAATATCATCAAAGATGAAGGAAAAACTTGAAGTAACTGAAATGTAGTTCTACAGAAGGATGCTGCGAATATAGAGCACGTGATTAATGATGAGGTTTTAGAAAGGATGGAAACGAAAAGGAAATTAATGCTGAGCATCACGAAGAGTCAGCTAAAGTTCTTGGGACATTAAGTACTAACTTAGTACAAGTTCAAATGACTACTCCTGTAGAGGAAGATAATGCAGATTCCTCAGATTAGTATTTCATTACCAGTAGAAACAAAAAAGCTGACAATTTTCTTTGAGCATAAATGAGGAGAGAAGGCTTGGAGAATCTGATATTCACAGGTTAGAAAAAAGGAAAAGAGGCAGGGGAAAGCAACAGATAACATATTTGAAGGGACTCAGCAGGTGGATGGCAGAGGGGGGTTTGGGTGGGGTAACAGAATAATGTGTGGTAAGAATCACCAGGGATAAGGAGACGTGGAAAACCATGATCGCCTACGTCCTAAAGGGAAATGGCTCATAGAACAAAAAGAATAAAGATACCCGCAGCCTTAGATGATTTTGGCATTGACAAGATTGTAGACATGAAAAAAAAAAATGAAATATACAACAGCGGTGATATACCGGAAGACATATATTAGATCCGTTTGCATAACACTGACTAAGAAACCAGATGCTAGCGAATGTGAACTTCATAGAACAATCAGTTTAATGTGCCACATAAAACTTATAATCGGAAATCGGATGAATAGATCGCGCATCTGAATTAGAGCGGAGATAGAACAACAACGTGGGTTTGTTAAAGACAAAGAAGAAGGAATGCGATGCTTATACTCAGCGACATCAGATAGAGCAATAAAAATGCAAAAAGATGTATCAGTCAGTAAATAAAGTGCCATACGTTATACACGCTTGGGCGATCATGTCTCGAAAGAGACATGATTGACTAAGGAGAAGATTTTCCCGTTGTAGGTTGCCATTAGTTTCTGTGGTAGGTTGATTAGCAACCAAAGCTATAGAATCCAATCTATCTTGTTATTTGACTCATAGCTAGAGGGGGAAGAGATGTATTATATTATTATGTAGTAATTAGTGGGGGATCAGTTTATCACTTCATAACAATATTAAACTAATCCCCCACTTTATAACCAGTAGAAGCTTTAATCATGATTTCAACAATTATATTCAGTCAGTCAGTAAAGTGCCATACGTGATACACGCTTGAACGATCATGTCGCTAAAGAGACATGACTGACTGAGGAGATGATTTTCTCGTAGTAGGTTGCCATTACTTTCTGTGGTAGACTGGTTACGAACCAAGGCTATAAAACTCAATCTGTCCTGCCATTTAATCCATAGCTACAAGAATTGCTTGGTAACATTGACATATTTGGGAAGGATATTATGTACGTTGTGGTGCAGTGGATATCAACTCAGAACGACAAATTGGGGTGCCGAGTTCGAATTCCAGTTGAATTCTTTGCATTACGCACAAATACCCTTCGGAAAGGTATTAATCCGTTTCTTCCCTCAAGTTATGGGTTAAACAACAGGACAGATTGGGTTCTATAATCTTGGCTGGCAACCAGTCTACCGCAGAAAGCAATGGGATAATCTTCTGCCCAGTCATTCATGTCTCTTTCGAGACATGATCGCCCAAAGCGTGTATCACGTATGGCACTTAAATGACTGATTAGAATAATCCAGAACCTATATTGGCAGCAAACCGCCTGCATGCGGATAGAAAATAAAAGATAGTGTTGTGGATCCGGGTGAGGAACCACACAAAATAATGAACAAAACAGATATTTGAGATAGCAAAATAGGTTATATTTAACGTAAATATACAAACTGGAAACTCAGGTTAGTGATCCAGGAATACGATTAGTAAGGAATATATATATATATACAAATCTTTGAAGTGAAGCCGTGTTTGAAATAGTATATCCGTGTAATATTATTCTTGCTGAGAGTTTCTATGCCAACTGACGCGGTATTCTCTGTGTAACTTCGGTATCGTTCGGTAACTTACGGATCAGTCCCGATGTCTCTAAATGATCTCTAAGGTTCTCTCTATGGCAGGAATATATGTATACTCAAGTCGAGTCCATTATCATAGAAAAAGAGGAGGTCCCACAACAGATAGGAACTTAAATATGGGTGTAAGACAAGGATGTGTTTTTGCACAAGAATACAGTGAGTCGATTCTGAGAGAAAAGTCTTACCATGATTCATTATCTTAAAAATTCAGATGATGATGTTGATAAAAGAAAAGAAATGAAAAGCAAAGAAACTAAAGGAAAACGAGAATCAAGAGTTCCAAAACAATTTTAAGAAGATATAATGCATGGTTGTCAACAAAAGAACCCCCGCCCAACATACAAATTCCAAATGGGGGATAACAAAATCAAACAAGTACAATATTGGGGTAGTGAAAGTTGCTTTTCGAAAGCTAAGCAAAGTAATAAGAAACGGGAAAGTTTCATTAAAAACAAACAAAAGAGCACTGAGCTGTTCCGTAATATCAGAAAATGCTGAGCATTCTCATTACAGATGAAGAAGTCACTTGAAACAAGGCATGTGATTCTACAGTGAATATCATCAACGAAGGTTTTAAAGATAAGTGAAAAGGAAAAAGGAAACTTATACGGAAGGTCAGAAATTTCTGGGGCACATAAGAAGAAAAAAAAGTCTTTGAAAATTTGAGATTCACAGTACAGCTTGAAGGTATTATATATATATATATATATATATGTATATATATATATATATATATATATATTTCCCCATAGCTGAACACTTTAATCAACCAGGACACACATTAGAAAACTGCAAATGTTTACTGATAGATTCCAACTTTTAGTATCACATACTCACGCAGAAAAAAAGAAAAATACTGGATTTTAAAATGAAATACATATAGGCTAGGGTTAAATAGGGACTTAGATATATTGAATCTTTATAAATATTTCAATAGTTAAACATTTTTTAGATCCACTTAAATTTTTTTCTTTAAAACAACATTTAAAAGTATTATTACAGTTAGGTTTACGTTTAAAAATATCCAAAAACTCTATCGCTTTCTACGTCATTTGTTTCTGATGAAAGGCCGAGGCCGGTTTGAAATATATATATATATATATATATATATATATATAATAGAAATAAATAAATACTGTAAAAAAAAATACATTTTTTAACTTACAACCTTTTAGTAGCTTTTCTTATACATATTAAGACAGTATAGGTGGATCATCATTATGTTATATATATATATATATATATATATATATATATATATATATATATATATATATATACTCTAGAAAATATTATAGATATTCTACAATTTCATGCGAAATACGTATTTCGCAGCACAAAAAGCTGCTCGTCAGACCCAAATGATACAACAGTTAATATTCAAAATAATCCTGAAAAGAATTGCATACAGACACTCACGTGCCCATATCAAGAATAGACATTTTTAACGGTAATCTACAAAAATATTTCCTCGCTCATTCAAAAAACACCAAAGAAAGAAAGAAAAAGAAAAATATAAAAAATTAATAAACGGAAAAAGTGAAAGAAAAAGAAAAGGAAAGGAAAGGAGAAGGAACAAAAAAGGAGAAAGGAAATTAAAGTTAACGTCTTAGATCGACTCCAGCGTCTGTTGCAATTCATCTGCTTTCTTAGAAAAACATGACATGGAAATTTAACATTAAAATTTAGTTTTAAAGATAATGGACTGTATCTAGTGTATCAAAATAAATCGTAATTCATGCTTTTTAATACTAATTAAAATATAACCACTAGTAGTATTATATTATAAATATAGTTATAATAATTTAAAAAAATAATTAGAAATTATATAAGAAAATGATAAATAAAATATTAAAAAACAATCTTAAAAAACCTTAAATAATAATAATAATAATAATAATATTAATAATAATAATAATAAATATATCTCAAAACATTTTAACACTAATAATAGTAAAAATAAATTATTATAAAAGAAAAAAATATTAAATAATAGTAATAACATAATATTAATAATAATAATAATAATAATATATATATATATATATAAATTTTTAACACTACTACTACTAATAATTAATAATAAATAATACAACAATCCTACACCAAGAAAACAACGAAAGCAAACTACAAATTCTAGAGGCAATAATCATTTAAACAATTAAGCCGTCAATTAATAGAATCGGCCATGAATACTGTATTAATGTTCTAAAACGTTTGTAAAAATAACAGTTTTTTCATGCTTTAACACGTGCATGACCATGACATTACAACATATAAAAAATTCCATTTTGGATAATTTTCAGGTTCTAATCAAAGCTAGCAATTTGTCAACCGTTATATTTGAAGCAGAAAAAATGATCAGTAATTTTTAGCAACACAGATTCCCGGTTACATTTGTTACCATAACTCACTCTCCTGAAGATGATCTCGGAAAGAGGTTGAAAGTACTTGGGTACCTTAAGAAATGAATGAAAATAACATCTGGCAAGGTTACAGCTAATTTCTGACATCTTTTGATTGTAATACGTGAAATGTGAGAATGAACGGATTTTATTAAAAATAAGTAAACATAGTGTTTGCAATTTATTTAATCTGACACACACACACACACACACACACACACACACACACACACACACAGACACACATATATATATATATATATATATTCTCTAGAAATTTTTTAGATATTCTACAATTTTATGGGTAATACGTATTTTGCAGCAATAAGTGTGAAATAATTTCGCTAGATCAAAATTATCGTTTAAATTAACTTAAAAATTTGTTGAAAAATCTGGAATTTACTGTTGGAAAAGTTTTATCTCCAAAAATTTTATAGTCATTATTTTTATAGTTATATTATATTATTGTAATGGTTTTATAATATTTTAGATTGTAATGTCGTATGTGTGTATGAATATGCGGGTATGTATATGTATGTGTGTATGTGTGTATATATGTATATATATATATATATATATATATATATATATATATGAATGTGTATATGTTATATATATATATATATATATGTGTGTGTGTGTGTGTGTGTGTGTGTGTGTGTGTGTGTATTGAATGAATTTTGGAATATCACAATGGGTAATACATATTTCACTGCATATTGCAGCTCGTCAAACCCAAATGTTACAAGAGTTGGTCCTCATAATATGCCCTAAAATTTTTTTTTACATAGACGCTCACATGTCCATATTTAGAATAGACATTTGTTACGGTTGTCTACGAAAAATTTCTCGCTCATTTAAAAAGAACCTTCAATAATAGAAAAAAGCAAGGATAAAGAGAAATTAGACGGTTGAGTAATGGAAAGAAGAGAAAAAAGAGAGAAAGCAGAAAAAATGAAGAGAAAGAAAGAAGAGAATTCTTCTGATATCATAACATGGCTCCAAAACATTCCGAATAAAAAAAAAATCATTTTTACAATGTGATATTGTCGACTTTTAATCCTTCCATTTCGTGTGATTTATTAGTTAATAGTTTAAACTACGCTAAAAACTTCACCGATATTTCTCATAATGAAATGGATACAATTTTAACTTCTAGAAAATCTCTTCTTGTATATTATAATTCTACCTGGACGACATGGTCAGTCAGTCAGTTAAGTGCCATATGTGATACACACTTGGGCGATCATGTCTCGAAAGAGACATGACATACTGGGCAGAAGATTATCCCGCAGTAGGTTGCAATTGCTTCCTGCGGTAGACTGGTTGCCGACCAAGGATATAGAACCCAATCTGTCCTGTTATTTGACTCATAGGTAAAGGGAAAAGAAATCTATTATATTATTATGTAGTAATTAATGGGGGATCGGTTTCTTATCGTTATGAAGTAATAAACTGATCCCCCCAATCATTATTAATCATTAATCATTATTCCAACTATTATATTCAGTCAGTCAGTTAAGTGCCATACGTGATACACACTTGGGCGATCATGTCTCGAAAGAGACATGACTGACTGGGTAGAAGATTATCCCGCAGTAGGTTGCCATTGCTTTCTGCGGTAGCTTGGTTGCCGACCAAGGCTATAGAACCCAATATGTCCTGCTATTTAACCCATAACTGGAAGGAAGAGACGGATTAATAGCTTTCCCAAGGGTATTTGCGCGTAAGTGAATACAATGGATTCTACTGGAATTCGAACTCGGCTCCCCGATTTCTCGTTCCGATCCGATATCCACTGTACCACAACGCACATTCTGGACGACCTGGTATTAGCAATATCCCTATCAGATCCGCGATTTGAGTTGAAACATAAGCCCCCATTGGGACATCAAAATTATTGCTAATACCAGGTCGTCCTTTTGATGTCCCAATGGGGTCTTATGATTCGCTGATCTGATTGGAATATATATATTATATACTCTCGGTAGAATTGTTGAGCCCAATCAAGTAGGTATCTACCTGGATGATGGTTTATGTATATCCCTGATAGTAATGGTCCGCTGACATCAAGAATTTCTAAAAAAAAAAGTTATTAGAGCTTTTAAAATGCTGGGCTTGAAAATCGAAATTTCATCTAATCTCAAAATCGTTAATTGTTTTAGATATTAGCTTTAACCTGTCCAGCAATACATTTAAACCGTATCAAAAAGTAATAAATCCTCTATCTATATTAATGTTGACTCTACTTATTCTAAATCTATCATAAAAAAACCAAAATAGTCAAAATTAGAATTAATGACTTATCTTCTAATAAAGAAATATTTGATGAGAATAAAACAATATACAATGAAGCCCTAAAGAAGAGGAATTTTAAAGATGAATTATTATACGAAGAAAAATTGAAAGACAAAACTAGAAACAAAAGTAAAGTTAGAAAAAGAAAAATAATATGGTTCAACCCTCCTTTCTGCAAATTGTTCGATGTAAACATAGGTAAATTCTTTTTTAATTTACTTAGCAAACACTTCCACCAAAAACACTTCTTAAGTAAATTATTCAATAAAAAAACTCTTAAAATTAGTTATTCTACCACAAAAAACATGCAAAACATAATTAATTCACATAATAATAAATTGCTTAGAGACTTCTATAGCAAACCTTTGAAAGACAAACCTTCCTGTAATTGCATCAATAAAACAAATTGTCCCGTTGATGGCAGGTGTAATTCCGAAACGCTGTCTATGAAGCTACTATTTGTCCAGTGGAGGAACCTAGTAATAAAAGAGTTTATATAGGGATATCTGCAGGTAGTTGGAAACAGAGACTGTACAACCACAGACACTCTTTTTACAACGCCTCCTTGAAAAATCAAACTGCTCTGTCTAAACAATACTGGAATATTAAAGATGGAGGATTTACCCCACTGGTCAGATGGCGGATTGTTAAATACGCGAACACTCCCAACAATTTCAGGGATAGGTGAAATTTATGCCTGGAGGAAAAATTGATGATTATAAAATATAATAATCCAAAGGAACTCTTTAATCAGCGGAATGAATTAATATTTAAATGCAGGCAAAAACTAAATATAAAGTAGTCTAGATAAATCCTGATTGTGATTTGAATTAATGTAAAATTACATTAATTTGATTTAAAAATGCGTTTATTTTGGGAAAAGTCTGGAATATGTGGTTAATATTATTTCACGGCAAAAGATTTTATTTTTGTTGTTTATTTTTTAAAAATCTTTATTTATAGGTATTTTTTATTTTTCATAAAATGATTATTATAACTTTAATTATTATTAACGTCTTAGAGAAATTTAGTTTGATACATGTATATGTATATATATATATGTGTGTGTGTATGTATATGTATATCATTATTTTTTATTACTTTTGATATTATAATTTGTATTATTATTATTATTATTATTATTATTATCTATTATTAGTATTATTATTATTTAAGATGTTTTTTAAATTGTATTTTAGTATTTTTAGTATTTTATTTATTTTTTCTTACTAGGAGTTATTATTTTAACTCTATTTATAATAAATTACTACTAGTGGTTATATTGTAATTTATATTAGGATGTATGATTTATGATTTATTTTTCACCATAAATATACCCCATAGTCTGTATATTTTAATTTAAGAGTAAATCCCATGTCGCGTTTCTAAGAATGAATATTAGTGTAATAGACGTCGGTTTCGATCTAGGCTTTCTTTAAATTATTTTACATTCTCTTCTATCTTGCTCTCTTTCTTTTTCTTTCACTCTTTCTTTTTTTTATGTAATTTTAATTTTCATTTTTTAACTGAATTTTTAAAATTAATATGAATTTCTTAAAAAATAGTAAGAGTAGTTATTTTTTCAAATTGTATTAAAATTATGATATATTATTTATTTTTGTACCGTAAATACATCCCATTATATTTGAAACTAAATTTCGGTGTTAAATTTTCCACGTCATGTTTTTCTAAGAAAGCAGACGAATCGTTAGAGACTCTATTTCGATTCATAAGGTTAACGTTTTTATTTCTCTGGATACTGTTTATTTTCTTTTTATTGTATTTCTTTGTCCTTTCTTTTTCTCTTTTATCCTTTTCCTCTTCTTTCTTTCTCTTCATTTTTTCTGTTTTCTCTTTTTTTCTCTTCTTTCCATTAATCAATCGTCTACTTTTTCTTTACCCTTGCTTTTTTTTCTATCATTTGAGGTTCTTTTTAAATTAGCGAGAAATTTTACGTAGATAACCATTACACATTTTTAAATATATATTTTAAACTTATTATTATTATTATTATTATTATTATTATTATTATTATTATTATTTAAGATCGTTTTAATATTTTATTTATCATTTTCTTATATTTATTTAATTTTTTTTTATTTATTTTTATTTATTCTTTTATGATAATATTAATATTATTATAACTGTTACTATTGTTTAAATTTTTTTTAATAATATATATTCTATATTTTTGTTATTATTGTTATTATTATTAGTAGTATTATATTTCTTTATTAATATTATTTAAGATAATTTTTAAAATCGTTTTTTTAATTTTTTATTTATCATTTTTTATAACTATATTTATTTATAATATTATACTACTAGTAGTTATATATTCATTTGTATTAAAAAGTATGTATTAAAAAGTACCATTTAGTTTTATACCGTAGATACATCCAATTATCTTTAAAATTAAATTTAATGCATATATATATATATATATATATATATATATATATATATATATATATATATATATATATATATATATATATAACGTAGCACACTTAGTATATTATCCAGGTAAATTCCGATAAAGAAGAACACAAAAGAACTCAATGTTAAATTTATTTATTTGATTTAACAGAGTAATACAATCTAGAAAAAAATTTATATATTCTACAATTTCATGGGTAATAGGGTAATACATATTTCGTAGCCCAAAAATTGCTGCTCGTCACATCCAAATCATGCAACAGTTATTATTCAAAATCATCTAGAAAAGAATCACATACAGACACTCATTTGCCCAATATCGAGAACAGATATTTGTAACGGTAATTTACAAAAAGCATTTCTTCACCAATTAAAAAAAAACAAAGGAAAGAAAGAAAAAGAAAAATATAGAAAAATCATAAACGGAAAAAAGAGAAAAACGAAAAAGAAAAAGAAAAGAAAAAGAGAACGAAGAGAATAAGGAGGAAGGAAGTTAATGTTAACGTCTTAGATCGACAACAGCGTCTATTGCAATTCATTTGCTTTCTTAGAAAAACATGACATGGAAATATAATTTTATTTAAGATCATTTTTTAAGATTTTCTTTTAATATTTTATTTATCATTTTCGTATATCTTTTTATTTATTTATTATTATTATTATTTTCTTTTTTTAATTATTATAACTATAATTATAATATAATACCACTAGTAGTTATATTTTAATTTGTATTAAAATAAATTATTTACCATTTAGTTTTATACCGTCGATACATCCCATCATCTTTAAAATTAAATTTAATGTTAAATTTCCATGTCATGTGTTTGCTAAGAAAGCAGATGAATTGCAATTGACGCTGGTGTCGATCTAAGACGTTAACTTCGTTTCTCCTTATAGTGTTCGTTCTCCTTTCCTTTTCTTTCTCTTTCTCTTTTTTCCGTTTATGATTTTTCTGTATTTTTCTTTTTTTTTTTTTTTTGAATTGGCGAAGAAATATTTTCATTAGATTACCGTTACAAATATTTATTCTCGATATGGGCACGTTAGTGTCTGGATCTTATTCTTTTCTGGATTATTTTGAATATTAACTGTTGTATCATTTGGGTCTGACGAGTAGGTTTGCCTGCGAAATACGTATTACCCATGAAATTGTAGAATATCCAAAAAAATTCTAGATTATATTACTCTGTTAAATTAATTAATTAAATTTAACATAGAGTTCTTTTGAGTTCGTCTCTATCGGAATTTACCTGACGTAAATACCAAATATTCTACCTTACATATATATATATATATATATATATATATATATATATATATATATACAAATGAATAAGAATGAAGAAAATAATTGTAACGTTCAAAACATTAATTTAAAACAGTACTTAAAAATAGAGTAATGAATATATATTTATTATTTATTAATATTTATAACATGTGCAAATTACTACAAAATCGTACATTTTGTTTCGACATTGCAAGAAACCTATCTCATCACGCAGTTAACAATGATGGTAACTACCTAATCTTTGTTAACTACCTAATGAGACATTGTTCTTTCTAAGTTGAAATAAAATGTAAAGTTTTGTAGGAGTTTGTAGTTCGCACATGTTCTGACGAATAATTAATATATATATATATATATATATATATATATATATATATATTAAGGAAAACTCAACACATCATTTAAATTGGTTATAAATTATAATTCATTTCAATAAGCTAAATTAGCTTATTTCATCAGACCACACAATATTCACTTCATTTTATACACATTTTCTTTTTAATCTTGTTGGAAATGAATTATAATTTATCACCAACTTAAATGAGGTGTTTAGTTTTCCTTTATAAATATCATATTGCTCTGGATAACATCCACTGAGCACTCTGTACAAATATAACACTCAATACTTTATAGTAATTTGATCTTGTATTATTCTCGCCGTTTACGGACTGGACATCATCTCCCAGCATTGTAAGTAATTTATTTTGCCTTGTCCTTTTCCTTAATTCCCTTAAAATTAAAGCCAACGAGAACCCTTGATAAGAGTTGGCCAAAAGGTTCCTCGGGTTTAAATAATATGGCGTCTGTTCTTTTTAAAGCCATTAGTAATTTCTGTGGGTACAAATCGTTATTTATATATTTACGTCGGCGGTACCCCGGAAAAATCATCGGCCAGATTAATCAGGTTGTAAGAGAATGGCATAGGGTGAATAATTTGAGAATCAGAAGATCTTTTCTCAAATCTTGTTTGTCTTGTGGTGTCGTGCCTTCTTATATTCAGAAGCGGTTAGCCAGAATTAAAGCCACTAATACCTCAGTTGAACATTCTTTAGTTAAGTATGAGCTTGATAAATTGTTTGGTCGCTCAAATGGGTGCTTACGTTCTTTTCGTTCAAATTTGAACAAAATCGAAACAGAAATGAGCTTCTTTGATTATTTCCGGTTCTCTCGCTTTTTAGTTAATTGCAGGTTTCGGTTGGAAGAATCTGCAAATGGGAGAAATAATAAGTACCTAGAATCACCAGACAGTTTGGTTCTGTGTCAGGTGATCTACACCGACACATTTTCAATTATTCCAATATTAATCTCACTGGTATTGAGCTTTCTGTTCTATCCCGTCGATTGGAATTTTGTATTCCTCCCTCTGCTGTTAATAAGGAACGGATATTTTCTGAGTTTGAGTTGTTATACTCTCAAATCATCCATCATGTTCGTCGAGAAGTGTTCTGAGGTTAAAACTAGGTTGTTTGAGTTTGCCACTGAATATTCTGCGCTAGGTTGCGAGAAAGATTCTCTCGACTGGTGCAGTATTCATTTTCAAACGATTAGAGCTTTACGCTCGCGGGGTGACATTTATATCACCAAGCCAGACAAGGGTGCCGGTGTCGTGATTTTGAATAGATCGGATTATATTGCAAAGATACATAATATATTGGATGATCCATCTAAATTTACAGTTATCGGTCCAGCCGATACTCACGATAACACCGGCAAAATAGAAACCAAACTTCAACGTTGGCTGTTGTCCAAGTATAAGGACAAATTAATTTCTAAGGACATCTATAGTAGGATCAGACCCGTGGGCTCGCAACGCCCTAGAATGTATGGCCTTCCAAAAGTTCATAAAGACGGAGTCCCACTCAGACCTATTTTGTCTATGGTGGGCTCCGCATAACATGAGCTGGCTAAGTGGTTGGCTGAGATTCTCCAACCTGTGTCTCTTGCTCTGTCTGCGAACAATGTCATCGACTCCTTCAGATTTTCTAGTTTCATTAGAAACTTAGATCTTTCAGCTAGGGATAAATTTATGGTCTCCTTTGACATTGTCAGTTTGTACACAAATGTTCCATTAAACGATACTATTAACATTTGTGTAGACATGTTATATAGAGGGAGTTTGGGTGTCGCGGCAATTCCCGAGGAGTTATTCCTGGAATGTATGCGATTGGCAACTGAGGGGGTCGAATTTAGCTTTGACGGGACAATGTTTGCGCAGACGGACGGTGTTGCTATGGGTAGTCCTTTGGGTCCTGTCCTTGCGAATATTTTTGTGGGATTTCATGAGCGTCTGCTAGTTGAGAGGGTAGCTGAACCTTTGATATATCAACGATATATTGATGATACCTTCTCTTTATTTGACAGCGCCATTGATGCTGAAAATTTTATAGTTCAGTTAAATTCTTTACATCCTTCCCTTCAGTTTACCATGGAGATTGAAAGGGATGGATGTCTCCCATTTTTAGATGTCCTTGTTCAGCGGCGGGACGGTGCTTTCGTGACTTCTGTTTTTCGCAAACCAACTTTCGCTGGTTTGTATACTAATTGGAAATCGTTTGTCCCTAAGTCTCGTAAACTGGGTCGTTTGTCCCTAAGTCTCGTAAACCTTGGTTCACTGTGCCTTGAATATTTGTTCTCCTGAATGTTTAGAAAGTGAATTAATTCGCTTGCAGGAGATTTTCGAAGGCAACGAGTAACCGGTTAATGTGGTGAAACGGGTAATTGATCGCAAGATCAAACGTTATAATGAACCTAAGGTTGAAGGACCTACCGCTGTCCCTTGTATCTGAAAATACTCTGGCTTGGTAGAAGATGTCAAACTGTAGCCGACAGAGTTTCGGCATGTGTTTCGTCCTGTTATTTTGCGGTGCAGTTACGTGTTGTTTTTCAGACTAGACCTGTGTTTCCTTCCTTCAGTAAAGATAGGTTGTTCTATTTTCGAAAAAGTTCCATTGTTTATAAATTTAAATGCTGTTGTGATGCGGCATACATAGGACGTACCGATCTGAGGTTGGAGACGCGGGTTTCACAACACGTCCCCGCTAATATACGTTCCAGTGGCTCTCAAAGACCTATAAGAACAACACAATCTGTTCTGGATTCCGCTATTGGCCGACATCTTTTGGACAATCAAGTGTGTGCCTCGGCATATGAGGACAGCTGGTTTACTGTCTTGCACAGCGCTCGGTCTACACATCATCTACGTATTTTGGAAGCAATTTGCTTGAAAATTGAACAGCCGAGCCTGTGCAGACAGAAAGAGCGGTTTTTACGCTCCTTACAATTGCTGGTGAGTCTGTGAGTGTAACATTTTTTCACTTTTAAACACTCTTGTGGAATTATATGTGTACACCCCCCTTACATTTTATGTGTTTTTTTTTTCAATAAATTTATTTTTAACCAAGTTCCATCATCTCCCAGCATTGTAATTTATTTTGCCTTGTCCTTTTCCTTAATTCCCTTAAAATTAAAGCCAACGAGAACCCTTGATAAGTGTTGGCCGAAAGGTTCCTCGGGTTTAAATAATATGACGTCTGTTCTTTTTATATATATATATATATATATATATATATATATATATATATATATAGCATAGTGATGGTCCACGTATACTGTCTTAATATGTATAGGAAAGAATATTAAAACGTTTTGAGTTTAAAAATGTGTTTTTTCGACAATATTTGTTTATTTCTACTATTATATTTTATATTTCAGACCGCCCTCGGTCCTTCATCAGAAACAAATGATTTTAAAATTTGTATTAGTAACGTATTTCGCGAGATTTCGCGAGAACGTCTGTGAAGAGTCTGTTTACATCACGTGACGCGTTTGTTTACATCACGTGACGCGTTTGTTTACATCACGTGACGCGTTTGTTTACATCACGTGACGCGTTTGTGGAGAGAGTTTTTGTTTTTACGTCAAGTGACGTAGAAAGCGACAGATTTTTTAAAAACTTATGTTTGTAAACGTAAACCTATCTTTAATAATGTTTGTAAATTTGTTTTAGATTAAAAAAAAAATTTAAATGTATCTAAAAAAGTTTAAAAATTTTTTTAAATGTATCTAAAAAAGTTTAGTTATTGAAGTATTTGTAAAGATTCAAAGCACTTAAGTCCTTATGTAACCCTAGCTTGTGTGTATTTAATTTTAAAATCCAGTATTTTTCTTTCTTTCTGCGTGTGTATGTAGAACTAAAATTGGAGTCTATTAGTAAACATTTGGAATTTTCTAAGGTGTGACCCGGTTAATTGAAATGTGCTCCTACTGGGGAATATTGATTATTTTGGCGTATATTAAGTTTGTGATTACTGAAGCTAAAGCTATTACCGGATTCGCCAATATATCCACTACTGGGACATATTGAACAGAAGAGGAAGTATATAGTGTTTTCGCTGTCACAAGTGAGGTGTGGTGGGTGCAATTTGATTTTGGTGTTGGGTACAGAGAATATTGTGTCGTTTAACAAATGTTTACAAATTAGGTACCTGGGTTTCTGACATTTTAAATTCCCTGATAAGTTTGTGTCTTTTAGATATTTGTTAGAAGTGAGGTTAGTTGATAGGTTGGGTGTTTGTTTCATTGCATTTATGGGTGGTTTATCGAAAATGTCTTTGATTTTTTTGTTTGATTGGAGATTCTTGTGATCATTTTTAAAATTTTTGATAAGTGTGTGTGAATGTTGATTGTGGTTAAAAACCATGGGAATTCGGTTGTTGTTTTTTCTTTTCTTGTATGTGAGAAGTGTGTTACGATTTATGTGGATGGTTTTATTTAGTGCTTCTTTTATTATTTTTATTGGGTATTTACATTTTAGAAATTGCTTTGTTAAGTTGTCAATGTAATTTTTTATCTAAAACAAATTTACAAACATTATTAAAGATAGGTTTACGTTTACAAACATAAGTTTAAAAAAATCTGTCGCTTCCAACGTCACTTGATGTAAAAACAAAAACTCTCTCCACAAACGCGTCACGTAATGTAAACAGACTCTTCACAGACGCTCTCGCGAAATCTCGCGAAATACGTTACTAATTCAAATTTTAAAATCATTTGTTTCTGATGAAGGACCGAGGGCGGTCTGAAATATAAAATATAATAGTAGAAATAAACAAATACTGTAAAAAAACACATTTTTAAACTCAAAACGTTTTAATATTCTTTCCTATATATATATATATATATATATATATATATATATATATTTTAAAACAAACTTTAATCCAAAAGGAAAAGCGGAAAGGTAAATCTCAAAGACCCGATCCTAATTAATATTAATATTTTAATATTAAAAAATGAGACAGGTGGAAATCTCAATGTAATTAATATTTAAATTACAGAGCCAATTATAAAATTAAATAAATTTCGAAGTTCAAAAGTGTTATATGATTATTTCTACATGAAATTCCTAAGAGATTTCACGCATCATCGGCAACTTCAAAAATTTCAAGAAATCTACGTCACAGAAAAAAACGGATAGGTGGTAATAATATATATATATATATATATATATATATATATATATATATATATATGTATATATATGTGTGTGTGTGTGTGTGTGTGTGTGTGTGTGTGTTTTCCTTTCGACTTCTTTTTTTTTATCTTTGTTTAACAATTCCTTTCTTCCTTTTTCAATCTTTATATTCCACCCTGACCTAAAACTGTCCACACCCAGGAAGAAAATTAAAAAAAAAAGAAAAGACTTCAACAAATCCAGAAGACATACGAATTGCTCATTAGTCTAATTCCTTGGTTTCAGCTGAATAAATACTAAGTGGGTATGTTTTTTTCTCTTCCTGCGCAAACCGAAACGCGAAACAAAAGCTAGGAGAGAAACACGGGAGATGAAAGAATGTTTCTACCGCTAGTGGGTGTCTGGGTTTCGTTTCCACTCGCTTGATTTCAGGGTAATCAACTGGAACGATGTTACCCTTCAAACGCGCATAATGGCGGGGCACGCATCGCAGCCGTCTGCTTATTTGCACAATCCAATCCGACCGACGATCAGTCACGTGGACAGAGTTCAAATGTCAAACGCCCGAATGCGATTGGTCGATGCGTAGCCAGAAAACATCGCTCGTTGTATCCATTTCTGCGCCCTTACCAATTCTTTGGCTCATTCTATCCTCATGATTTTCTCGGATGTCACTCACGTCCCAAACCTTTTTTTTTCCTTTTTTGTTCTTTCTCGTTTTCTTTTTATTTCTTTTTAGCTAAACCCAAATTATGCAACTTTTCTAAGTTGTAATTTTACAATCCTTTTATACAAATTTCTTTCCCATTTTTTTTTCTCTGAAACAATTTTTCATCTTTTATCTTGTTATCCTGCCTTCCACAATTTCTCCTTCTTCTGTCGTCTGCGTACGATTGTTTCCCGCGTTTTTACTTTCGTATCTCTTTTCAATGCATTTTTCAATTTTAATTTTTTTTTAACTTTTCCTTTTTTTTTTCATTTAATTCTTTAATTTTTTTTCATCCTCTCTCTTTCATTCACTTTATTTTTCATTTGATCTTGAAAAATACAAGAAAACAACGGGTAAAAATTAAAGAAGAAACTAAATTAAAAATAAATTTACAGAATTAAGTGAGAAAGCAAAAAAAATATGGAGGAAAATGAAAAAAAAAGAAAGGAAAAGAGCGAACGCAACGATAAAATAGGGTGAAAAGGAAAGAAAGAAAAAAAAGGAAAAATGATTGTAACAAGAAAAAAGAATAAAAAAGAATAAAAATGAAAAAAGAAGGAAAAAAGAATAAAATCTGGAATAAGAAAAACTAATAAAGAAATTAATTTTTTGTGGAAAGCAAAATAAAATACAGTTGAGAAGGAAATATTTAAGAGAAGAAAAAACAGAATAATAAAAAATAATAATTTAAATGAAAATTAAAAAAGGAAAACGGAAACAATAAACAAACGTATTTTTTCTAAATATATAAAATTTCGAGACAAGTTCGTTTCGTTATTCAACAAATCTAAACTTATTTATAAATGGAACTTTGTCTGTGTGTGTGTGTGTGTGTGTGTGTGTGTGTGTGTGTGCGTGTCTGTTACCTATAGACACCGAAATAGATGAACCGATTTTCTTGAAAATTTACACAGTTATACTCTAAGCGTCTGCGAGTGTTCTTAGCTAGGTTTTGTGTCGAGATACCCCCGATAAATATCGAAAATCGATAATCGAAAAAATCGGATTATAAAAGAAGTGGTCCGATTTTAATCAAATTTGATACACTCATAGACAAAGACATAAGAAACGATATTCAGAAGTTTCAAGGTTGCAGTTCTTACAATAGTTCAAGAAATCGATAATATATATATAAGGCAAGATGTTTCTGTGTGTGTCTGTTTATCTGTCTATATGTCCTTTATACAAATCCACAATTTTTATCAGATTCTCACCAAACTTCACACAAATATTCTTTAGGCTGAGTCTGAGCTCCAGGACCATGGATTATTTTTAAAGCTTTATTACACCCGAGCAACGCCGGGTTATACTGCTAGTTATTCATCGAAACATCCTTCTATGTATATGAACGTTTTAACCTATACGTTCTTAAGTCGATGTCATTCTTTGACATTTTGAGATCATTCCAACATTTGTTTGGATTTGTAAACTCGTCTTGGTATTTTTTACTATGTTTCAGCCAATTCGGCCTTCATACTTCCGAGTGTTATCTAAAATTTTGAAACATAGCCATTAGCCCACGACTTATTGAGTCGACTATCTTCTTGTTTTTCTCACGACATGTTGGTCGGTGTCATTATTAGTTTATTTTGTTCGCTTATTTTATCTTTTGTGTTGATCTTTTCATTAACTCAGACAGTCAGGGTCAACATTTATTTATTTATGCCTCAATTTTTTTTTTAATCATTTCACCCCAAGCAAGGCATTTCACTGCCACTATTGTGCATGGGGCTACATAGGGGAAGGTAAAGAGAAGGAGTGGTTAGACATAGGGAATGTCAGGAGGAAGGTGGCAGATGAGTAAGGATACCGAGGATGAGGGTTGGGCAGATGGGAAGAGTGTTTGATAGAATGGGAGCAGGTTAGTGTGTTAGGAGGTGTCTACTGACCTTACATTTAAACTCCTGGAGATTGTAGCCGTCGGGGAAGCAATCGTGTGGAAGGGAATTCCACAGTCGGGAAGTGCGAGGAAAGAAACTGTTGGAGTAGAAGTTACGGTTGCATTTCATCGGTTTCACTGTAAAAGAGTGGGATCTAGTTGCTAATCTAGTATCTCGTGCAAGTTCGTATTTAGGGGGCACCAGTGATCTAAGTTCATCGTAGGAGAAGCCGTGAAAGTATTTATAGAAGAGACACAGGGAAGCCACGTCGCGCCGGTGGGAGAGAGACGTTCATCTCAATGTTCATCTCAATGGAACACATTGAAATATATCCAAATTCAACAATTTAAAAACATCACTTTTCAATTATAGAAAATTGCTCTAAACGTTTTCCATCAAAAATTATATTTACATACTAAACATTGTTTAAAAATATCAAACGCACAAAACACTTTAAAAAAATAAAACAAAACAAAACAAACACAAAAGCATTAAAAACATAATAATCGTTTAAAAACTATTTAGAAAAATCTATTTAATTATATTTTTTCTTATGAATCTTTAATTATTTTTAACATTTAAAATTTTTTGTGATTACAAAATATTTGTGATTGTAATTATATTATAGAGACCTTTTTGTTTGTTTCTTTTTACTAAACTATTTTGTTTGTATTTCTATTTTTAGTTTTAGTGTTAGTTTTGTGTTATATCTAAACTTATATATAAATGGAACTTTGTCTGTCTGTGTGTGTCTCTTTACGTTTGTGTGTCCGTTACCTATAGATTCCGAAACGGCTGAATCAATTTTCTTGAAAATTTACACAGTTGTACGATAAGCATCTGCGAGTGTTCTTAGCTAGGTTTTGTGTCAAGGTACCCCCGATAAATATCGAAAATCGATAATCGAAAAATCGGGTTATAGAAGGAGTAGTCCGATGTTAATCAAATTTGATACACTCATAGACAAAGACATAAGAAAAGATATTCAGAAGTTTCAAGGTTGCAGTTCTTACAATAGTGCAAAAATCGGTAATATATATATATATATATATATATATATATATATATATATATATATAAGAGGCAAGATGTTTGTGTGTGGGTATGTTTATCTGCCTGTATGTCTGTATTTTTTCAGCCCTTTTATTTTAGTTTTTGCTTCGGGTTTGGCTCTAAGTAGGTAAAATTGTAGTTTTTAGTCTCAGCCATGATACCATTTACTCAGAGGACTTATTTAGCCTTCAAAATTCAGTTTACGACGAAAAAAACTTATTTGATATCGATACCAGGAAATCAAAATTTGACTTTCATCCATTCATTTTTCTTTCAGCATACGGTTTCGCTTTAACTGGAAACAACTGTTGCTTTTTAGTCTTTCGTACCAACCTTCAAAGAGTCTGAGCTGCAGGACCATGGATTAGTTTTAAAGCTTTCATTACACCTGAGCAACGCCGGACTATACTGCTAGTATTAAATAGTAGTTTTTTCTGATATTATACTTGAAATGCCTAACCAGATCTTTGTTAGGTCAAACAATATAGCAGCATACACACGGTGACAGAAACAAAATACTGGTCGATATTCGCTCGAATAATTGATGGGAATATTTGGCCTTAGTTAATATTCTAATTCCAGACAGTACTTGGCCCGGAAACTATCCTGGCAGCATAGCACCTGCGTATGGATTAGAAAAAATATCAAAAAAGGGGTGCAAGAAAAGGTTTCATCTTCTAAACTATACAGCGAGGCCATTCTGAGAGGTCCTACTAGGATTCATAATTGGCGGTCACAATCTTCACAGCGTAAGCTATACAGATGGCAGAGTGGATATCAAACACAGAAAAGAAACTACTAGAGCTACAGAAGATAGTGCAGAAAGGCGAGAAGAAAGGACTAAATATCAATTGTAAGTAGACGGAATACACGGTTGTTAGCAAAAGGAACCGCCCAACATACATATTGAAGATGCCACAATCAAACAGGGGCAACAAGACATGATCGCCCAAGCGTTTATCACGAGTGGCACTTAACTGACTGATTAAGAGAGGATGTAAAATGTGACAGAAGTCCGAATGGCCATTGAGATGGCGAAAGATACCTTCCAAAAACTGTGCATTTATTAAAAAACAGAAGAATATCAAGTACTAAACTGTTAGACAGTATCATTGCTCCTATATGTCGGTGAATTCTGGTGTGGTGATACCGACTGAGCAAAGCGAGGAACCGGATGTTTCCACTCTCACGACCAAAAGGCAAATGACTAAAACTCGTCGGTGCGCATCCGGCTTCGCGCAGATGTTCCGGTTGAAAACTAAAAAGTAATTAAATATTAAATTCCAGTTCGCGAGCCTACGCGAATTTAATTTATCGGCCAATGGGAAGCCGAGAATCAAATACAAGTTTGAATTTCCAATCTATTGCGATCCAAAAAGTCGAAATAAAAAGCCCATCCAGAAAGCATCGCAAGACAGACAGACCGACACACACGGACTGACTTGAGAGAGACGAGAGTAATTAGTATCTCCCCTGACCAAGTCAAGTGGCTTACTATGCTCGTCGCCTTCACCTCTCTTTTCCTTCTTCCCTGTCTCAAAACTACTTACTGACCTAAGGAGCAGATACATCAAAGACATTCCATACTTACAACGCTCCCACATACTTAAGCATTAATTCTCTTTTCAGCATTTTATTGCCATGAACATTTTAACGTCCGTTGGACCCATATTTAAAGGATTACATTAATTGTAAAAATCTTAATTGATATGTGTATATATAAAATGTTATTTCTCAACTCAATTTGCTTTTCTTGATTTACCATAATAGACTATCCACAACGAAGCCCAAATCCGTTAATCTGAAACAATATACAACTACCCTTCAAAAGAACGCCTATCCACTATACTGGACAAGCTATTCATAGATGAAGAAGACACTTCAAGGAACAGGAATGTTGGATGCTGAGAATCCCATGGATCAACAAGTAAACAACGACGAAGTTCTAGAGACAATAACAAAATGAAGAAAAAACACAACCAACCTGTTGAGCTTTGAGTGAATGGAGGCCGAGGCGGAGTTTGGGCGTGTTGACAAAAAGACAAAACTTGTTATGAACTACAATGGACAGGAAATTGTGGAGAGCCATTGTCACCAACGTTTTGAAGGGATACAGCAAACAGATGAATAAAAGGATTTGACCTGGTTTTTATTTCAATGAATAGAACGACGAAAATGATTCTCATTCTTGCTATCTATTTCACTGTTTATACACCCAATGGTGTGTAGGGCAGTAACCTTTTGTTACTGTTTCCGTAAGAAACTGTTTTTTTATGGGGCAGGGTTATTAGCCCTGAGCCCAACCCCCAAACCTGGAGGACCGGTGGACCCTTCTTGGTCCTTACGTTTACAGCACCTGCTATTCCCAAACGGGCATCCATCTAAGTACTGACCAGGCTCGATGTTGCTTAACTTCGGTGATCGGACAAGAACCGGTGTATTCAACACGATATAGCCGTAGACCCTTACGTTTACAGCACCTGATATTCCCAAATGGTCACCCATCTAAGTACTGACCAGGCTCGATGTTGCTTAACTTCGGTGATCGGACAAGAACCGGTGTATTCAACACGATATAGCCGTAGACCCTTACGTTTACAGCACCTGATATTCCCAAATGGTCACCCATCTAAGTACTGACCAGACTCGATGTTGCTTAACTTCGGTGATCGGACAAGAACCGGTGTATTCAACACGATATAGCCGTAGACCCTTACGTTTACAGCACCTGATATTCCCAAATGGTCACCCATCTAAGTACTGACCAGGCTCGATGTTGCTTAACTTCGGTGATCGGACAAGAACCGGTGTATTCAACACGATATAGCCGTAGACCCTTACGTTTACAGCACCTGATATTCCCAAATGGTCACCCATCTAAGTACTGACCAGACTCGATGTTGCTTAACTTCGGTGATCGGACAAGAACCGGTGTATTCAACACGATATAGCCGTAGACCCTTACGTTTACAGCACCTGATATTCCCAAATGGTCACCCATCTAAGTACTGACCAGACTCGATGTTGCTTAACTTCGGTGATCGGACAAGAACCGGTGTATTCAACACGATATAGCCGTAGACCCTTACGTTTACAGCACCTGATATTCCCAAATGGTCACCCATCTAAGTACTGACCAGACTCGATGTTGCTTAACTTCGGTGATCGGACAAGAACCGGTGTATTCAACACGATATAGCCGTAGACCCTTACGTTTACAGCACCTGCTATTCCCAAATGGTCACCCATCTAAGTACTGACCAGGCTCGATGTTGCTTAACTTCGGTGATCGGACAAGAACCGGTGTATTCAACACGATATAGCCGTAGACCCTTACGTTTACAGCACCTGATATTCCCAAATGGTCACCCATCTAAGTACTGACCAGACTCGATGTTGCTTAACTTCGGTGATCGGACAAGAACCGGCAGGTGTATTCAACACGATATAGCCGTAGACCCTTACGTTTACAGCACCGTATATTCCCAAATGGTCACCCATCTAAGTACTGACCAGACTCGATGTTGCTTAACTTCGGTGATCGGACAAGAACCGGTGTATTCAACACGATATAGCCGTAGACCCTTACGTTTACAGCACCTGATATTCCCAAATGGTCACCCATCTAAGTACCTCGACCAGGCTCGATGTTGCTTAACTTCGGTGATCGGACAAGAACCGGTGTATTCAACATGATATAGCCGTAGACCCTTACGTTTACAGCACCTGATATTCCCAAATGGTCACCCATCTAAGTACTGACCAGACTCGATGTTGCTTAACTTCGGTGATCGGACAAGAACCGGTGTATTCAACACGATATAGCCGTAGACCCTTACGTTTACAGCACCTGATATTCCCAAATGGTCACCCATCTAAGTACTGACCAGACTCGATGTTGCTTAACTTCGGTGATCGGACAAGAACCGGTGTATTCAACACGATATAGCCGTAGACCCTTACGTTTACAGCACCTGATATTCCCAATGGTCACCCATCTAAGTACTGACCAGACTCGATGTTGCTTAACTTCGGTGATCGGACAAGAACCGGTGTATTCAACACGATATAGCCGTAGACCCTTACGTTTACAGCACCTGATATTCCCAAATGGTCACCCATCTAAGTACTGACCAGGCTCGATGTTGCTTAACTTCGGTGATCGGACAAGAACCGGTGTATTCAACACGATATAGCCGTAGACCCTTACGTTTACAGCACCTGATATTCCCAAATGGTCACCCATCTAAGTACTGACCAGACTCGATGTTGCTTAACTTCGGTGATCGGACAAGAACCGGTGTATTCAACACGATATAGCCGTAGACCCTTACGTTTACAGCACCTGATATTCCCAAATGGTCACCCATCTAAGTACTGACCAGACTCGATGTTGCTTAACTTCGGTGATCGGACAAGAACCGGTGTATTCAACACGATATAGCCGTAGACCCTTACGTTTACAGCACCTGATATTCCCAAATGGTCACCCATCTAAGTACTGACCAGGCCTGATGTTGCTTAACTTCGGTGATCGGACAAGAACCGGTGTATTCAACACGATATAGCCGTAGACCCTTACGTTTACAGCACCTGATATTCCCAAATGGTCACCCATCTAAGTACTGACCAGACTCGATGTTGCTTAACTTCGGTGATCGGACAAGAACCGGTGTATTCAACACGATATAGCCGTAGACCCTTACGTTTACAGCACCTGATATTCCCAAATGGTCACCCATCTTTACCGACCAGGCTCGATGTTGCTTAACTTCGGTGATCGGACAAGAACCGGTGTATTCAACACGATATAGCCGTAGACCCTTACGTTTACAGCACCTGATTCCCAAATGGTCACCCATCTAAGTACTGACCAGACTCGATGTTGCTTAACTTCGGTGATCGGACAAGAACCGGTGTATTCAACACGATATAGCCGTAGACCCTTACGTTTACAGCACCTGATATTCCCAAATGGTCACCCATCTAAGTACTGACCAGGCTCGATGTTGCTTAACTTCGGTGATCGGACAAGAACCGGTGTATTCAACACGATATAGCCGTAGACCCTTACGTTTACAGCACCTGATATTCCCAAATGGTCACCCATCTAAGTACTGACCAGACTCGATGTTGCTTAACTTCGGTGATCGGACAAGAACCGGTGTATTCAACACGATATAGCCGTAGACCCTTACGTTTACAGCACCTGATATTCCCAAATGGTCACCCATCTAAGTACTGACCAGACTCGATGTTGCTTAACTTCGGTGATCGGACAAGAACCGGTGTATTCAACACGATATAGCCGTAGACTCTTGCTAGCGTTAGAAAAATTCAAAGGGACTAACGCGAAGCATCACGGGAATGAAGTCGGAGAGACGACTTCAAATTTTGGCTGTGACAGCCTGTATTTATTTTGTACGAATGTTCTTGAGAAGGCATGAATCTATCTCCTCACCAGCTATTTCTTAAGTTGCTGTGTAGAGTGTGTTCTGTATGCTTGATCGGGAAGCGTTTTTTAAAAAATCAAATTCACCTCATGAGAAGCAGTAAAGTCACTAAGACTCGAGGGGTTATTGGGTGTGAAAGAATTGAAAAACAGAAAACATTATGAAGGAGCAAGAACAATAGAAAAGTGATTAGAAAGATAAAAGATAACGATTGACATTGGATTTAAATTTTTGAAGATCAAAATTGGCTGGAAATCAGAAAGCCAGAAAAAAGTGCCACAAAAAAGAAGTCAGTCAGTTAGGTGCCATACGTGATACACGCTTGGGCGATCATGTCTCGAAAGAGACATGATTGACTGAGCAGAAGATTATCTTGCAATAAGTTGCCATTACTTTCTACGGTAGACTGGTTGCCAGCCAAGGCTGTAAAACCCAATCTGTCCTGTTATTTTTTTTCTCATAACTAGAGAGAGAAGATATGTATTATATTATTACGAAGTAATTAGTGGGGGATCAGTTTATTACTTCATAACAATATAAAACCGATCCCCCGCTTTATGCCCATGAGAAGCCTTAATCATGATTCCAACTATTATATTCAATCAGTCAGTTAAGTGCCATACGTGATACACACTTGGGCGATCATGTCTCGAAAGCGAGATGACTGACTGGGTAGAAGATTATCTCTCAGTAGGTTGCCATTACTTTCTGCGGTAGACTGGTATCCAGCCAAGGCTGTCAAACCCAATCTATCCTATTATTTGATTCTTTGCTAGAGAGAGAAAATATGTATTATATTATTACGTAGTAATTAGTGGGGGATCAGTTTATTACTTCATAACAATAGAAAACACCCTACGTTATGCCCAGTAGAAGCCTTAATCATGATTCCAACTTTTATTCTCAGTCAGTTAAGTGCCATAATTAATACACGCTTGGGCGATCATATCTCTTTCGAGACCTGACTGATTGGGCAGAAGATTATCCTGCAGTAGGTTAGCATTACTTTCTGTGGTAGACTGGTTGCCAGCCAAGGCTATAGGACCCAATCTGTCCCGTTATTTAATCAATAACTAGAGGGAAGTGACGGATTAAAAGCTTTCACAAGGGTATTTGCGTGTAAGTGAATGCAAGGAATCCGAAAGAAGTACGATAAAAAAAATGTTAATTTTACATCCCGCCATATTTTATATCTAGCCATATTTTACATCTAGCCATATTTTACGTCTAGCCACATTTTATATCTAGCCATACTTTACATCTCGCCATATTTTACATCAAGCCATATTTTACATCTCGCCATATTTTACATCTAGCCATATTTTACATCTCGCCATATTTTACATCTAGCCATATTTTACATCTCGCCATATTTTATATCTAACGATATTTTACATCTCGCCATATTTTATATCTCACCATATTTTACATCTAGCCATATTATACATCCCGCCATATTTTACATCTCGCCATATTTTACATCTCGCCATATTTTACATCTAGCCATATTTTACATCTTCCCATATTTTACATCTCGCCATATTTTACATCTCGCCATATTTTACATCTCGCCATATTTTATATCTAGCCATATTTTACATCTCGCCATATTTTGCATCTCACCATATTTTACATCAAGCCATATTTTACATCTCGCCATATTTTACATCTAGCCATATTTTACATCTCGCCATATTTTACATCTAGACATATTTTACATCTCGCCATATTTTATATCTAACGATATTTTACATCTCGCCATATTTTATATCTCACCATATTTTACATCTAGCCATATTATACATCCCGCCATATTTTACATCTCGCCATATTTTACATCTCGCCATATTTTACATCTAGCCATATTTTACATCTTCCCATATTTTACATCTCGCCATATTTTACATCTCGCCATATTTTACATCTCGCCATATTTTATATCTAGCCATATTTTACATCTCGCCATATTTTGCATCTCACCATATTTTATATCTAGCCATATTTTACATCTCGCCATATTTTACATCTCGCCATATTTTATATCTAGCCATATTTTACATCTTGCCATATTTTACATCTCGCCATATTTTACATCTCGCCATATTATATATCTAGCCATATTTTACATCTCGCCATATTTTACATCTCGCCATATTTTATATCTAGCCATATTTTGCATCTTGCCATATATTACATCTTGCCATATTTTACATCTCGCCATATTTTACATCTCGCCATATTTTATATCTAGCCATATTTTGCATCTCACCATATTTTATATCTAGCCATATTTTACATCTCGCCATATTTTACATCTTGCCATATTTTATATCTAGCCATATTTTACATCTTGCCATATTTTACATTTTGCCATATTTTACATCTCGCCATATTTTACATCTCGCCATATTTTATATATATTATATTCTAGCCATATTTTACATCTTGCCATATTTACATCTCGCCATATTTTACATCTCGCCATATTTTATATCTAGCCATATTTTATATCTAGCCATATTATATATCTAGCCATATTTTACATCTTGCCATATTTTACATCTCGCCATATTTTACATCTCGCCATATTTTATATCTAGCCATATTTTACATCTAGCCATATTTTGCATTTCAGCATATTTTATATCTAGCCATATTTTACATCTCGCCATATTTTACATCTCGCCATATTTTACATCTCGCCATATTTTACATCTAGCCATATTTTACATCTTGCCATATTTTACATCTCGCCATATTTTACATCTCGCCATATTTTTTTTCTAGCCATATTTTACATCTCGCCATATTTTACATCTCGCCTTATTTTACATCTTGCCATATTTTACATCTCGCCATATTTTACATCTCGCCATATTTTATATCTAGCCATATTTTACATCTCGCCATATTTTACATCTCGCCATATTTTATATCTAGCCATATTTTACATCTTGCCATATTGTACATCTTGCCATATTTTACATCTCGCCATATTTTACATCTCGCCATATTTTATATCTAGCCATATTATATATCTAGCCATATTTTACATCTTGCCATATTTTACATCTCGCCATATTTTACATCTCGCCATATTTTATATCTAGCCATATTTTATATCTAGCCATATCATATATCTAGCCATATTATATATCTAGCCATATTATACATCTCGCCATATTTTACATCTCGCCATATTTTACATCTAGCCATATTTTACATCTTCCCATATATTACATCTCGCCATATTTTACATCTCGCCATATTTTATATCTAGCCATATTTTACATCTCTCCATATTTTGCATCTCACCATATTTTATATCTAGCCATATTTTACATCTCGCCATATTTTACATCTCGCGATATTTTATATCTAGCCATATTTTACATCTTGCCATATTTTACATCTCGCCATATTTTACATCTCGCCATATTTTATAACTAGCCATATTTTACATCTCGCCATATTTTGCATTTCACCATATTTTATATCTAGCCATATTTTACATCTCGCCATATTTTACATCCTTATTTACCGTCGCGCGCGTTTACATATATATGTTTACATCTCCCTTACTTATTTATATATATATTTACATCTCGCCATATTTACGGCATCTCCGCCATATTTTATATCTAGCCATATTTTACATCTTGCCATATTGTACATCTTGCCATATTTACATCTCGCCATATTTTACATCTCGCCATATTTTATATCTAGCCATATTATATATCTAGCCATATTTTACATCTTGCCATATTTTACATCTCGCCATATTTTACATCTCGCCATATTTTATATCTAGCCATATTTTATATCTAGCCATATCATATATCTAGCCATATTATATATCTAGCCATATTATACATCTCGCCATATTTTACATCTCGCCATATTTTACATCTAACCATATTTTATCTTCCTGCTATTACATCGCCATATTTTATCTCGCCATATTTTATATCAGCATATTTTACATCTCTCCATATTTTAAATATACCATATTTTATATCTAGCCATATTTTACATCTCGCCATATTTTACATCTCGCGATATTTTATATCTAGCCATATTTTACATCTTGCCATATTTTACATCTACATACATATTTTACATCTACATACATATTTATGTTAGCCATATTATCTCATATATTTTATATCTAGCCATATTTTATATCTAGCCATATTTTACATCTCGCACATATTGTACACCTCTAGCAATATTTTTATATCTAGCCATATTTTACATCTCGCCATATTTTATATCTTGCCATATTTTATATCTAGCCACTATTTTACATCTCGCCATATTACATCTCTAGCCATATTTTATATCTTGCCATATTTTACATCTCGCCATATTTTATATCTTGCCATATTTTATATCTAGCCATATTTTACATCTGGCCATATTTCATATCTAGCCATATTTTATATCTTGCCATATTTTACATCTCGCCATATTATATATCTAGCCATATTTTACATCTCGCCATATTATATATCTAGCCATATTTTACATCACGCCATATTTTACATCTCGCCATATTTTATATCTAGCCATATTTTACATCTCGCCATATTATATATCTAGCCATATTTTACATCTCGCCATATTTTACATCTCGCCACATTTTATATGTAGCCATATTTTATATCTTGCCATATTTTACATCTCGCCATATTTTATATCTAGCCATATTTTATATCTAGCCATATTTACATCTCGCCACATTTTATATGTAGCCATATTTTATATCTTGCCATATTATTTTACATCTCGCCATATTTTATATCTTGCCATATTTTATATCTAGCCATATTTTACATCGCCATATTTTATATCTAGCCATATTTTATATCTAGCCATATTTTACATCTCGCCATATTTTATATCTTGCCATATTTTATATCCAGCCATATTTTACATCTCGCCATATTTTATATCTAGCCATATTTTATATCTTGCCATATTTTACATCTCGCCATATTTTATATCTTGCCATATTTTATATCTAGCCATATTTCATCTCGCCATAATATTTTATATATGCTTGTCTTTATATCTATGTATATTTTACATCTCGCCATATTTTATATCTAGCCATATTTTATATCTTGCCATATTTTACATCTCTCGCCATATTTTATATCTTATATATTTTATATACAATATATTTACATCTCTATATACATATTTTATATCTAGCCATATTTTATATCTTGCCATATTTTACATCTCGCCATATTTTATATCTTGCCATATTTTATATCTAGCCATATTTTACATCTCGCCATATTTTATATCTAGCCATATTTTATATCTAGCCATATTTTACATCTCGCCATATTTTATATCTAGCCATATTTTATATCTTGCCATATTTTACATCTCGCCATATTTTATATCTTGCCATATTTTATATCTAGCCATATTTTACATCTCGCCATATTTTATATCTAGCCATATTTTATATCTTGCCATATTTTACATCTCGCCATATTTTATATCTTGCCATATTTTATATCTATATATTTTTACATCTCGCCATATTTTATATCTAGCCATATTTTACATCTCGCCATATTATATATCTAGCCATATTTTACATCGCCATATTTTACATCTCGCCATATTTTATATCTAGCCATATTTTACATCTCGCCATATTATATATCTAGCCATATTTTGTCTCATATATTTTATATGTAGCCATATTTTTTATATCTTGCCATATTTACATCTCGCCATATTTTATATGTAGCCATATTTTATATCTTGCCATATTTTACATCTCGCCATATTTTATATGTAGCCATATTTTATATCTTGCCATATTTTACATCTCGCCATATTTTATATCTAGCCATATTTTATATCTTGCCATATTTTACATCTCGCCATATTTTATATCTTGCCATATTTTATATCTAGCCATATTTTACATCTCGCCATATTTTATATCTAGCCATATTTTACATCTCGCCATATTATATATCTAGCCATATTTTACATCACGCCATATTTTACATCTCGCCATATTTTATATCTAGCCATATTTTACATCTCGCCATATTATATATCTAGCCATATTTTACATCTCGCCATATTTTATATCTAGCCATATTTTATATATCTTGCCATATTTTACATCTCGCCATATTTTATATCTTGCCATATTTTATATCTAGCCATATTTTTTACATCTCGCCATATTTTATATCTAGCCATATTTTATATCTTGCCATATTTTACATCTCGCCATATTTTATATCTTGCCATATTTTATATCTAGCCATATTTTACATCTCGCCATATTTTATATCTAGCCATATTTTATATCTAGCCATATTTTACATCTCGCCATATTTTATATCTAGCCATATTTTATATCTTGCCATATTTTACATCTCGCCATATTTATATCTTGCCATATTTTATATCTAGCCATATTTTACATCTCGCCATATTTTATATCTAGCCATATTTTATATCTTGCCATATTTTACATCTCGCCATATTTTATATCTTGCCATATTTTATATCAACCATATTTTACATCTGGCCATGACCTATATCTAGCCATATTTTATATCTTGCCATATTTTACATCTCGCCATATTATATATCTAGCCATATTTTACATCTCGCCATATTATATATCTAGCCATATTTTACATCTCGCCATATTTTACATCTCGCCATATTTTATATCTAGCCATATTTTACATCTCGCCATATTATATATCTAGCCATATTTTACATCTTGCCATATTTTACATCTCGCCATATTTTATATCTATCCTATTTTATATCTTGCCATATTTTACATCTCGCCATATTTTATATCTAGCCATGTTTTACATCTCGCCATATTTTACATCTCGCCATATTTTATATCTAGCCATATTTTTACATCTTGCCATATTTTACATCTCGCCACTATTTTATATCTAGCCATATTTTACATCTTGCCATATTTTACCTTCTCGCCATATTTTATATCTAGCCATATTTTATATCTTGCCATATTTTATATCTAGCCATATTTTACATCTCGCCATATTTTATATCTACCCACTGTTTTATATCTTGCCATATTTTACATCTCGCCAGATTTTATATCTTGCCATATTTTATATCTTGCCATATTTTACATCTCGTCATATTTTATATCTTGCCATATTTTATATCTAGCCATATTTTACATCACGCCATATTTTATATCTAGCCATATTTTATATCTTGCCATATTTTACATCTCGACATATTTTATATCTTGCCATATTTTATATCTAGCCATATTTTACATCTCGCCATATTTTATATCTTGCCATATTTTATATCTAGCCATATTTTACATCTCGCCATATTTTATATCTAGCCATATTTTATATCTAGCCATATTTTACATCTCGCCATATTTTATATCTAACCATATTTTATATCTTGCCATATTTTACATCTCGCCATATTTTATATCTAGGCATATTTTATATCTAGCCGTATTTACATCTCACTCCTTTTATGTCTAGGCATATTTTATATCTTGCCATATTTTACATCTCACTACATATTTTTATATCTTTTCATATTTTATATCTAGCCATATTTTACATCTCGCCATATTTTATATCTAGCCATATTTTATATACTAACCATATTTTATATCTAGCCATATTTTATGCGCCATATTATATATCTAGCCATATTTTACATCTCGCCATATTTTATGTCTAGCCATATTTTACATCTCGCCATATTATATATCTAGCCGATTTTATATCTTGCCATATTTTATATCTCGCCATATTTTATATCTTGCCATATTTTTACATCTTCGCACTATTTACATCTCGCCATATTTTGTATCTAGCCATATTTTACATCTTGCCATATTTACATCTCGCCATATTTTATATCTGTCCATATTTTATATCTTGCCATATTTTACATCTCGCCATATTTTATATTTAGCCATATTTACATCTCGCCATATTTTATATATATTACATATTTTATATCTTGCCATGTTTTATATCTCGCCATATTATATATATTATACATATATTATATCTTGCCATATTTTATATCTAACCATATTTTACATCTCGCCATAATTTATATCTAGCCATATTTTTATATCTTGCCATATTTTACACATCTCGCCCATTTTATATATCTAACCATATTTTACATCTCGCCATATTATATATCTAGCCATATTTTATATCTTGCCATATTTTATATCTCGCCATATTTTATATCTCGCCATATTATATATCTAGCCATATTTTATATCTCGCCATATTTTATATCTAGCCATATTTTACATCTCATATGTGTGTATATCTAGCCACTGTTTATATCTATGTATTTTATATCTATGTATTTACATCTACTTCATATTATATATCCATACATATTTTACATCTCGCCATATTTTATATCTAGCCATATTTACATCTATACATATTATATATCTAGCCATATTTTATATCTTGCCACATATTTTATATCTTGCCATATTTTACATCTTGCGAATATTCTTTACATCTCGCCATAACATATATCTAGCCATATTTTATATCTTGCCGTATTTTATATCTTACATATTTTACATCTTGCGATATTTCATCTCATATATTTATATCTGTATGTTTACATGCACATATTTTACATCGCCATATTATATCCAGCCACATATTGTATATCTTGCCATATTTTACATCTCGCCATATTTATATCTAGCCATATTTCATCATATATTTTACAACTCATACTATTTTACATCTTACCTTATTTACATCTCGCCATATTTTATATCTAGCCATATTTTACATGTCGCCGTATTATATATCTAGCCATATTTTACATCTTGCCATATTTTACATCTCGCCATATTTTATATCTGCTTCATATTTTACATCTTTTCATATTTTGTCTCGCCATATTTTATATCTAGCCATATTTTACATCTTGCCATATTTTACATCTCATATATTTATATAGCCATATTTTACATCTCGCCATATTTTATATCTAATATATTTACATCTCGCATATTATATATCTAGCCATATTTTTACATCTTGCCATATTTTTACATCTCGCCATATTTTATATCTAGCCATATTTTACATCTTGCCATATTTTATATCTTACTGTATTTTATCTCGCCATATTTTATATCTAGCCATATTTTACATCTTGCCATATTTTACATCTTGCCATATTTTACATCTCGCCATATTTTATATCTAGCCATATTTTACATCTCGCCATAATATATATCTAGCCATATTTTACATCTTGCCATATTTACATCTCGCCATATTTTATGTCGCCATATTTATATCTAATACATATTTTATATCTAGCCATATTATATATTTAACCATATTTATCTCGCCATTTTTTACATCTTCATATTTTACATCTCGCCATATTATATCTAACCATATTTTATATCTAGCCATATTTTATAATTAGCCATATTTTACATCTCGCCATATTTGCATCTCACCATATTTATATCTAACCATATTTTACATCTACATACATATTTTACATCTACTTGTATTTTATATCTAGCCATATTTTACATCTCGCCATATTTTTATATCTAGCCATATTTTATATCTTGTCATATATTACATCTCATCGTATTTATATCTAGCCATATTTTACATCTTGCCATATTTTACATCTCCATACATTTACATCTCGCCATATTTTATATCGAGCCATATTTTACATCTCGCCATATTTTATATCTAGCCATATTTTACATGTCGCCGTATTATATATCTAGCCATATTTTACATCTTGCCATATTTTACATCTCGCCATATTTTATATCTAGCCATATTTTACATCTTGCCATATTTTACATCTCGCCATATTTTACATCTCGCCATATTTTATATCTAGCCATATTTTATATCTCGCCATATTATATTTCTAGCCATGTTTTATATCTCGCCATATTTTATATCTTGCCATATTTTATATCCTGCCATATTTTATATCTAGCCATATTTTACATCTCGCCATAATTTATATCTAGCCATATTTTATATCTTGCCATATTTTACATCTCGCCATATTTTATATCTAGCCATATTTTACATCTCGCCATATTATATATCTAGCCATATTTTATATCTTGCCATATTTTATATCTCGCCATATTTTATATCTTGCCATATTATATATCTAGCCATATTTTATATCTCGCCATATTTTATATCTAGCCATATTTTACATCTCGCCATATTATATATCTAGCCATATTTTATATCTAGCCATATTTTATATCTAGCCATATTTTACATCTCGCCATATTATATATCTAGCCATATTTTACATCTCGCCATATTTTATATCTAGCCATATTTTACATCTCGCCATATTATATATCTAGCCATATTTTATATCTTGCCATATTTTATATCTCGCCATATTTTATATCTTGCCATATTTTAGATCTTGCCATATTTTACATCTCGCCATATTTTATATCTAGCCATATTTTACATCTTGCCATATTTTACATCTCGCCATATTATATATCTTGCCATATTTTACATCTCGCCTTATTTTATATCTTGCCATATTTTATATCTAGCCATATTTTATATCTAGCCATATTTTATATCTTGCCATATTTTACATCTCGCCATATTTTATATCTTGCCATATTTTATATGTTGCCATATTTTATATCTTGCCATATTTTACATCTCGCCATATTTTACATCTCGCCATATTTTATATGTAGCCATATTTTATGTCTTGCCATATTTTATATCTTGCCATATTTTATGTCTCGCCATATTTTATATCTCGCCATATTTTATATCTTGCCATATTTTATATCTAGCCCTCTTTTATATCTTGCCATATTTTATATCTCGCCATATTTTATATCTTGCCATAATTTATATCTAGCCATATTTTATATCTTGCCATATTTTATATCTCGCCATATTTTATATCTTGCCATATTTTATATCTCGCCATATTTTATATCTCGCCATATTTTATATCTTGCCATATTTTATATCTAGCCATATTTTATATCTCGCCATATTTTATATCTAGCCATATTTTATATCTCGCCATATTATATATCTAGCCATATTTTATATCTTGCCATATTTTACATCTCGCCATATTTTATATCTAGCCATATTTTACATCTCGCCATATTTTACAACTCGCCATATTTTATATCTAGCCATATTTTACATCTTGCCATATTTTACATCTCGCCATATTTTATATCTAGCCATATTTTACATCTTGCCATATTTTACATCTCGCCATATTTTATATCTAGCCATATTTTACATCTTGCCATATTTTATATCTTGCCATATTTTACATCTCGCCATATTTTATATCTAGCCATATTTTACATCTTGCCATATTTTACATCTTGCCATATTTTACATCTCGCCATATTTTATATCTAGCCATATTTTACATCTCGCCATATTATATATCTAGCCATATTTTACATCTTGCCATATTTTACATCTCGCCATATTTCATATCTAGCCATATTTTACATCTTGCCATATTTTATATCTTGCCATATTTTACATCTCGCCATATTTTATATCTAGCCATATTTTACATCTTGCCATATTTTACATCTTGCCATATTTTACATCTCGCCATATTTTATATCTAGCCATATTTTACATCTCGCCATATTATATATCTAGCCATATTTTACATCTTGCCATATTTTACATCTCGCCATATTTTACATCTCGCCATATTTTATATCTAGCCATATGTTATATCTAGCCATATTATATATCTAGCCATATTTTACATCTCGCCATTTTTTACATCTTCCCATATTTTACATCTCGCCATATTTTATATCTAGCCATATTTTATATCTAGCCATATTTTATAATTAGCCATATTTTACATCTCGCCATATTTTGCATCTCACCATATTTTATATCTAGCCATATTTTACATCTCGCCATATTTTACATCTCGCCATATTTTATATCTAGCCATATTTTACATCTCGCCATATTTTATATCTAGCCATATTTTATATCTTGCCATGTATTACATCTCGCCATATTTTATATCTAGCCATATTTTACATCTTGCCATATTTTACATCTCGCCACATTTTACATCTCGCCATATTTTATATCGAGCCATATTTTACATCTCGTCATATTTTATATCTAGCCATATTTTACATGTCGCCGTATTATATATCTAGCCATATTTTACATCTTGCCATATTTTACATCTCGCCATATTTTATATCTAGCCATATTTTACATCTTGCCATATTTTACATCTCGCCATATTTTATATCTAGCCATATTTTACATCTTGCCATATTTTACATCTCGCCATATTTTATATCTAGCCATATTTTACATGTTGCCATATTTTACATCTCGCCATATTTTACATCTCGCCATATTTTATATCTAGCCATATTTTACATCTCGCCATATTATATATCTAGCCATATTTTACATCTTGCCATATTTTACATCTCGCCATATTTTATATCTAGCCATATTTTATATCTAGCCATATTATATATCTAGCCATATTTTACATCTCGCCATATTTTACATCTTCCCATATTTTACATCTCGGCATATTTTATATCTAGCCATATTTTATATCTAGCCATATTTTATATCTAGCCATATTTTACATCTCGCCATATTTTGCATCTCACCATATTTTATATCTAGCCATATTTTACATGCCGCCATATTTTACATCTCGCCATATTTTATATCTGGCCATATTTTATATCTAGCCATATTATATATCTAGCCATATTTTACATCTCGCGATATTTTACATCTTCCCATATTTTACATCCCGCCATATTTTATATCTAGCCATATTTTATATCTAGCCATATTTTATATCTAGCCATATTATATATCTAGCCATATTTTACATCTAGCCATATTTTAAATCTTGCCATATTTTACATCTCGACATATTTTACATCTCGCCATATTTTATATCTAGCGATATTTTATATGTAGCCATATTATATATCTAGCCATATTTTACATCTCGCCATATTTTACATCTTCCCATATTTTACATCTCGCCATATTTTATATCTAGCCATATTTTACATCTTGCCATATTTTACATCTTCGCATATTTTATATCTAGACATATTTTACATCTTGCCATATTTTACATCTCGCCATATTTTACATCTAGCCATATTTTACATCTTGCCATATTTTACATCTCGCCATATTTTACATCTCGCCATATTTTATATCTAGCCATATTTTATATATAACCATATTATATATCTAGCCATATTTTACATCTCGCCATATTTTACATCTCGCCATATTATATATCTAGCCATATTTTACATCTCGCCATATTTTACATCTCGCCATATTTTACATCTAGCCATATTTTATATCTAACGATATTTTACATCTCGCCATATTTTACATCTCGCCATATTTTGCATCTCACCATATTTTATATTTAGCCATATTTCACATCTCGCCATATTTTACATCCCGCCATATTTTATATCTAGCCATATTTTATATCTAGCCATACTATATATCTAGCCATATTTTACATCTCGCCATATTTTGCATCTCACCATATTTTATATCTAGCCATATTTTACATTTCGCCATATTTTACATCTCGCCATATTTTATATCTAGCCATATTTTACATCTCGCCATATTTTACATCTAGCCATATTTTACATCTACCCATATTTTATATCTACCTATATTGTATATCTAGCCATATTTTACATCTCGCCATATTTTACATCTAGCCATATTTTATATCTAGCCATATTTTACATCTCGCCATATTTTACATCTAGCCATATTTTACATCTCGCCACATTTTACATCTCGCCATATTTTACGTCTAGCCATATTTTACGTCTAGCCATATTTTACATCTAGCCATATTTTATATCTAGCCATATTTTACATCTAGCCATATTTTATATCTAGCCATATTTTACATCTCCCCATATTTTATATCTAGCCATATTTTACATCTCGCCATATTTTACCTTTCACCATATTTTATATCTAGCCATATTTTACATCTCGCCATATTTTACATCTCGCCATATTTTATATCTAGCCATATTATATATCTAGCCATATTTTACATCTCGCCATATTTTACATCTAGCCATATTTTATATCTAGCCATATTTTATATCTAGCCATATTTTACATCTCGCCATATTTTACATCTATCCATATTTTACATCTCGCCATATTTTATATATAGCCATATTTTACATCTCGCCATATTTTACATCTCGCCATATTTTACATCTAACCATATTTTACATTTCGCCATATTTTATATCTAGCCATATTTTACATCTCGCCATATTTTACATCTCGCCATATTTTATATCTAGCCATATTATATATCTAGCCATATTTTACATCTCGCCATATTTTACATCTAGCCATATTTTATATGTAGCCATATTTTATATCTCGCCATATTTTACATCTAACCATATTTTACAACTCGCCATATTTTATATCTAGCCATATTTTATATCTAGCCATATTTTACATCTAGCCATATTTTACATCTAACCATATTTTACATCTCGCCATATTTTATATCTAGCCATATTTTATATGTAGCCATATTTTACATCTCGCCATATTTTACATCTAACCATATTTTACATCTATCCATATTTTACATCTAACCATATTTTCCATCTAACCATATTTTACATCTAGCCATATTTTACATCTTCCCATATTTTACATCTAGCCATATTTTACACCTCACAATATTTTACATCTCGCCATATTTTATGTGTAGCCATATTTTACATCTCGCCATATTTTAAGGCTAGCCATATTTTATATCTAGCCATATTTTACATCTCGCCATATTTTACATCTAGCCATATTTTATATCTAGCCATATTTTACATCTAACCATATTTTATATCTAGCCATATTTCATATCTAGCCATATTTTACATCTCGCCATATTTTACATCTAGCCATATTTTACATCTCGCCATATTTTACATCTAGCCATATTTTACATCTCGCCATATTTTACATCTAACCATATTTTACATCTAGCCATATTTTATATCTAGCCATATTTTATATCTAGCCATATTTTACATCTCGCCATATTTTACATCTAACCATATTTTACATCTAACCGTATTTTACATCTAACCATATTTTTTATCTAGCCATATTTTACATCTCGCCATATTATATATCTAGCCTTATTTTACATCTCGCCATATTTTACATCTAACCATATTTTACATCTAACCATATTTTACATCTAACCATATTTTACATCTCGCCATATTTTACATCTAACCATATTTTACATCTAGCCATATTTTACATCTAACCATATTTTACATCTAGCCATATTTTACATCTAACCATATTTTACATCTAGCCATATTTTACATCTAACCATATTTTACATCTAGCCATATTTTACATCTAACCATATTTTACATCTCACCATATTTTACATCTAACCATATTTTACATCTCGCCATATTTTACATCTAACCATATTTTACATCTAGCCATATATTACATCTAACCATATTTTACATCTAGCCATATTTTACATCTCACCATATTTTACATCTCGCCATATTTTATATCTAGCCATATTTTATATCTAGCCATATTTTACATCTCGCCATATTTTACATCTCACCATATATTACATTTCGCCATATTTTTGATGTAGCCATATTATATATTTAGCCATATTTTTTATCTAGCTATATTTTGCATCTCGCCATATTTTACATCTAGCCATATATAACTAGAACAAAAACACTGAATTCAAAACCAAGGAAGCCAGAAGGGAATCCATATTACTAATTTTCTCAATAAACGCTCTATCAAATCCGAGTTCACAGTTATTAACGAAATGGAAAATGTGGAGAACCATTTTTGCTTACATCCGAAAGTGACACAGCACTTATGGTGTAGAACAACTCCTTTGACAAAAAATGGTTCGAAAATTTACAAGGAAAAGAAAAATTGATTCTCCTGATATAAAAAAAAAGAAAAAGAAATTAAAATCAAATATGTAAAATAAAAAATATCTTTAGGATTGTTGAACGGGAATTTGTAATCGTTTGTGGCAAGATAAGCTGTAAAATCCTGATTAGCGACGGCCTGGTCGTCATTGGCAGCGACCAGGTGTATTTTAACGCATTAGAGAAAGGATTAAAACTTAATCTGTTACTAGATTAACAAGAACACAAATATTCTATTTATAATTCGTATTTCTCTTTGGTGAGGAAGGTTGGCAGGAAGGTCATAAGAAGAATGGGTTCCTCTTTGGGTAACTTGATATAAGGAACAGTATTAGCGAATAAGGAACAGTATTAGTCGAATTATGCTCTGTTTTTTAAGGTGTGGGTATGTAGGTGTGACAACAGAGAAAGAGGGGAGGGATAGGGTCAAAATATTAAGTAAAGTTTGTTTATCACGATCATTGACCAGCTCAGTATGAGCAAGAAGTACATTTCCACACATAGCTACATAGGCGCAAAAAGTCACCATCATTTTTTTCGTGTGCGCGCATTTTTATGAGGGTAAATAGCAAGGGAAAGTGGGGAAGGTAAAATATTAAGCAAGGAAATTGAAAAAAAAAAAAAGGAAAGAAGGAATGGGATAGAGAGAGAGAGAGAGAGAGAGAGAGAGAGAGAGAGAGAGAGAGAGAGAGAATAAATCCACGAAGAAAAATAAAATAAAAGTGTGTGGTGGGTGTTACGTTCATTCCCGGACGAGCCCCCAATTTTGTTACGTGTTAAGTGTCAGTCAGATAAGTGCCATACGTGATATACGCTTGGGCGATCATGTCTCAAAAGAGACATGACTGACTGGGCAGAAGATTATCCCACAGTCGGTTGCCATTGCTTTCTGCGGTAGAATGGTTGCCAGCCAAGGCAAATGTAACCTGCCTCACATTATTCATTTTTTTATAAATCAAGGATTTTGGTATTAAAAAATTAAAAAATTAAAAAATCTTACCCCACCTCATATTTTTAAATATGAATCAGAGTAAGGAATTTTAAGAGTAAAACTGCTGAATTTGTATGAATTTGTAAAACGGAATATTGATTTAGTTCAAAATGTGGGGTGGTGTAAATTTTTTCCAAGAGTAAAAATGATAATTTACTAAAGTATTCTGAGACGGTGTAAAGATTTTAACAATAAAAGAATTGGTTTAGCAGCATTTTATGAGCGGAAGCTTGTGAATCTTTCTCTCTTGATAGAATTTAAAAGTGTCTCCGAGTCCTTGTGGGTGATAAATTATTTTCTACCTCTCCCTTACAGGCGGAATGTGGCGAGCCTCTCACTGCTGTATCGCTACTTCCGTGGAAAGTGTTCGGACGAACTACACTTCTTGGTTCCGCAGGGTCTAACCTTTACGGCTATGGACCCACCATGCAACTTATATTGCAGAAAACCATCCACATTCCCTCTGTACTCCATCGGTAAAGAATAAGTTGCACTCAAACAGCTTCTTCCAGTGAACCACTTCTCTGTGAAACAGACACCCAAAAGTATGTTTCTCAGATTGCTATAATCATAATCTATTAAAGTAGGTACCCCCACTTTTTCGTCAGAAATTTTTGATACCTAAGTTTAAAATAAAATTTTTTAAATGAAAAAAACATTCTTGAAAATTCCATTTTAGATTTAATTAAAAGCTGAATGATGAAATTTATTATTTCCATTAAGTAAAAAATTCTGGTGTATTTTAGATAGAAATTATATAGATTGGAATGTCACATTTAATTTCGATTTCTTAAATTTTTTTAAAAAGCGGCCATTTTTTTCAATTTTAAGAAATTTGTAGACAAAAAAAAAACAAAACTCATCGATTTTAAAAATATTTCAAAAGATTTCTCACATTTTATTTTAGTAAAACTAGAAAATGGAAGGTTAAATTAATCTGATTTGAAAGAAATATTACTTACTTATAGCATAAAAAGTAATATACAACAAATTATTAACGGTTGGCCGTGTTCATCTGATCGAACGTAAAGGACGGAGCACTGACAGCTGCTATACATGACCATAAATGATAATTTTCATAAATCTAAGTGAAGGGACAAAACTCTTAAATTACGTCACCTTTTCATAATAATGGCAATTTCAGTCTACCATACATGAAAATAAGGTAAAAAAATATAAAATAAAAAATAATTTTAAAAATTGATAGCGGAACTACGATTATTAATGAATTATAAAAATTTGGACTCGTAAATTTATTTTCCACTTCATTACTATATCACATCCAATAAATACCCCAATACAGAATTTTACACGATTTTAAACTATTATAAATTATTATAATTAAAATGTAAAAAAATAATAAAACTTCTTCATTATTCATCAGAAACTTTTATTTCTTCAGACAATAATGTACTTAATACTACTTATTTACTAAAGCAATTAAAAGCTTTTCTAATCAAGTAATAATGAAGTTCGTTTTTTTTTTTTGTGGTCGTTAAGATCAATAAGGGTAAATTTCTTCAATAACTAATTGTTGATTTGAGTTCAGCATATACATTTGCACAGAAATAATGCTATTTTGGATAAATTTGAAGGGGGAAAAACCTTCGGGACCTAAAACGAAAATTGACCAGTGAAGTCCTGATTGAAAAGGAGGACGCAGGCGTCAGTAAAAGAATATCGTAATAAAACTCTCGCGCAAAGGACGATGGGAAAGATAAAAAAATTAATGAAATAAATAAGAGAATAAAGGAAAGAATAAACAAAATAAACAAAAAACAAAGAAGTAATTAATCTTAAATGAATGCAAACACGAATAAAAAAAGAAGACAAACTAAAGTACCCATCATTTAAACAGACACTCACAAATTGTATATATATATATTTTTTTTGTTTTGTTTTTTCTAAATATAACTGTTAAATATAAGAGACAATGAATGTCTAATATGTTTAATCATGAGCCGTTCTAAACATCGTATTTTGGCTATAATTTCCGGTGAAATTAAAGACATAAAATTCTCCAACATTTGGATAATATTTTATTAAGTTGGTTCTAAGCTTTCGGCTCACATGAGCCATCTTCAGAGAGGTTACAGGGACGTTAACATAAAAACATCCAACATCAAAGATGATTTTATTGACATAAAACTTTGCTAAGCAACGATACCAGTTACCAAAAATAGCAAACGCAGCTCGTAAATTTGTAATGTGGTTCTATGACGTCACACCGCGTGAGAGCTCGAAATGTTAACAGAACCATATATTTAAATGCAATGTAATGTGTTATGACCAGATTTAAACGTGATTTTATTAAGTGAGTTGTTTTTTTGGATTTAATGTAGATGGCCTCCAATATCTGAAGGTTCTTTTTACTGTTGACTAAAATCTGTCTGATATTACCTACATTGTTATGTTTTTCTAAGAAATCTGATTAGAAAGATGACAGGTAACTCTACGGGAGAACGTGGTTGTAGTAAAACCAATATATGTAGTGGCTTTATTATTAGTACCAGAGATACAATCTCTGAACTGGCATGTAAATTGATACACTACATTGGTGTGTGTGTATGTGTGTTAATAAACGGAGAGAAAAAAGCTAGATGATAAAAATATTTCTATATTAGTCTAAACAGGATTATATATTTATAAAAGAGGAGGTATGGATATTAAATAAAAATAAAAAAAAGAAAGAAGAAGAAAAGTGGGGAGAATTTAAAGGGTAGTTTGTCCCTGCCAGGAAATCCCGTCTGAAAATTCCAGTCTACTGCCGGGCAGATCAAGATATTTCCTTGATCTTTTTCAATGACAAATCATCGTCCGTGACATGACGCTGAACTGAACAATGGGTTTGACTTTCAACCTCGTTTCTGACGTCATTTGATGTTTGATTGGTATTTTTATAAGGAAAATGAACATATTTTTCCACTTCCTAACTCTAAGATGACACATGGTTTGAAACAATGAAAGTTAGAGAGAGAGAGAGAGAGAGAGAGAGAGAGAGAGAGTGTGAGTGTTTGCGAGAGAGAGTGAGAAAGAGATTGAGATTGAGAGAGAGAGAGATTTTGATAAGGAAGGTTTTTGATTGGTATTTTAATAAGGAAAATGAGCATACGTTTCCATCCCTCTTCAAGGTGTCATAAAAATCTGAAAAGAAAAGAGTTTGAAACAGAGAGATAAACAAAAAAATGAGACAAGAGAGAGAGAGAGAGAGAGAGAGAGAGAGAGAGAGAGAGAGAGAGAAAGAAAGAAAGAAAGAAATTTTAATAAGGAAGTTTTTTAATGGTATTTTAATAAGGGAAATGAACATACGTTTCCCTTTCCTAACTCAAACATGACACAGAGTTTGAAACAATCAGAGAGAGAGAGAGAGAGAGAGAGAGAAATTTTAAGAAGGAAGTTTTTTGATTGGTATTTTAATAAGGAAAATGGATATATTTTTCCCCTTCCTAACACTAAGGTGACAGAGTTTGAAACCACGAAAGAGAGAGAAAGAGAGAGAGAAAGAGAGAGAAAGAGAGAAAGAGAGAGAGAGAGACAGAGAGACAGAGAGAGAGAGAGACAGTCAGACAGAGAAATTTTAATAAAGAGGTTTTTTGATTGGTAATTTAATAAGCAAAATAAACATATTTTTTCCCTTCCTAACTCTAAGGTGACACAGAGTTTGAAACAATCAGAGAGAGAGAGAGAGAGAGAGAGAGAGAGGATATCCATATAATAATGAGGATATACCATTTTAGCTAGACGTCTGACATTGAAAAATTATTAACCAGCAACTTTCAGAAAGAATTATCCTTTCAGCTTAATCCTCACTGGGGATCATACTATTATGAGTCTGATCCATTTTAGGCTAAAGTGAATGAATATCTTTATTAAAGTTTCTTCATGGCGAACATGGTACACAGGACCTGACAGAGGTTTCTTTTGCAAAGGAAGACGCAAGATCGAATCCGGCCAAAGGCGATAGTTTCTTTAATAGGTTTCCTCGAGTGTACAGGTCGGTAGACGTAATAAGTAATATGTCAGCAAAATTAATTAAATATTCAGAAATATATCAGCATACAAACATTTTGTTCCGTCCACAAGTGTTTCCTAACGTGGGCACTAGCGTCCCCTTGTGGGCTCTATTACGTTGAAAAGGAGGGGCACAGAAGTTTTTATTTAATTTGCTGAAAAATGGACACATTGTGAGGGTATCTTTTTTTTAATTTTCAAAATTTATTGAATTTTGATTTCAAAAGGAAATTCCGAAAAGTATCCAAAGCTCTGGGAAATTATCAGTTTTCTACATAGTTTTAAGAACTTCTTGTATAGCTGAATGTGTATAAACATATTTATAAATGGAACTTTGTCTGTGTGTGTGTGTGTGTGTGTCTGTGTGTGTGTGTGTGTGTGTGTGTGTGTGTATCTGTTACCTATAGACTCCGAAACGGCTGAACCGATTTTCTTGAAAATTTACACAGTTGTACTATAAGTGTCTGCGAGTGTTCTTAGCTAGGTTTTGTGTCGAGGTACCCCCGATAAATATGGAAAATCGATAATCGAAAAAAAATAGGGTTATAGCAGGAGTGGTCCGATTTTAATCAAATTTGATACACTCATAGACAAAGACATAAGAAACGATATTCAGAAGTTTCAAGGTTGCAGTTCTTACAATAGTGCAGAAAATCGATTATATATATATATATATATATATATATATATATATATAAGGCAAGATGTTTGTGTGTGTGTCTGTTTATCTGTCTGTATGTCCTTTATACAAATCTACAATTTTTATCCGATTCTCATCAAACTTTACACAAATATTCTTTAGGCTGAGTCTGAGCTCCAGGACCATGGATTAGTTTTAAAGCTTTCATTACACCCGAGCAACGCCGGGCTATACTGCTAGTACATATTAAACAAAGAAGTCACATGCAAATTACAAAACGAACGAGATCTACGGTTACCTCTGAGCAACATCATTACATAGAGTAAGAGCTTTAGTCAATGAGCACTAAAGTCAACGATCGCATTTAAACTATTGAGATGAGCTCTCAAATGAAACTAGAGTAAGAACCTTAGAGAGTAAGCAACAAATTGAACGATCACATTAAAGATACTGAGATGAGCTATGAATAAACTTAGAGTAAGAGCCTTAAGTCAAATATTGCAATGAAAACATTGAGATGAGCTCTCAAATGAACCGAGATTAGCCAGTAAACACAAAAGTCTACGTTTGTATTGAAAATATTAAGAGAAGGTAACAAATGAACCTTGAGTAAGAGCCTTAGTCATTAAAAAACAAAGTCAACGATGACAATGAAAAATTGAAAATATTGAGTTGAGCTTACAAATAAGCCTACATTAAGAGTCTTAGCCAGTAAATACCAGTCTCAATGATAACATTGAAAACACTGAGATGAGCTCTCAAATCAACCTAGAATAAGTGCCTTAGCATGTAAGCATGTATTGTGGAGTTATTTTCGCAGTGGAGGCTAGTATTTGTGCTATAATCGGTCCTAATAGGTTCGACGTACAAAGCGTTAAGAACTTGATATAATATGTATTACGTAGTGTAATCTTGCCAGGTCGCTGACGACTCTCGTATTTGACTAACTGTCGACTACTGTCGTCCAACATCGACTGACCCTCGTTCCTCTTACTACTCCTACTTAAATTAGGTGGGAGAGTCTATTCACTATAGAATAGGTGTGTTTCACCATAACAGCATGAAAGTCAACGATCGCATTGAAAATATTGAAATCAGCTATCAAATGTACTGAGAGTAAGTGTCCTTGTCAGTAAGCAGTAGTTAATGATCACATTTAAATGAGCTTTCAAATTAACCTAGATTAAGTACCGACACCAACGATCGCAATGAAAATATTGTGTTGAGTACGCAAATGGACCTAAAGTAAAAGCCTTAGCCTTATTTAAGCCCCAACATTAACAATCGCATTTGTCTATATTTCTGATATGAGGTAGTATTTACAGTATTTACATTATTCGGACTATTGTTCTCATCTTTTTCTATTTGTATGACGTTTCGGCCGTTGTACGCTCCGGCCGTCTTCAGGCGCTAGGAATTTCGAAATATCGAGTTGAGTGCTCAAATGGACCAAGAGTAAGAACCTTAGTAATCACCAAAGTCAACGATCACTTTGAAAATATTGAGATGAGCTATCACATGAACCTTGAGTAAAATCCTTAGCCATTGAATTCCCAAATCACTGATAGCATTGAAGATATAGATTTGAGTTATCAAATGAAACTAGAGAAGGAGCCTTAGCCAGGAAGTACTAAGTCAACGATCGCATTGAAAACATTAAACGTTATCAAATGTATTAAGAGTAAAAGTGTTAGTCAATAAGCACCAAAGTCAAATATTGAATTGAAAGCAGTGAAATGAGCTATCAAATGAACCTATGGCATGAGCCTTAGCCAGCAAGTACAAAAGTCACCCAACACATTGAAAACATTGAAATGATCTATCAAATGAACCTATGGTATGAGCCCTAGCCAGCAAGTACAAAAGTCACCCAACACATTGAAAACATTGAAATGATCTATCAAATGAACCTATGGTATGAGCCCTAGCCAGCAAGTACAAAAGTCACCCAACACATTGAAAACATTGAAATGATCTATCAAATGAACCTATGGTATGAGCCCTAGCCAGCAAGTACAAAAGTCACCCAACACATTGAAAACATTGAAATGATCTATCAAATGAACCTATGGTATGAGCCCTAGCCAGCAAGTACAAAAGTCACCCAACACATTGAAAACATTGAAATGATCTATCAAATGAACCTATGGTATGAGCCCTAGCCAGCAAGTACAAAAGTCACCCAACACATTGAAAACATTGAAATGATCTATCAAATGAACCTATGGTATGAGCCTTAGCCAGCGAGCACAAAAGTCACCCATCACATTGAAGACATTGAAATGATCTATCAAATTAACCTATGGTATGAGCCCTAGCCAGCAAGTACAAAAGTCACCCAACACATTGAAAACATTGAAATGAGCTATCAAATGAACTTATGGTATGAGCCTTAGCCAGCAAGCACAAAAGTTATCCATCACATTAAAAACATTGAGATAACCTATGAAATAAATCTTTTCTATTATAGAAATTAAAGCAATGGTATTTGTATGAAAAATGTAAACAATATCAAAATTATTTTTGCATTAGTACCTAAGTGCTACTTTGATATGAAAGACGAATTCAGAATAATATTAAAAAATTTAATTCGAAGTGGGGGCATTGACTCTTTGTCAAAAGACGCATTGGTTGAAAAAGAATTGGGAAACATTGCCGTATAGTGACCTCTCTTTTTTACTTTTTTTTTTAATCGTGTCGCCCCAAGCAAGTCAGTTTATTGCCTCTGTTGTGCAGGGGGTTACATAGGAGGAATGTTATAAAGAGAGAGAGGTTGCAGGGGGTGTCAGGAATAGAATAGGAGAGGGAAGAGTACTGATGAGAGTGGGGTGGATGTAGAAAAGCATGAGAGAGAGGATGTAAGTTAGTGAGAGAGGAGATGACTATTGACTTTACATTTAAATTCTTGGAGATTGTAGCTGTCAGGAAAGCAATATGCGGAAGAGAATTCCACAGGCGGGAAATGCGAGAAAAAAACCTCCTGGAGTAGAATTTGCGTTTACAATTTATTGGTATCACAGTAAAAGGGTGGGACCTAGTTGCTAATCTTGTGGCTCGAGGAAATTTATATATAGGGGGTACCAGTGAACTTAGTTTATCGGAGTAGAAGCCGTGAAAGTATTTGTAGAAGAGACAGAGGGAAGCCATACTGCGTCGGGGAGAAAGCGACTGTATCCTAGTTGCCAAGTCGGGATCGATCACTTTATTTTAAGCAGTATAATTATTATACGTATTATAATAATAAAGGTTGTTATTTCGTAGATTTTATTGAAATCTATGAATATTAAATAAAATGAAGGACAGTGACCATTAAAAATGTTATTTAGCCATAAAATATAGTTATCTTTAAAAAAAAATGAACCTGCAGTCGTTTCTCAAAACAGATGATGACATCGTTTGGTTTCAATTTTGGGGGGACGGAAAGGAGAGAGAGAGAGAGAGAGAGAGAGAGAGAGCGAGAGAGAGAGAGAGAGAGAGAGAGAGAGGGGAACAATAAACAAACGCTACACGTTTCTTCCTTCCATTCCTGCTGTTTAGACACGAAAAAGGAAATCAAGTTTGTTTATTTGGCGTTGTCTCCGCATCCTTTTGAGCGTGTTGATATATATACATATATATATATATATCGTGGCGCAACAATTAAGAGTTCCACATATTATTACAACGGAATAGTGCATGTTTTCTTTTTCTACTAGCCGGTGAAATTTAGGAAGCTAGAAGATTTAAAGACCAAACATTCCTTAAACAGAAAATAAGATTCTCTGAAAAAAAAAAACTCAGAAGAATCCGTCTTCAGTAGAAACCTCCTTTCTCTGGTTTGAGAAGGAAGAAGAATTCAGCCAGAAATGAACGACCCTCCCTCCATCCAATCCAAGGCAGAGAAAAGATCGTCGTCAGGTGACGAAGGAAACATTTGAAGAAAAACAAATATTAAGTTTATAAGAAAGATAATTTGGGCCTTCGATGTGATGTAATGATTAGCCACACTGATGATAACAAAATTACAATATATATATATATAGTCATCTACAGACTGATGTTTTTCGCTGTATCACAGCTCATCAGTACCGTTAGACATCCGATTGCTTTTACCCAGGATTGAAACCCGACCGAATTGGCGTCAGTCGGCTATTCTACCTCTGAGCTATGGACGATCGGTAGAAGGATGTAGATTTTTAGCGTGTGATATATCATACGCCAGTAGCTAGAGTACTCTAATTCATTAAAGAATGAGTGGTGCGTAGATGCCAGAGTAGCTACTGTTTTTCAAAGTCTACCATTCTTCCAGAGTGCTCATTCAGAGTGTGAGAGCGTAAATAGTCATCCGCAGACAGATATGTTTCACTGTATCGCAGCTCATCAGTACGGTTAAACATTGCTTTTACCCAGGATTGAAACCCGATATATATATATATATATATATATATATATATATATATATATATATATATATATATAGTGTATCGAGGCGAGGCAGCAGATACTACAGATACTATTTTCTACACATATACTATTAAATAAAACAGATATTGAATGTCTTTTATATTTAATCATGAGCTCTTCTAAACATCGTATTTTTGCTTTAATTTCAGGTGAAAATAAAGATAAAAATTATTAATAATACTGTACGTCAAAATAAACATAACACTATTAACTTATACTATTGCAACCAAATGCATAATAATTGCAAACATGATGAAACAACACTCAAAAACATAATACATAGAAATGTTAAACTAATAAATAGTAATAATCAAATTAAGCTCATCATATATTATAAAAAATTTAAAACAATTGACCTCATAGTATCTAATAACTCTACAGCCACATAACTAAATCCTCTACATAAAATCATGTATTGTATCAGTTTACATGCCCGTTCAAAGATTGTATCTCTGGTACAAAAATAAACCCACTACATATATTGGTTTTATTACAAGCACGCTATCCCGTAGACTTACTTGTCACTTTTCTGATCAGAGTTCAATTAAACAACAGTTCTTAGAAAAACATAGTCATGTAGGTAATATTAAACATATTTTAGTCGATAACAAAATAATATTCACTCATGCACACATTAAAAAGAACATTCAGATATTGGAGGCCATTTACATTAAATCAAAACAACTCACACTTAATAAAATCACATTTGAATTTGGTCATAAGACATTACAAGTCATTTCGATATATGGTTCTATTAACATTTCGGTCTCTCGCGCGGTGTGATGTCATAGAACCGCATTACAAATTTACAAATTGCGTCTGCTATTCAGTGACTGTTATCGTTGCTTAGCAATGTTTTACGTCAACGCAGGATAAAATCATCTTTGGTGGTGGACGTCTTTATGTTAAAGTCCCTGTAACGTCTCTGAAGATGGCTCATGTGAGTCGAAAGCTTAGAACCAACGTAATAAAAAAAAATATCCAAATGTTGGAGAATTTTTGTTTTTATTTTCACCTGAAATTAAAGCCAAAATTCGATGTTTAGAACGACTCATGATTAAACATAACAATATATATATATATATATATATATATATATTAAACAAGTTGTGTTAAAGGATAGTGATAACATAGTCTTATATGTTTTCTTTTGAATTTTTCATATTTTCTGATTAGAGTGGTTAACGAAAGATTTGCACATCTATCCAGAATTACATGTTGTTGATACTCAATAGAAATATATTTAAAAATATATTTTAAATCATGGGAACGAATTATTACTTTTTCGGGAAAAGAAAGAAAATCTCGTAACATCAACTTTCATACATATTTCGTGGCTACTATAATGTGAGGTCTACCACAGCATCGAACTATAATATATATATATATATATATATATATATATATATATATATATATATAAGCAAGTTGTGTTAAACGTTAGAGACAACATAGTCTTATATATATTTTTTCTTTTGAATTTTTTCATATTTTCTGATTAGACTTTTTATTTCAGAATTATATTTGCATAAAAATTGTCCAAAAGTTGTCCTAGTACTTACGAACGTCATCGTTCATCATCAGGGACTTTGGTTGTCCTAGTACTTACGAACGTCATCGTTCATCATCAGGGACTATATTACAGTTTAAAAATCAAATATTGCCTTGTAGCAGGAAAAGTATTACAACATTTTAAAAGAAAATAAATAAACGTTATGTAGAATTTTTAAATTCAAAGGCAGTAATAATGTAAACAACATGCACATGTGAAGATATGTGCTTACATAGATTCGTGAAATTAATGGAATACTTGGTTGTTAAAGATTTTAAATGCCGTAAAAATACGTTAGAGAATCTGAACTTCGAAGGAATTAATTATGTAAATAATCAAATTACTCAGAGGCAAATAATTATTTACCTTAATTATATTTCAAATAAACCCTCTAAACACAACTCAATACATGTCCAGAAACTTGGTAAGCTGTGCGATTGATAAGAGGTTTTTTACTGCTGATATGTAGTGCCTCTAAAATATTTAGGCATCTAATGTCTGTGTGTTGATCAATAATTTTAGTATTGTCTATAAGAATTTTACGAATGTCAGAATACTGAAGGGAAATAGTATGTGACTTAAGATGTGTAATGGCACTGGAATCATTTAAACGATTAACTATGCATTTAAATGATTCCAGTGCCATTTTAGAAATTCTTCATAACGTTTATTTATTTTCTTTTAAAATGTTGTAACCCTTTCTTTGCATTCTCTCAGAGTCATCTTCGTTCTTTCTCTCTGCCCGAAACCTCGCTCTTATATAAGCTTAATTTCCGAATTTCACTCGATTGTATCATCTTTTTTCCAGGCACATTTGTTTATTATTTTCAAATTATTATTATTGCCATTGACCAACTGCCTTTGCTGTCATTACATTTTTCTGTTATTGTTTAATATTTCCTATTTGGCCGAATCAATTCTGTAGTCACAAATGTGTCATCTTAATTCCTGTCTTTCCACTGTATATATTATCTGATCTTAAAAACATTGTTCACAAAAACACAACCACCTTCCTCTAAAGCAAAATAATATTTATTTAATATAAACACATTTTTATTTGCCAGCCTGCATTCTTGCTGCTTACCAAATTAAATACACTTCCGATCAAAATTATATCCTGTGGTCACAGAATATATAACAATTTTAACGCAATCAGATGCACAATTATTACAAGCAGGACGAATTTGTTATGTATAAGATCCACGAAAAACGTCTAAAGTTTAGGCCATAATGTAGAAAATAGTAAACCTAGACAAAATAACCCCATCAAATCTAAAATAGGGATAACCATTATAGAGTATCAGTTTTAATGTTCACTAAAAGACTAAGTTTCTTTCCACAAATCAATTACTTATATCACACTACTACTTCCTTCGGGAAACGCCTTACATTTCACTTGCCTGATCAAAGTGCTATTATAAACATTTATTAACCAATAATTTACAAGAACCCTTAAGGAAAATTCTTGTCGATAACACAAACATTCATTTAAAATCACATCACTCTATTCGAGAGGCCTTATTTATCAAACATTTTTTCTCTGCCATTAACCTTATTTTGTTTAGTAATAAAGATCGAGTTTTGAAGTTTTCTAAAAACAGAAATGATACTCATGCCAATTCCAGCTGCGCAGGATACGTGACTGCTAGAAACAAACGCCTCTTTTCAAACTACACAGAGCTTAACTAGCTACACCATGGACAAAAAAGATCCTTGATAATGGCTATAGAAATGTTCGAAAGCGCTTGGGACAATAAAAAACATTAGAAGGACGGAAAGACTCAAGAAAAAAATAATTAAATCTTCTTTGTCGGTCATACTTAATGAAGACCAGGTGGTTTAATCACAGACCTACATTTAAAATAGAAAAATTAAAAAAACAAGACAAAATTGGCTAGCCACGTGTGGAAATTGAAATCAAAATATGGAAAAGACCCAGACATAACGTAGAGCATTTTAAAAACACCCAAGCCTTAAAACGGTGGACAAATATGTAGACTGTGTCAAGAAGAAAATTAGAAATTATGATATTCCCAAATAAAGACGAACTGTTAAATGAAAGAACGGAAATTATGATTAAATGCATCCACACTAAGAAATACCTCTTAGGTTCATACAACCATGGATGAAAATGCCGTAATCCGTTTTAATTTAAAAATCGTGCGTTCATAAATTCCCTGCCACGTGAATGTTCAAATAAAACACCGTTACAAGAGCGTTTTTTTAAAAAAATGAAAACGGTAAAATCAGTTATTAAAAATCACATGAAGACACCACTCATGGTAGAAACCTGGGTAACGAAATAACATGTTTAAAAATGGAATATATATATATAAAAAAAAAAAAAAAAAAAAAATAATAATAATAAAATGTGGAAATTGAAAACAAGAGTTGTGCCAGTGATAGTAGGTGCACTTGGAATGATAAAAAATGGAACAAAACAACACATTGAAAGAATCCCTGGAAACCCCAGCTTAAGAGATATACAAAAAATTGTCTTATTAAGTACAGCCCACACACTAAGGAAAACGTTATCTATGTAATGCTGGGGATGATAGGGAAGATAGAAAAACATGAAATGGAGTCATAACAACACGCCACTACCTGCCTTAGGTCTCCCCGCAGACTTGGTTGGTAGTGAGACCAAAGCAGAAATCGAAATATGATGAAAAATGACATAATAATAATAAATGCTAAGCTCGGATAATGAGCATTATTTTCCCATAAATATAGAAGATTTTAATGTGTATATGAGTATATATGAGTATATACTCGCAGATACACATAAATATTAATTCCTAAACTCTATAATTACTGCCTTTCTGCTTCCTGTTTACCTGCCTGTTTGAAGCCCTCTTCTGTTGTTCCTGTATTTAAGAACTCGGGGGAACTCTTGTACCCGTCCAATTATTGCCCTATCAACCTTCTACCAATTTTTTGGGAAAGTGTTTGAGGCTCTTATTAGTGCTGAAATAGTTCAACATCTTACTGCCCATAAACTATTCTCAGACAGGCAGTACGGCTTCCGCTTCGCCAGTTCCGCGACCGATATGTTAACGACCATCACAGCGTACATGTACCAGGCCCTTGAGAAGTTCGGCGAGGCTCGTGCTGTTGCCCTGGACATCTTCAAAGCTTTTGATTGGGTTTGGCACGCTGGCTCCGAGGTTATAGATGCACCGGACGCTTGCTTGATCTGATTAAATATTTCCTATCTAACCGCATAATGAAGGTTCGTCTTGAATGGTCATGCCTCCACATCCTACTGTACAAACGATTGTGTCCCTCAGGGCTCTATCCTAGACCCGACGCTCTTCCTTATTTTCAGAAATGATCTCCCAGACGTGATGAAGTGCAATTAGGCATCTACGCAGATGACACCACAATTTACTCCAGCGTCAGTAAGAAATCCGGCGAAGCGAACAAACATAACCTCACTGCTGATCTTGAGAGGGATTCTGCACTCAGTGGTGGAATGGGGAAAGAAGTGGCTTGTAAATTTCAATGCGTCTAAGACGAAGATACTGTCTGTCAGTCATCACAGGCAACCTCTCCTGCCTCACATAAGCATGGACCAATCGAGTCTCCCTGAGAGTAATAAACTGCGCCTCCTCGGCCTTACCTTATCTTCAAATCTCCAGTGGAACCACTACATTGAGTCAATAGCTAAATCCACTGCTAGGAAGGTTGGGTCACTGTGTCGGAACAGGATGTTTTTCTCCTGAATCCATCTTGCAAATATACAAATCAACCATCCGTCCGTGCATGGAATACTGCTGTCATATATGGTCAGGCGTACCTGCTGTTCATCTGTGTTTTTGAAAGTCTCCAAAAAAGAATCAGTAATGTGATAGGTACCGACTTGGTTGCTCGACTCCAGCCACTTTTTCAACAACGGGATGTGGCTTCCCTCTTGCTGTTCTATAAATATTTTCATGGCTTCTGCTCCGACGAACTTAAGTCAGTGGTGCCCCTGCCCAAGAAGTGTACTCGTGCAACTAAACTGGCGACTGGGTCCCACCCATTCACAGTTAGATCAACCAAATGCAGACTACAATTCTACTCCATCAACTTCTTTTCTTGCACTTCCCGCCTGTGGAACTCTTTTCCATATTCTTGCTTTCCTGACGGCTACAACCTCCAGGACTTTAAATGCAATGTCAATACCCATCTCTTAACCACTTGACTCTAGTTCTTTCTACATCACCCTGTATATCTTTTCCTTTCTCTCTATCTTTGCAACTGTCATCACACCTGTATTCTCATACTTCTCTTGCTCTTTTCTCTGACACCCCCTATAATTGGTTCGTCTTTCTCTTTACTCTCTTTACTCTCCTCGTATCTAATCTTTTTACTCTTATGTGGGCCCCTGCACATCAGTGGCGTTTACGCCTTGCTTGGGGTGAAACGATTAAAAGAAAATATTTATCAGGTGTTATTAGAACAGTGCCCAATGCAATATAATTTTTGTAGAGTAATTCAAGGTGTCTTTTTATCTTTGGAAATATTTCTGTTTTTTTTTTTTTTTTTTTTTTTTTTTTGTGTGTGTGGAGATGTATGCGGGAATGTTTTCTTCTTTTTCATTTTTTTTTTCTTTTTGGAATCTGGGGAGATTTTAATGGTATTTCTTTAGCCAGTTTGAAACTCATGTTTATTAGTGGAGTGGGGTAACCTCTTCATTTAAAAATTCACCACCTTAAAAGTTGGCTAAATTCTATCCCATACTCCCTATGCATGACGAATTTGCCCAATGGTAGCTAACGAAACCCTCCGTAAAATATGCCTAGAGAAACTACAATGGTTGTATGTACTCGGGAAATAATCATCTGGGACTTTGGATATTATTTTTATAAATTGGATTCGGATGTGCGACAGGTAATTTAAAAATTGTAAAAAATGTAATAAAAACGGAAATAGACTGATTTTAGACAAATTTAATGAAGCTTGAAGCTTGAACACATTGCCCCTTCCTCCCTCTCTCCATATATATATATATATATATAGTAAAGTTTTGTAATTTACTTGAAGCATTGTGTATACGCACATAAACACGCACACATGATACAGTCACGGACACGCACACACCATGAGATAAAGCAGATAGATACAACAACAGTAATAAAAACAAATCCTCTTCAACCTTAGGCAAAAGCCAAACTAACGGTCAAGTCACACATACTTAGATAAACCACATATTAAAGCAGACTGATATCATCAGACTAGAAAAAGGTCCCAACTGTCACACACACACACACACACACACACACATATATATATATACCATAAACACACACACATACAAGCTCTTACACACACACACACACACACACACACACACTGCTGGTCGGGTACCCCTGCTATTCACCTTGGGGTTCTTGAGAAAATGAAACGGAGAATCTTTAATGTGATCGATACCGACTTGGCAGCTCGGCTGCAGTCGCTGCCTTACCGGCGTGACGTGGCTTCCCTGTGCCTCTTCTATAAATACTTTCGCAGCTTCTGCTCCAATGAACTTAGTTCACTAATGCCCCCTAGACATGAATTTGCACGAGCTACTAGATTGACAACTAGGTTCCACTCTTTTACAGTGAAACCGATATAATATAATCGCAATTTATACTCTAAAAATTTTTTTTCACGCACTTCCCTCCTGTGGAATTCCCTTCCATATACTTGCTTCCCCGACAACTACAATCTCCAGGAATTTAAATGTAGGGTCAATAGAAATCTCCTATCACACTAACTCGCATCCATTCTCTCAAGCTCTTTTTTCATCTACTCTACCCACATCCTCGGTATCCTTATCCGTCTATTACCCTCCTCCTGTCATTTCCTATAACTAACCCTTCTTTCTCATTACTTTCTCCTATGTAACCCCCTGCGCAACAGTGGCAGTAGAATGCCTTGCTTGGGGTGAGATGATTAAAAAAAAGAAGAAAAAACCTAAAATTTGTCACTTAGCTGATTGTTGTTAACTTCAGCATCTCGACTACAGAATTTCGTAGGCGGACCTGTTCGTCTACTCTTCAGGAGGTATCAGCAAATGTCTACTTCTATTTTCCATATTTATTTTTATGTATTTACCATTGATGTAAAAAATCTCTATTGCATGGGCTCGCGTGTGCGTTATATATATATATAATATTTTAAAAACAAGTAATTTATTGACAGCCCCTGACAGCCCCTAAGGCCCTTTCGTCCAACATCTCATCAGAAGAAAAATAGATATACATACAAATATAAATACTTATATATTTGTACGTATATTTATTTTAATGTGTTTCACCACCCCTTTTTTTGCTCTTTATTTTCGTTGCTGTTCTTTTCGTTTGATTTATATTTACAACGATTTTATCCTGATGAGATGTTGGACGAAAGGGCCTTAGGGACTATCAATAAATTCCCTTTTTTTTAAAAAGAGTACACAAATTTTGTACCTCCAAACGTTTATATATATATATATATATATATATATGTTTCATTGAATCTAAGCTTAAATACAAATGGAACTTTGTCTGTGTGTGTGTCTCTGTGTGTGTGTGTATCTGTTACCTATAGACTCCGAAATGGCTGAACCGATTTTCTTGAAAATTTACACAGTTGTACTATAAGCATCTGCGAGTGTTTTGTGTCGAGGTTTCCCCCGATAAATATCGAAAATCGATAATCAAAAAAATCGGGTTATAGAAGGAGTGGTCCGATTTTAATCAAATTTGATACACTCACAGACAAAGACATAAGAAACGATATTCAGAAGTTTCAATGTTGCAGTTCTTACAATAGTGCGGAAAATTGATAATATATATATATATATATATATAAAAGGCAAGATGTTTGTGTGTGTGTCTGTTTATCTGTCTGTATGTCTTTTATACAAATCCACAATTTTTTTCCGATTCTCACCAAACTTCACACAAATATTCTTTAGGCTGAATCTGAGCTTCAGGACCATGGATTAATTTTAAAGTTTTCATTACACTCGAGCAACGCCGGGCTATTCTGCTAGTAACATATAGTTATGAAACCAATCTATGTTAACTAAACTAATATATATATATATATATATATATATATGCAGCATATCTTAACTCAAACATTTTTTGTTACATTATTTATCCAAGTTTTTTTCGGCTATAATTTTAACGACTATCAAGAATAAATTTTATTTGTACTTTTAACTTATTATGTGGACTATTGTATCTAAAGTTTATAGGAATGTTTTATTTATAGGAATGTTTTATTTATAGGAATGTTTTATTTATAGGAATGTTTTATTTTTTAACACATTCTGACCGTGTTCATAGTTGATATTATTGAGTGTTGGCTTCATCATTTTTATTAATAATGTTTCTATTTTTAATGCATTAACAAAAAAACTTTTGTTTTTTCTTTTGTTTATAACAAAACTTTCTTATATATATGCACAACTAAAATAAAAAATTGCCTGATGATCAAAATCTATCTCGAAATATAGAAATTTCCGTGTCGCAATGTACAATTAATTCATAACTCTCTCTCTCTCTCTCTCTCTCTCTACATATATATATATAGTCATCCGCAGACAGATCTGTTTCGCTATATCACAGCTCATCAGTACGGTTAGACTTCGATTGCTTTTTAACCCGGGATTAAAACCCGACCTTGGCGATTCTACCTCTGGGTTACGAGCGTTCAGTAGAAGAAGGCCGACTTACGGTATATATATATATATATATATATATATATATATATATATATATATAATTTTCGTAGACTAGTTAAGATATTTGAGTAGTTGAGTAAGATTTCTCACTGGAAATTCTCGCCGGTTTTACAAGTGCATAAATGTAATATAATATTGTAAATTTCTGTAAAAAGGCAATCAGTCTGCCTCGGGCTGGAATGATTAGCTTTATAAGTAAAAAGATTAAATTCTTGACACAAAACACCTTTTTACTTTCAAGCGGTTTTCTATGTCGGCCCAACTTTTCAGCGACTTCCGAAGCAGTGCATAGCATCCGATATTTTAGTTCTAAATCCCAGCGTAGAAGGGATGGGAACGCACGACATTGGGGCGGCCGGTTCTCGGCCGAGATGGTTCTTTTTATGGGGACACTTTATAACGGTAGGCATTTTCGCGGAAACGGAAGTTTGGGAGCACTTGATGGAGGTCATGGCGTTGGGATTAGCGCTCTGTCTACTTGAGTATTGAGACTCGTTAACAGGGCATCATTTGATGAGGCTAGGGTTTATTAACCTCGCCCATCAACGGCACCGCTGCCGCCGCTACCATCATCAGTAACACCATCAACATTATTAGTAATAATATTAAGTGAAAGAAAAAAGTAAATAATTTAAAGAATGATTTATAAAGAGGATATATGGAGAGAAAAGGAAGAAAAGAAAACAGTGATAAAAATAAAAGAGGAGTAAGAAAAAATGAACTGACGAAGAAGAAGAAGAAGAAGAAGAAGAAGACAACAAAAAAGAAGAAATGAGTAGAGCAGATGACGATGGCAAAGAAGACGATGAAAATATGAAAACGAAAGAAATAAAGAAAAAAGACGAAAAGAAAAAGTAATTATATATGTTCCCGTTCTGATTCGTTGCTCATCTTTGTTGACATACTCACAACATTTCGACCCTCCACTCTCCGGCCTTCTTCAGTTTTAACTTTTTACTCTGTAAACTTATGGTTGATTCTTATTCTTCAAACTTTCATAATTTGGAGAGAACCATTCCTCGCTTCTGTCCATTTTTTTCGAACAATCATTTTCGCACAATCCGATTTAGGGTTTCAAAGAGGAAGGACAAATTAACAACAAAACAAAACAACAACAAATAAAAAAAGAAAGTTTTTTGTTGTATTAAAATTTCAAAATGTCATTTCTACATTAATGCCTAACATTCTATTATAATTAATAGCAGGTTTTAATATTAATCTTTACAGTTAATATGGGACTTTTTATTTTAATCTTCACAATTAATACACGATTTTTAATTTAATCTTTACAATTAAGACCGGATTTTAATTTTAATCTTTATATGTAATACTGGATATTTATTTTAATCTTTAGAATTAAAACCGGATTTTTATTTTAAACTTTACAATTAATAATGAATTTTTATTTTCATCTTCATAATTAAATACTGGATCTTTATTTTAATTTTTACAATTGATACTGGATTTTTATTTTATTCTTTCGGACTTTAAGTTTAATCTTTCTAAATTTCGTCTAGAGATTATATGCAAAAGTGGTATTGTCAAATATTTTATGAAAAATTCATAGATATTTGTTATCCAATAAAATAATTTGGACTATTATGTATAGCGAGTAAGCATGAAAGCAATTAAGTCCCAATTTTCAATTTCAGATTGATATTTAGTATTTTTTCAGTAATTATAGCAATTTGCAGTATCAAGAAACTATTTGCAAGAACTAGAATTTGGTATTATGGCTCGTAAGAAAGAACTAAAAATGGATGAAAAGAACTATATAATCAAAGAAATTATCAAAGAAAGTCTTCGCTTCAGATTTCTAAGGATTTGAAAAGGGATCATCGAATAATCAAATGGGAATTCAACCAAAAAAAAAAAGTCTCAGGCTGAATTCAGGAATTTAACAAAGCGAGATCTATCACATATCCGAAGAGAATTAATAAGAAACCCAAATGCGTCAAGTGCGTTCATATTTGAGGCCGTCTGGAGCTCCTATGGTGTCAAGAGAAACAAGATGTAAAGCATTAAGGAAGTTTGCTGATGTAAAAAAATCAAATAAAGAAACCCATTTTAACAAAAAAAAACATAAGGAAAGAAGATTGCAGTGGGCAAAAAATACATGAAAACAGATTTCAGTAAATTGCTTTTTACAGACGAATGAAGGATCACCCTCGATGGGCCTGATGAATGGGCTCGAGGATGGGTTTGCAAGCAACATGAGTCAAGAAAATTTTTTAAACGCTAACAAGGCGGCGGTGGGATCATGATATGGGCTGCGATTATTGGTAATGAGCTCGTGGGTCCATTTAAAGTGAAAGACGAGGTTAAAATGAATTTCAAAAGTTACTGTGATTTTCTAGAGCAATATTTCTTTGAATGGCTTGATAACCAGTTATTAGCCAAGCGTAGATCTATGGTCTTAAGCAAGACAACGCACCAAGTCATGCATCAAAGTTTATTAAATCCTGGTTGAAAGAAAAGGGATTTGCTGAAGATTCTCTTGTGGACTGGCCTTCAAATAGCTGTGAATTGAATCCCATTGAGAACCCGTGGAGCATCCTCAACAGAGATATTTATTCTAATGGAAGGCAATCAACTGCAAATTTGACGACTGGGAAGCAGTTAAAGTTGCTGCAAACAACTTACCAGCCGCTAAAATTGCAAATCTAACATCAGATGTTGACAATAGGCTGCTAAGAGTTAATGAAAAGAAAGGAGCATTTGTGCAATAAATTTTAGGATGATCGTATTATTTTTTGTTAATATATCTTTTATTTTTTAAATAAAATTTTTTTAAGTCTTTTCCTTTAAGAAATTGACGAATGTGTTCAAAAATCTTTTTATACTATTTTTACATTAGTTTTACAAGGTATCATAATGTAAAAGTATAAAAATAGTTGCAAATAAATTACTGAGAATCAAATTAGTTTGTTTTTGTTAACTTAGTAAAATTTTTTCCAACCAAAAACAATAGTTTTCTCTATCACTATATATATAAGTTAATAACATTGAGTAGAATCTAAACATCATAAAAGACTTTTAACATTGAAGACGCAACTCTTTATGCCAATTCATAACTTGCATAAAATCTCTAGACGCAGTTTAGTTCGATGTTGTGACTCATCAAATTTTAGGATGTTCGAATTATTTTGTGTTAATATAACTGTTATTTTTAAAATAAAATGTTTCTTAATGTTTTTCCTTTAAGAATGATCTATTATTAAACGTCGTACAAATGGAAACAAAGATGAGGACAATAGTCCGAATAATGTAAATACTGTAGATACTACCTCATCTCATAAATATAGACAAATAGAATGATCTATGATTAAACGTCGTACAAATGGAAACAAACATGAGGACAATAGTCCGAATAATGTAAATACTGTAAATACTACCTCATCTCAGAAATATAGACAAATAGAATGATCTATTATTAAACGTCGTACAAATGGCAACAAAGATGAGTACAATAGTCAGAATAATGTAAATACTGTAAATACTACCTCATCTTAGAAATATAGACAAATAGAATGATCTATTATTAAACGTCGTACAAATGGCAACAAAGATGAGTACAATAGTCAGAATAATGTAAATACTGTAAATACTAGCTCATCGTAGAAATATAGACAAATAGAATGATCTATTAATAAACGTCGTACAAATGGCAACAAAGATGAGTACAATAGTCAGAATAATGTAAATACTGTAAATACTACCTCATCTCAGAAATATAGACAAATAGAATGATCTGATATTAAACGTCGTACAAATGGCAACAAAGATGTGGACAATAGTCCGAATAATGTAAATACTGTAAAAACTACGTCATCTCAGAAATATAGACGAATAGAATTATCTATTATTAAAGGTCGTCCAAATGGCAACTAAGATGTGGACAATAGTCCGAATAATGTAAATACTACCTCATCTCAGAAATATAAACAAATAGAATTATCTATTATTAAAGGTTGTACAAATGGCAACAAAGATGTGGACAATAGTCCGAATAATGTAAATACTACCTCATCTCAGAAATATAGACAAATAGTATTATCTATTATTAAAGGTCGTCCAAATGGCAACAAAGATGTGTACAATAGTCCGAATAATGTAAATACTAACTCATCTCAGAAATATAGACAAATAGAATTATCTATTATTAAAGGTCGTCCAAATGGCAACAGAGATGTGGACAATAGCCCGAATGATGTAAATACTGTAAATACTACCTCATCTCAGAAATATAGACAAATAGAATGATCTATTATTAAACGTCGTACAAATGGCAACAAAGATGAGTACAATAGTCAGAATAATGTAAATACTGTAAATACAACCTCATCTTAGAAATATAGACAAATAGAATGATCTATTATTAAACGTCGTACAAATGGCAACAAAGATGAGTACAATAGTCAGAATAATGTAAATACTGTAAATACTAGCTCATCGTAGAAATATAGACAAATAGAATGATCTATTAATAAACGTCGTACAAATGGCAACAAAGATGAGTACAATAGTCAGAATAATGTAAATACTGTAAATACTACCTCATCTCAGAAATATAGACAAATAGAATGATCTGATATTAAACGTCGTACAAATGGCAACAAAGATGTGGACAATAGTCCGAATAATGTAAATACTGTAAAAACTACGTCATCTCAGAAATATAGACGAATAGAATTATGTATTATTAAAGGTCGTCCAAATGGCAACTAAGATGTGGACAATAGTCCGAATAATGTAAATACTACCTCATCTCAGAAATATAAACAAATAGAATTATCTATTATTAAAGGTTGTACAAATGGCAACAAAGATGTGGACAATAGTCCGAATAATGTAAATACTACCTCATCTCAGAAATATAGACAAATAGTATTATCTATTATTAAAGGTCGTCCAAATGGCAACAAAGATGTGTACAATAGTCCGAATAATGTAAATACTACCTCATCTCAGAAATATAGACAAATAGAATTATCTATTATTAAAGGTCGTCCAAATGGCAACAGAGATGTGGACAATAGTCCGAATGATGTAAATACTGTAAATACTAACTCATCTCAGAAATATAGACAAATAGAAATATCTATTATTAAAGGTCGTCCAAATGGCAACTAAGATGTGGACGATAGTCCGAATAATGTAAATACTACCTCATCTCAGAAATATAGACAAATAGAATTATCTAATATTAAAGGTCGTCCGAATGGCAACTAAGATGTGGACAATAGTCCGAATAATGTAAATACTACCTCATCTCAGAAATATAGACAAATAGAATTATCTATTATTAAAGGTCGTCGAAATGGCAACAAAGATGTGGACAATAGTCCAAATAATGTAAATACTACCTCATCTCAGAAATATAGACAAATAGTATTATCTATTATTAAAGGTCGTACAAATGGCAACAAAGATGTGTACAATAGTCCGAATAATGTAAATACTACCTCATCTCAGAAATATAGACAAATAGAAATATCTATTATTAAAGGTCGTCGAAATGGCAACAAAGATGTCGATAATAGTCCAAATAATGTAAATACTACCTCATCTCAGAAATATAGACAAATACTATTATCGATTATTAAAGGTCGTACAAATGGCAAAACAGATGTGGACAATAGTCCGAATAATGCAAATATTGTAAATACTAACTCATCTCAGAAATATAGACAAATAGAGTTATCTATTATTAAAGGTCGTCCAAATGGCAACAGAGATGTGGACAATAGTCCGAACAATGTAAATACTGTAAATACTAACTCATCTCAGAAATATAGACAAATTGAATTATCTATTTTTCAAGGTCGTCCAAATGACAACAAATATGCGGACAATAGTCCGAACAATGTAAATACTACCTCATCTCAGAAATATAGACAAATAGAAATATCTATTATTAAAGGTCGTCCAAATGGCAACAGAGATGTGGACAACAGTCCGAATAATGTAAATATTGTAAATACTAACTCATCTCAGAAATATAGACAAATAGAAATATCTATTATTAAAGGTCGTCCAAATGGCAACTAAGATGTGGACAATAGTCCGAATAATGTAAATACTACCTCATCTCAGAAATATAGACAAATAGAATTATCTATTATTAAAGGTCGTCCAAATGGCAACTAAGATGTGGACAATAGTCCGAATACTGTAAATACTAACTCATCTCAGAAATATAGAAAAATAAAAATATCTATTACTAAATCTCGTCCAAATGGCAAGCAAGATGTGGATAATAGTCCGAATAATGTAAATACTACCTCATCTCAGAAATATAGACAAATAGAATTATCTATTATTAAAGGTCGTCCAAATGGCAACAAAGATGTGTACAATAGTCCGAATAATGTAAATACTACTTCATCTCAGAAATATAGACAAATAGAATTATCTATTATTAAAGGTCGTCCAAATGGCAACAAAGATGTGTACAATAGTCCGAATAATGCAAATACTACCTCATCTCAGAAATATAGACAAATAGAATTATCTATTATTAAAGGTCGTCCAAATGGCAAAAAAGATGTGTACAATAGTCCGAACAATGTAAATACTACCTCATCTCAGAAATATAGACAAATGGAATTATCTATTATTAAAGATCGTACAAATGGCAACATAGATGTGTACAATAGTCCGAACAATGTAAATACTGAAGATACTACCTCATCTCAGAAATATAGACAAATGGAATTATCTATTATTAAAGATCGTACAAATGGCAACATAGATGTGTACAATAGTCCGAATAATGTAAATACTGAAGATACTACCTCATCTCAGAAACATAGACAAATGGAATTATCTATTATTAAAGATCGTACAAATGGCCACAAAGATGTGTACAATAGTCCGAATAATGTAAATACTACCTCATCTCAGAAATATAGACAAATAGAATTATCTATTATTAAATGTCGTCCAAATGGCAACAAAGATGTGGACAATAGTCCGAACAATGTAAATACTACCTCATCTCAGAAATATAGACAAATAGAATTATCTATTATTAAAGGTCGTCCAAATGGCAACAAAGATGTGGACAATAGTCCGAATAATGTAAATACTACTTCATCTCAGAAATATAGACAAATAGAATTATCTGTTTTTAAGGGTCGTCCAAATGGCAACAAAGATGTGGACAATAGTCCCAATAATGTAAATACTGTAAATACTAACTCATCTCAGAAATATAGACAAATAGAATGATCTGTTTTTAAGGGTCGTCCAAATGGCAACAAAGATGTGGACAATAGTCCCAATAATGTAAATACTGTAAATACTAACTCATCTCAGAAATATAGACGAATAGAATTATCTGTTTTTAAGGGTCGTCCAAATGGCAACAAAGATGTGTACAATAGTCCGAATAATGTAAATACTGTAAATACTAACTCATCTCAGAAATATAGACAAATAGAATTATCTATTATTAAAGGTCGTCCAAATGGCAACTAAGATGTGGACAATAGTCCGAATAATGTAAATACTACCTCATCTCAGAAATATAGACAAATAGAATTAACTATTATTAAAGGTCGTCCAAATAGCAACAAAGATGTGTACAATAGTCCGAACAATGTAAATACTACCTCATCTATGAAATATAGACAAATAGAATTATCGATTACTAAAGGTCGTACAAATGGCAACAAAGATGTGGACAATAGTCCGAATGATGCAAATATTGTAAATACTAACTCATCTTAGAAATATAGACAAATAGAGTTATCTATTATTAAAGGTCGTCCAAATGGCAACAGAGATGTGGACAATAGTCCGAATAATGTAAATACTACCTCATCTCAGAAATATAGACAAATAGAATTATCTGTTTTAAGGGTCGTCCAAATGGCAACAAAGATGAGGATAATAGTCCGAATAATGTCAATACTGAAGATACTACCTCATCTCAGAAACATAGACAAATAGAATTATCTATTATTAAAGGTCGTCCAAATGGCAACAAAGATGTGTACAATAGTCCGAATAATGTAAATACTACTTCATCTCAGAAATATAGACAAATAGAATTATCTATTATTAAAGGTCGTCCAAATGGCAACAAAGATGTGTACAATAGTCCGAATAATGTAAATACTACTTCATCTCAGAAATATAGACAAATAGAATTATCTATTATTAAAGGTCGTCCAAATGGCAACAAAGATGTGGACAATAGTCCGAATAATGTAAATACTACCTCATCTCAGAAATATAGACAAATAGAAATATCTATTATTAAAGGTCGTCCAAATGGCAACAAAGATGTGTACAATAGTCCGAATAATGTAAATACTACTTCATCTCAGAAATATAGACAAATAGAAATATCTATTATTAAAGGTCGTCCAAATAGCAACAAAGATGTGTACAATAGTCCGAATAATGTAAATACTACCTCATCTCAGAAATATAGACAAATAGAATTATCTATTATTAAAGGTCGTCCAAATGGCAACAAAGATGTGGACAATAGTCCGAATAATGTAAATACTACCTCATCTCAGAAATATAGACAAATAGAAATATCTATTATTAAAGGTCGTCCAAATGGCAACAAAGATGTGGACAATAGTCCGAATAATGTAAATACTACCTCATCTCAGAAATATAGACAAATAGGAATATCTATTATTAAAGGTCGTCCAAATGGCAACTAAGATGTGTACAATAGTCCGAATAATGTAAATACTACCTCATCTCAGAAATATAGACAAATAGAAATATCTATTATTAAAGGTTGTCCAAATCGCAACAAAGATGTGTACAATAGTCCGAATAATGTAAATACTACTTCATCTCAGAAATATAGACAAATAGAATTATCTATTATTAAAGGTCGTCCAAATGGCAACAAAGATGTGTACAATAGTCCGAATAATGTAAATACTACTTCATCTCAGAAATATAGACAAATAGAATTATCTATTATTAAAGGTCGTCCAAATGGCAACTAAGATGTGTACAATAGTCCGAATAATGTAAATACTGCTTTAAAAATCTCAAAAATATAGACAAATAGAATTATCTATTATTAAAGGTCGTCCAAATGGCAACAAAGATGTGTACAATAGTCCAGAATAATGTAAATACTACTTCATCTCAGAAATATAGACAAATAGAATTATCTATTGAGTCGTCCAAATGGCAACAAAGATGTGTACAATAGTCGAGAATAATGTAAATACTACTTCATCTCAGAAATATAGACAAATAGAATTATCTATTATTAAAGGTCGTCCAAATGGCAACTAAGATGTGTACAATAGTCCGAATAATGTAAATACTACTGTCTCAGAAATATAGACAAATAGAATTATCTATTATTAAAGGTCATCCAAATGGCAACAAAGATGTGGACAATAGTCCGAATAATGTAAATACTACCTCATCTCAGAAATATAGACAAATAGAATTATCTGTTTTAAGGGTCGTCCAAATGGCAACAAAGATGAGGATAATAGTCCGAATAATGTCAATACTGAAGATACTACCTCATCTCAGAAACAGACAATAAATTATCTATTGTTAAAGGTCGTCAAATGGCAACAAAGATGTGTACAATAGTCCGAATAATGTAAATACTACTTCATCTCAGAAATATAGACAAATAGAATTATCTATTATTAAAGGTCGTCCAAATGGCAACAAAGATGTGTACAATAGTCCGAATAATGTAAATACTACTTCATCTCAGAAATATAGACAAATAGAATTATCTATTATTAAAGGTCGTCCAAATGGCAACAAAGATGTGGACAATAGTCCGAATAATGTAAATACTACCTCATCTCAGAAATATTGACAAATAGAAATATCTATTATTAAAGGTCGTCAAAATGGCAACAAAGATGTGTACAATAGTCCGAATAATGTAAATACTACTTCATCTCAGAAATATGAACAAATAAAAATATCTATTATTAAAGGTCGTCCAAATAACAACAAAGATGTGTACAATAGTCCGAATAATGTAAATACTACCTCATCTCAGAAATATAGACAAATAGAAATATCTATTATTAACGGTCGTCCAAATGGCAACAAAGATGTGGACAATAGTCCGAATAATGTAAATACTACTCTGTCTCAGAAATATAGACAAATGAATTATCTATTATTAAAGGTCGTCCAAATGGCAACAAAGATGTGGACAATAGTCCGAATAATGTAAATACTACCTCATCTCAGAAATATAGACAAATAGAAATATCTATTATTAAAGGTCGTCCAAATGGCAACTAAGATGTGTACAATGATCCGAATAATGTAAATACTACCTCATCTCAGAAATATAGACAAATAGAAATATCTATTATTAAAGGTCGTCAAATGGCAACAAAGATGTGTACAATAGTCCGAATAATGTAAATACTACTTCATCTCAGAAATATAGACAAATAGAAATATCTATTGTGAGTCGTCCAAATAGCAACAAAGATGTGTACAATAGTCCAGATAATGTAAATACCTCATCTCAGAAATATAGACAAATAGAAATATCTATTATTAACGGTCGTCCAAATGGCAACAAAGATGTGGACAATAGTCCGAATAATGTAAATACTACCTCATCTCAGAAATATAGACAAATAGAATTATCTATTATTAAAGGTCGTCCAAATGGCAACAAAGATGTGGACAATAGTCCGAATAATGTAAATACTACCTCATCTCAGAAATATAGACAAATAGAAATATCTATTATTAAAGGTCGTCCAAATGGCAACTAAGATGTGTACAATAGTCCGAATAATGTAAATACTACCTCATCTCAGAAATATAGACAAATAGAAATATCTAATATTAAAGGTCGTCCAAATGGCAACAAAGATGTGTACAATAGTCCGAATAATGTAAATACCTCATCTCAGAAATATAGACAAATAGAAATATCTATTATTAACGGTCGTCCAAATGGCAACAAAGATGTGGACAATAGTCCGAATAATGTAAATACTACCTCATCTCAGAAATATAGACAAATAGAATTATCTATTATTAAAGGTCGTCCAAATGGCAACAAAGATGTGGACAATAGTCCGAATAATGTAAATACTACCTCATCTCAGAAATATAGACAAATAGAAATATCAGCAGTAAAGGTCGTCCAAATGGCAACTAAGATGTGTACAATAGTCCGAATAATGTAAATACTACCTCATCTCAGAAATATAGACAAATAGAAATATCTATTATTAAAGGTCGTCCAAATGGCAACAAAGATGTGTACAATGATCAAGACAATGTAAATACTACTTCATCTCAGAAATATAGACAAATAGAATTATCTATTATTAAAGGTCGTCCAAATGGCAACAAAGATGTGTACAATAGTCCAAATAATGTAAATACTACTTCATCTCAGAAATATAGACAAATAGAATTATCTATTATTAAAGGTCGTCCAAATGGCAACTAAGATGTGTACAATAGTCCGAATAATGTAAATACTATTAAATACTCGAAATATAGACAAATAGAATTATCTATTATTAAAGGTCGTCCAAATGGCAACAAAGATGTGTACACTAGTCCGAATAATGTAAATACTACTTCATCTCAGAAATATAGACAAATAGGATTATCTATTACTAAAGGTCGTCCAAATGGCAACTAAGATGTGTACAATAGTCCGAATAATGTAAATACTACTTCATCTCAGAAATATAGACAAATAGAATTATCTATTATTAAAGGTCGTCCAAATGGCAACTAAGATGTGTACAATAGTCCGAACAATGTAAATACTACTTCATCTCAGAAATATAGACAAATAGAATTATCTATTATTAAAGGTCGTCCAAATGGCAACTAAGATGTGTACAATAGTTCGGAATAATGTAAATACTACTTCATCTCAGAAATATAGACAAATAGAATTATCTATTATTAAAGGTCGTCCAAATGGCAACAAAGATGTGTACAATAGTCCGAATAATGTAAATACTACTTCATCTCAGAAATATAGACAAATAGAATTATCTATTATTAAAGGTCGTCCAAATGGCAACTAAGATGTGTACAATAGTCCGAATAATGTAAATACTACTTCATCTCAGAAATATAGACAAATAGAATTATCTATTATTAAAGGTCGTCCAAATGGCAACAAAGATGTGTACAATAGTCCGAATAATGTAAATACTACTTCATCTCAGAAATATAGACAAATAGAATTATCTATTATTAAAGGTCGTCCAAATGGCAACAAAGATGTGGACAATAGTCCGAATAATGTAAATACTACTTCATCTCAGAAATATAGACAAATAGAATTATCTATTATTAAAGGTCGTCCAAATGGCAACAAAGATGTGTACAATAGTCCGAATAATGTAAATACTACTTCATCTCAGAAATATAGACAAATAGAATTATCTATTAAAGGTCGTCCAAATGGCAACTAAGATGTGTACAATAGTCCGAATAATGCAATACTACTTCATCTCAGAAATATAGACAAATAGAATTATCTATTATTAAAGGTCGTCCAAATGGCAACTAAGATGTGTACAATAGTGCGAATAATGTAAATACTACTTCATCTCAGAAATATAGACAAATAGAATTATCTATTATTAAAGGTCGTCCAAATGGCAACTAAGATGTGTACAATAGTCCGAATAATGTAAATACTACTTCATCTCAGAAACATAGACAAATAGAATTATCTTGATATAAAGGTCGTCCAAATGGCAACAAAGATGTGTACAATAGTCCGAATAATGTAAATACTACTTCATCTCAGAAATATAGACAAATAGAATTATCTATTATTAAAGGTCGTCCAAATGGCAACAAAGATGTGGACAATAGTCCGAATAATGTAAATACTACTTCATCTCAGAAATATAGACAAATAGAATTATCTATTATTAAAGGTCGTCCAAATGGCAACAAAGATGTGTACAATAGTCCGAATAATGTAAATACTACTTCATCTCAGAAATATAGACAAATAGAATTATCTATTATTAAAGGTCGTCCAAATGGTAACAAAGATGTGGACAATAGTCCGAATAATGTAAATACTACTTCATCTCAGAAATATAGACAAATAGAATTATCTATTATTAAAGGTCGTCCAAATGGCAACAAAGATGTACAATAGTCCGAATAATGTAAATACTACTTCATCTCAGAAATATAGACAGCTAGAATTATCTATTATTAAAGGTCAACCAAATGGCAACTAAGATGTGTACAATAGTCCGAATAATGTAAATACTACTTCATCTCAGAAATATAGACAAATAGAATTATCTATTAAAGGTCGTCCAAATGGCAACTAAGATGTGTACAATAGTCCGAATAATGTAAATACTACTTCATCTCAGAAATATAGACAAATAGAATTATCTATTATTAAAGGTCGTCCAAATGGCAACTAAGATGTGTACAATAGTCCGAATAATGTAAATACTACTTCATCTCAGAAATATAGACAACAGAATTATCTATTATTAAAGGTCGTCCAAATGGCAACTAAGATGTGTACAATAGTCCGAATAATGTAAATACTACTTCATCTCAGAAATATAGACAAATAGAATTATCTATTATTAAAGGTCGCCCAAATGGCAACTAAGATGTGTACAATAGTCCGAATAATGTAAATACTACTTCATCTCAGAAATATAGACAAATAGAAATATCTATTATTAAAGGTCGTCCAAATGGCAACAAAGATGTGTACAATTGTCCGAATAATGTAAATACTACTTCATCTCAGAAATATAGACAAATAGAATTATCTCTTATTAAAGGTCGTCCAAATGGCAACAAAGATGTGTACAATAGTCCGAATAATGTAAATACTACTTCATCTCAGAAATATAGACAAATAGAATTATCTATTATTAAAGGTCGTCCAAATGGCAACAAAGATGTGGACAATAGTCCGAATAATGTAAATACTACCTCATCTCAGAAATATAGACAAATAGTAATATCTATTATTAAAGGTCGTCCAAATGGCAACTAAGATGTGGACAATAGTCCGAATAATGTAAATACTACCTCATCTCAGAAATATAGACAAATAGAAGTAACTATTATTAAAGGTCGTCCAAATAGCAACAAAGATATGTACAATAGTCCGAATAATGTAAATACTACATCATCTCAGAAATATAGACAAATAGAATTATCTATTATTAAAGGTCGTCCAAATGGCAACAAAGATGTGGACAATAGTCCGAATAATGTAAATACTACCTCATCTCAGAAATATAGACAAATAGTAATATCTATTATTAAAGGTCGTCCAAATGGCAACTAAGATGTGGACAATAGTCCGAATAATGTAAATACTTCCTCATCTCAGAAATATAGACAAATAGAATTAACTATTATTAAAGGTCGTCCAAATAGCAACAAAGATATGTACAATAGTCCGAATAATGTAAATACTACATCATCTCAGAAATATAGACAAATAGAATGATCTATCATTAAACGTCGTACTAATGGCAAGAAAGATGAGGGCAATAGTCCGAATAATTTGAATACTGTAAATACTACCTCATCTCAGAAATATAGACAAATAGAATTATCTATTATTAAAGGTCGTACAAATGGCAACAAAGATGAGGAAAATAGTCTGAATAATGTAAATACTGTAAATACTAACTCATCTCAGAAATATAGACAAATAGAATTATCTATTATTAAAGGTCGTCCAAATGGCAACAAGATGTGGACAATAGTCCGAATAATGTATATACTGTAAATACTAACTCATCTCAGAAATATAGACAACTAGAATTATCTATCATTAAACGTCGTACAAATGGCAACAATGATGAGGAGAATAGTCCGAATAATGTAAATAGTGTAAATTCTACCTCATCTCAGAAATTTAGACAAATAGAATGATCTATTATTAAACGTCGTGCACATGGCGAGAAAGATGAGGACAATAGTCTGAGTAATGTAAATACTGTAAATACTACCTCATCTCAGATATGTAGACAAATAGAATTATCTATTATCTATAGATATTATTATCTATATATCTATTATCTAAAGAAATATATAAATATAGACTAATAGAATGATCTATTATTAAACGTCGTACAAATGGCAACAAAGATGAGGACAATAGTCCGAATAATGTAAATACTGTAAATATTACCTCATCTCAGAAATATAAACAACTACTAAATAAAACAATTTCTCATAACATTCTCTTCTATGTACCTTCTCCCTTCAAGACGTAGGAGATTTTGGCCCTCCACATCTTACTATCCCTTATACTTCTTAATATATTTTTCTCTTGTTATGGGCCTGCAGTTATCTAATTTCCGCCCTTGACCTTTTTCAACAACGTGATGATACCAATGGAAATCCGGTCGGTGACGGACACCTGCCGAAACCAGTTGTTAAACACCATGGTCAAACTCGACACAAAGGTGTGTGGCAGCCTCAAATACAATTCATAGGGTAAACCATTAAGTCACCGAGACTAGAAACGGCACCAACTTACGGAAAAAGAAAACAGGCTCCGTCAGTTCGTTATGTGCCTAAACTTCAACGATCCAAAACGAACTACTGTTCACCGCAATATTGGCCAAGATCAACCTGTCCCCAGCATCGATATAGACAAGGTCCATCTTTTCATCGAGGGTATTTTTAACCAACAAGGAAACATCTCTGGTCAGCTGGTTCCCTTATGATGAATAGACAACAAAATCGCTAAACAGCACCCGAGTATCAATTTTGCAAACGAAGTGTGTCTCTTGGATCACAACCACGTCTAGCCCGAAGAACAAGAGATCACGAAGTCTTACTCCGATCTCTCAAGCCCCTCGCATTCAAGCGAGCTAGCGTAATCTCCATTCCTCAAGTCGAATCTTTTAGGCACACTAGCCGAAAACTCCGGGAATCAGGACCCCGACGGATTGTCCCAGACTGCCTGTGTCAATGTCGGATGTAATTCGTCAGTCCAGAAAAATACCGCCAACGTCCGTCGAGTAAGTAAGTTTTCAAACCCTATACAAAGAGGGGTAGAGAATTACCGAGACCTTCCCAGCACAGAGCTGTGTAAGCTTTTTCAGGTAAGATTACTCATTGAGCTATCATCAAATTAGGAAACGCATCCTTTGATCCCGCCTGGTGATCCTACACTTTCAAATTTCCCCCTGTGTTGAGTATTAGGATCATGATGTCTTCGGCATCAGGGAATTTGTTGAAGTCTTCAACTGTCTTTTCATGCACGAAGGACATTTTAAATAATGGCCTTAAGAGAGCCTTCCTCTGTGAGGAAAAGTCCCTTAAGGCTTCTCTGTCAACTTCACAATTTTCTTTGCCTTGTGATAGAGTCTTCTCTTCTTTTTTCTCGCGTTTCCTTAGGCAAGGTTGGGAGAGGTTGTGGTGGAGAGTGTTGAATGTGTTCATGAGGGGGACAAAGAAAGACTCCTTACCTTAACTGGGGCATTTTGTTGAACCTTCGCAAGCAAAGTAGGGGCAGATTGGACCCTTTCTACTCTGCTTCCAGTTGATTTATTTTCTTATTTCTTAGATTTGTCCTCTTCCTCCTCTTCCTCCCTTCCTCCCTCGAATCAGCTAAGAGCGTGGTGGAGGCATTTCCCTGCACTCCACCACACTTACTGGTACTGGAGGCATCACCGGTTCTTGTTGATATTGCTGCTGCTGCTGTTGCTTTTTCGGTGACAGTTTCCTTGTTGAAGGTGAGCTTTTCTGATCGACGTTTCGCCAAGGATGAGAGGAAGCCGTGTTTTTGCCCCTCCGCACCACCTCAATGCATTTATTTGACGGTTGCTAACTGGACTTTTCTGCTACCACATTTGTTGCCGCAGATTTTGCCGTCACCGGTGCTGCCATTTTTACCGGTGTTTCTGGTGTCGGCACCGGATTCCTCGTCGGGCACATTTATCCAAATATCCTGCTGTCCCACACGTTCAGCAGTGGGACCTTCTTCCCTCCACGACGATAAATATCCTTCTTCCCCGACACAGTAGTATGTAGGGGATATTCAGGAATTATTAGCGGTTTAGAAACACTTGCAGGCAGAAATCCTCAGTTGGTACTCCCACCTTACTGACACCTCCTCTACTGCGCCAAACTGGACCAAAAATCCTCCTACATGATCACTTGATATGTCAAGCGGTTCTCCGTGTACGCCTATCCGGGTACGTCATATGCCCATATATTATATTTGCAGTCTGACATTTTTAGTTGTCAGAATACTGCCTGCCAGAATCTTATCCTCCTCTCCTGTTGACAAAAGCACGTCCCACATGGCGCGCGAGCGATTTGCCAATATCTTTCGAGGCTCTTTAGGGCCTCCTCCATGATCTCCCTGCTGACCGATAAGTTCCCGCGTTTTTTTCTTCAGTTGTCAGCAAAGGAGATTGTCTTCGCCGACACGATATCTAGTGCTTCTTGGATGGTGCCTAGTTCATTCGTCCTTGTGAAATCTTAGTACTTTTTACGCATCTGGTCATAATGGACCGCGTCTTTTTTTTCTTTTTTTTAAAGTTTCAATCCAAACGGACGGCATTTGAGATACGGTTGCTTTAACAGTTTCCTGGGGAGACTCATCCATTGTGGTTTCACTACAGCAAGAAAAACAGAAAAAATTCACAATAACGAGCACAGAGACAACGAGACGAAGACAATAATTTTCGTAGAACAAATGCTCTTACTCGGTAAGAAAATTTATTGCATAAAAATACAACTGCGGCACAAGGCGAAAAATGGGGGAAGGGAAAATACTGAGGCTGGTTATCACTTACTATCTTGTATGTTCTTTGTCTTCTGCACGTGCCGTGTCCCTTCAGGACGTAGGCGATCATGGACTTCCACTTGGCTCTGTCTCTTGTCGCGCTGAGTAATTTTTTCTCTTGTTACTCCTCCTAAACCCTGCTCTGCAATCCATTTGTTCAAGCCCATAAATCTAGAATATAAATGGATAGAAACTATCATGGTCACTTAGTGGGGGATCAGTTTATATACTGATTCTGATAGAGAATTGATCCTCCACTTTATATCCACATTATAATTTCTTGTTTGTTTATCAAATTCTGATTGGGTATGAATCCACCTCTTCTCATTACTGATTAGCTACACAGTCATGTCTTTTAGTTTTATTTCTTCTTCTTTTTCATGTGCCGTGTCCCTTCAGGACGTAGGCGATCATGGACTTCCACTTGTCTCTGTCTCTTGTCGCTCTCAGTAATTTTCCTCTTGGTATCTCTCCCAACGCCCGCTCTGCCATTAATTTGCTCACATCTATCAAGTAGGTCTTGTGCTGCTTTACCCTGTCTCTTTCCCCCTTCATCCGTCCTGTGAGTATGAAATTAAATTCTCCAGGCCCTCCTTCCTCATGTTCCAGAAACCTCATCTGTCTCTTCCTTATGTTCATTCTGAGTTTTCTCCTCGTTTCCATCCTCTATAACACCTCGTCGTTTGTTACGTGCTCAGTCCATGGTATCCTCTATAACACCTCGTCGTTTGTTACGTGCTCAGTCCATGGTATCCTCTATAACACCTCGTCGTTTGTTACGTGCTCAGTCCATGGTATCCTCAGCATCTTTCTGTAAAACCACATTTCTGCTGCCTCAAGCCTCTCCTTCATCCTTGGGGAGATGGTCCAACATTCATTGCCATACAGAAGGACAGATATCACATAGCAATTCAGCACTCTTTTCTTTGCTTCCAGTGAGATTTTCCTGTTTTTCAGTACTCACGTTAGCTTTGGCCATCTTTGGATCTCCATGTCACACTTTCCATCCTCTGTCAGAATTTCTTTACTTAGTTTTTTCGACCTGTAGATGAAATTTTGGGCTCTTCTTTTTGCTGATGACCATACATTCAGCTTTCTTGAAGTCTTTGCTTAGCCCTCTCTTCTCGCTTTCTGTTACCTCATTCTGTAGGAGGTCCTGCATTCTCCTTTCCGTGTCTGCTATCAGCACTGAGTCATCCGCGTATCTTACATTGTTGAGATTGTGGCCGCCAATGATGGATCCTGGCAAGGATTTTATTTCTCTCAGAATTGTTTGGCTGTATAAGTTGAACACATCCGGTGAGAAAACACATCCTTGTCTGAGGCCCCTTTCTATTTTTGTATATCTGCTGAATTCACTTACTATCTGCATGCAAGCGGTTTGATGCCAATATAGATTCTTGATTATCCGAAAGTCTTTCTCGAAAGTTTTTCCCTTAAATCTTTGTGCTTTACTTTGTCAAATGCCTTTGCGTGGTCTATAAAGGAGAGATATAGCTACTTCTGTATTTCTATTGCTCTTTCAGATAGCGTTCTGGGCATGAGTATCGCATTCCTAATCGGATTCACGACCTATCTACCGTCACAACTTGCACATTCACCACAAGAACCCATCCATCATCAATAAATCCAACATACACCAAAATACCTCATAACTAGGGAGCATAAAAAGAATCACCCTATGACGTAACAATTTAATAAGTATATATATATATATATATATATATATATATATATACAAAATTCTATGAAAGAGGAGGTGATCAATAAAAACAAATATAAAAATGTCGGAACAAATACACAAAATAAGAAAACCTGATTTTAGTGGGTCTCGTCAAACCCTCAAAAAGTAGGAGATGCCCCTGTATACTTTGACGGGACCCACACCAACATTGAGGTGGTACTCAAGGCTTGAACGGTATGAAAAGGTCACAGGGTCTAAGATTAATAGCTACAAGCCGTCCGGTTTGCGGTTAGGTGTCTGGAAGATAGTTCCGGGGCCCTTCTGTTGGACACAGTTCGAGTTCCCGGCCCAGAGATGTAACGACAGAAATAGGCGCCATACTATTGGGAGCCAACCGCAGGGCCTGCCGCCTCTCATGCAGTTCCTGGCTGAGGGTGTAAAGAGACAGATAAACGCTACGCCGTTGGGTGCCAACCGTAGAGAGGCCTGATGCCGGCCAACCAGAGTTAAAGACAGACACGAAGAGACTTTGCAGACAAAGTTTTGAAATCGCTAACTGAACAGAGTTCGAGTTAGAGGAAGTTCAGTTCGAGTTCGTGTGGTAGTGAGTTCGAGTTCCCGACACAGAGACGTAATGACAGAGAGATAAGTGCCACACAGTTGGGTATCAACCATAGAAAAATCGCCGCTTGCCAAAGACAGTTCCTAGCTGAAGAATTAAAGAGAGAGAAAAATAATTGCCATGCCGTTGGGTGCCGACCGTAGAAAAACCTGTCGCCAATCAACCAACCAGAGTTAACGAAAGAGTTTTTGAGAGTGATCCAGCCCGGAACAAGAAATCCACCTCAATTCCGATTCCGAGGACGAACCTCACCAACCTACCCATAGCCCAGCACTTCGGCAATTTCCGCAACATTCCGGAGAACAAAAATCAAGTTGAATAGACTTACGACGAACTTAGAACTCCGTTCGGAGCAGCGCGCTGCCGCTAGCCAGATTTCTCGTTTATTGCTTAGGAGGATAATTCGATTTTCTTAAGAGACTTCCGTTCCGCTACCAGCTTGACAGAAGCAGGGATTGGGAATTATCCAAAAGACTATTGTGTGAATTATTTTCTGTATATAAAGACGTTGTTTTATAACACATCAGACGTCAGTCCACTTATTTTACTTTGTGCTATATTCCTTGTGTGCACGCTTCCCGGTTTGGTTTAGTTCGGCAGAGAGACAGCTAGTGGAAAACTCACGTGACTACCTTGTGATCAATCAACACAACGTGGGACAAGGGAGATCACCGTGAACAGAGTCAATCTACGACCAGCTATCTGGATCGAACCAACAGCGACCGGAACCGGGTAGTGTCATAGACTGGCAACAAGGTCCCACCCATTTACAGTTAGATCAACTAGATGCAGCCGACAATTCTACTCCATCAACTTCTTTTTTCGCACTTCTCGCCTGTGAAACTACCTTTCATATACTTGCTTTCCTGACGGCTACAACCTCCAGGAATTTAAATGCAACCTCCATACCCATCTCTTAATCACTTGACTCCAGTTCTTTCTATATCACCCTGTAAATCTTTTTCTTTCTCTCTACCTTTGCAACTGTCATCACACCTGTGTTCCCATCCTTCTCTTGCCTTTTCTCCGACACCCCCTGTAACTGGTTCGTCTTTTTCTTCATTCACCTCCTGTCTAAACGTTTACTCTTATGTAGCCCCCTGCGCATCAGTGGTGGTACCGCCTTGCTTGGGTTGAAACGATTAAAAAAATCATACCTTTCCAAATGGCATTTGCGCGTAAGTGAATGCAATGAATTCAACTGAAACTCGACTCTCCGATTTCTCATTCCGAGTCGATATCCACTGCATCGCAAAGCGCGTCCGCTATTTTATGGAAAAAGAAGAAAAAATAGTTTTTATAAAACTTCAGAGGCTTTAAACGTAAATAGTTTTTATAATAAATACAATAACATTAATAAAACATGCTGAAACTATCTACATATTTTACACAAACTTGGATTTGATGTCAAAATTAATTGATTAAAATTTGACAAAACAACTTTCAAAACAAATTCGAATTATTAGAAGATATCTGATCTTCATAATAACTTCTGACGATCTGTATATATGGAGAACTAGCAGTATAGCCCGGCGTTGCTCGGGTGTAATGAAAGCTTTAAAACTAATCCATGGTCTTGGAGCTCAGACTCTGACTAAAGAATAGTTTACCACAGTTTACTCTCGCCTCCAACAAAAATCTGGTGTAGGCGTCAAAGCTAAACTCGCAGCCGAGATTGAAAAAGACCTCCAATCCATATTGGACTGGGGTAAGAAATGGCTAGTAAATTTTAATGCTTCTAAAACGAAGCTACTGTCAATTAACCATCATCGACAATCTCACCTACCTCCCATTAGCATGGACCAGGCTTGCCTCCCAGAGAGTAAAACACTACGCCTCCTTGGTCTCACACTTTCAGCGGACCTCAAATGGAATGACTATATCGAATCCATTGCTAAATCCGCTGCTATGAAAGTCGGTTCTCTGTGTAGGGCCCGGAAGTTTTTTCCGTCTAAATCTATCCTGCACATTTACAAATCTACCATCTGCCCGTGCATTGAATACTGCTGCCATATCTGGTCGGGTGCCCCTGCTGTTCTCCTCGGGCTTCTCGATAAGGTTCAGAGGAGGGTCTGTAATGTGATAGATACCGACTTGGCAGACCGCCAGCAGTCTCTCTCCCACCGGCGAGACGTGGCTTCCCTGTGTCTCTTCTATAAATACTTTCACGGCTTCTGCTCCGATGAACTTAGATCACTGGTGCCCCCTAAATACGAATTTGCACGAGATACTAGATTAGAAACTAGATCCCACCCTTTTACAGTGAAACCGATAAAATGCAGCCGTAACTTCTACTCCAACAGTTTCTTTCCTCGCACTTCCCGACTGTGGAATTCTCTTCCAAACGATTGCTTCCCCGACGGCTACAATCTCCAGGAGTTTAAATGTAAGGTCAATACACACCTCCTAACACACTAACCTGCTCCCATTCTATCAAGCACTCTTCCCATCTGCCCGACCCTCATCCTCGCTATCCTTACTCATCTGTCACCTTTCTCCTGACATTCCCTATGTCTATCCACTCCTTCTCTTTACCTTCCCCTATGTAGCCCCATGCGCAATAGTGGCAGTGGAATGCCTTGCTTGGGGTGAGATGATTAAAAAAAAAAAAAAATTTGTGTAAAGTTTGTTGAGAATAGGATAAAATTTGTGAATTTGTATAAAGGACATACAGACAGATAAACAGACACACACACACACACAAACATCTTGCCTTATATATATATATATATATATATTATCGATTTTCTGCACTATTGTAAGAACTGCAACCTTGAAACTTCTGAATATCGCTTCTTATGTCTTTGTGAGTGTATCACATTTGATTAAAATCGGACCACTCCTTCTATAACCCGATTTTTTCGTTTTTCGATATTTATCGGGGGTACCTCGACACAAAAAAGCTAAGAACACTCGCAGATGCTTATAGTACAACTGTGTAAATTTTCAAGAAAATCGGTTCAGCCTTTTCGGAATCTATAGGTAACGGATACACACACACACACACAAAGTTTCATTTATAAATAAGTTTAGATAGTACAAATTTGTTTTTGTCTTCTTTTTTGCACTCTCGACAAATCACGAAATTCATGAATCAGAAATATTATTATAATATTTTTTTTTCGTTTTTTTTAATTTGTGTTCAGAGCAGCGGCGACGGTGAGAGCAACGTCAGTCAGTGCCGGGCGGGGGTCTCCTCTGTGGTTACTAATAAACTGAGATAAAGAAGAGACGGGCCGAGAAAGACGGCCGAGGAAAACATCGTTCCAAGATGGCTCGATGATAGTCTGCCGTCGTGGAACACCCGCGAAGGGGAACCATTTTGACATGACGCTTCGATCCAGCTGACTTCTCAAAAAAAAAAAAAAAAAAAAAAATTTAGGGTATAGAGGGATCTGAGAAAAAAGTTAAGAGCGACCCCGACAGAAATATGGGGACAGGACGAGTTGAGTTTTATTATTATGTTATCAATACTTACTCATCTTCACTACTTCTGCCGTACTGGACCATTAGGGGAAGGGAAAAGAATACTGTTTTGTGCGAGCAAGTGGAACTGAATTGACGTACTCAGTGTTGGTAAGTTAAGACAATTAAAATATGGAAGATATAAAAAAATCATTGTATGATTTCCGACCACTGATTTTATATTGAAACGTCATTAAAATTAGATTAAAACTTGTCTGACCACTATATAATAGTCAGTGGATCATTAAAACTACATTCACATTCAAAAGACTGATTTAGTTGCGCTCATAACTTGCGGGCTCTTATTTGGGGCATTTATAATACACATACCACAAAGAACTAAACCTTAATTTTTTTTTTTAATCGTATCACCCCGGGCAAGGCGGTAAGGCCACTGGTGTGCAGGGGGCTACGTAAGAGTGAAAAGATTGGAAAAGAGAAAGCCGGAAATCACATCCTAAAAATGGAACAAGGGATGAGCCTCTACACCTGTTCAATAGACGTGGGTGGAGTGTGAACCGGGCGATAGTTTAGTCTATCTACTCCAATTGAAAAAAACAAGGAAAAGTGAAAAGATTGGAAAAGAGAAAGCCGGAAATCACATCCTAAACAGGGAACAAGGGATGAGCCTCTACACCTGTTCAATAGACGTGGGTGGAGTGTGAACCGGGCGATAATTCAGTCTATCTACTCCAATTGAGAAAAAAAATAAGGAAAAGTGAAAAGATTGGAAAAGAGAAAGCCATAAACCACATCCTAAACAGGGAACAAGGGATGAGCCTCTACACCTGTTCAATAGACGTGGGTGGAGTGTGAACCGGGCGATAATTCAGTCTATCTACTCCAATTGAGAAAAAAAATAAGGAAAAGTGAAAAGATTGGAAAAGAGAAAGCCAGAAACCACATCCTAAACAGGGAACAAGGGATGAGCCTCTACACCTGTTCAATAGACGTGGGTGGAGTGTGAACCGGGCGATAATTCAGTCTATCTACTCCAATTGAGAAAAAAATGAGGAAAAGTGAAAAGATTGGAAAAGAGAAAGCCAGAAACCACATCCTAAACAGGGAACAAGGGATGAGCCTCTACACCTGTTCAATAGACGTGGGTGGAGTGTGAACCGGGCGATAATTCAGTCTATCTACTCCAATTGAGAAAAAAAATAAGGAAAAGTGAAAAGATTGGAAAAGAGAAAGCCAGAAACCACATCCTAAACAGGGAACAAGGGATGAGCCTCTACACCTGTTCAATAGACGTGGGTGGAGTGTGAACCGGGCGATAATTCAGTCTATCTACTCCAATTGAGAAAAAAAATAAGGAAAAGTGAAAAGATTGGAAAAGAGAAAGCCAGAAACCACATCCTAAACAGGGAACAAGGGATGAGCCTCTACACCTGTTCAATAGACGTGGGTGGAGTGTGAACCGGGCGATAATTCAGTCTATCTACTCCAATTGAGAAAAAAAATAAGGAAAAGTGAAAAGATTGGAAAAGAGAAAGTCATTGCAATAAATAAAAGATAGTAGTTTTAGTCCAAACTTTCTTCAGGCAATGTGAACACATTCAGATTCTTTATTTTTGTTAGTACAATGTTTCGGCAGATGTATTCTTGAGCTTTTGTCATGTGTAAGAAAAGAGAGAATATCATCCTCTTTCAGAATACGAAACTCAAACATCTGATTTCTCATCCTAACTCGTTATTCATTAAACCACGCACACATCCGAGCATCTGGTACTTCCAAGTTATTGATCAAGCTCAACGTTGCTTAACTTCAGTGTTCCGACGAGAAACTTTTTTTCAACGTGATATGGCAGTCAAATAGAATTGTTCAAATACCAGTTTCATGCTTGTAAAATTTCTGTCCAGTTGAGAAACCTATCTATAAAATTCTGAGACTTCTGTTAGTTCGTCCGTCTGTCTATCTTCTTCTTTTATGTGCCCTGCCCATTCAGGACGTAGGCGATCATGGCTTTCCACGTCTTCCTATCAATGGTGGCTCTTAGCACGCTTTCTCCTGTTACACCACGCAACTCTCGTTCCGTCATCCACCTGATCAAATCCTTCAAATATGCTATCCGCTGCTTTCCCCTGTCTCTTTTTTCCTCTATCTGGCCTGTTAGTATCAGGTTCTCTAAGACCTCCTTCTTCATTTCATGTCCCAGGAACTTTAGTTGTCTCTTTCTGATGCTCATTAATAATTTCATTTTTGTTTCCATCCTTTCCAAAACCTCATCACTGCTCACATGCTCGATCCATGACATTCGCAGCATCCTTCTGTAGAACCACATTTCAGTTGCTTCAAGTTTTTTCTTCATCTTTGATGATATTGTCTAACATTCACTGCCGTAATGAAGAACCGTCATCACATGGCAATCTAGTACTCTCTTCTTCGTTTCTAGCGAAATTTTCCTGTTTCTTAATACTTTACTCAACTTCTGGAATGCTTCTTTGGCCATGCCAATTCGCCTTCGGATCTCAGTGTCTCACTTTCCGTCTTCTGTTAAAACACTTCCCAGGTATTGAAATTTTTGTACCTGCCTGGTTCTAGTATACCGCACCTGTATTTGGCATTTTGGGCTGCACTATATCACATAATCCAAAATAGTCAATTTTTGACCGATCGAAACCAAATTTGGGGGATATGTGCAAAAAGGTCAAGTGGGTAGAAAGTGTAGTGGGCGCTTAGTTTAGTACTGTTAATTTTCATTTATTTTTTGGAAAAATTAAAAGTTGTATTATTTAATATATAAAATACACCGGTCCTGGGCGTGACGATAAACTGCATCTGGTGGCAAGGTGGGAGGTTGTGAGGATTGTGGAACCAATAGCTAATTGTTGTTGTTCGCAAGTTTACTCCGATCCGGGATTGTAGCACTTGTTAGGGTCCCAGCTATGGACAAATAGTTAATCCCAAACAAGGGTAAACATAGTATGAAAATATAAAATAGACTTTTATAGTAGAAATTTCAGCAATACATTTTGGAAGAAAAAAAAATAACATTAATACATTTTTGTGGCCAGTTAAGTACCAGACGTGCTACACGCTTGGGCGATCATGTCTCGAAAGAGACATGACTGACTGGGAAGAAGATTATTTTGCAGTAGGTTGCCATTACTTTCTGCGGTAGACTGGTTGCCGACCGAGGCTATAGAACCCAATTTCACCCATAACTGGAGGGATGAGACGGATTAATACCTTTCCCAAGGTTATTTGAGCGTAAGTGAAAGGAATGAATTCAACTGTAACTCGAACTCGGCTCTCCGATTTCTAGTTTCGAGCCGATATTCACTGCACCAAAAATCCCGCCAAAAGTGTGTCCTAGATAAGACGATATACTCAATCCGAGTTCTGCGTATGACGATAAACTGCATTCGGCAGCAAGGTTTCTGATTAAGAGGTTGTGTGGAGCATGAAATCACCCCTTAATTGCTGTTGTTCCCAGGTTCACCCTAACTTAGGCTGGTATCATCTGTTAGGGGTCTCAGACACGGGCAAATAGTTCATCCAAAAACTGGGGTCAATGCATTATGAAAATATAAATATAGATTTTTATAGTAAAAATACCAACAAAACATTTTTGGAAAAATATATTAAAAAACAAATATTACCAGTGATACATTAAAAAATGTTACCAAAAATATATTTTACTTTCACGTCGGGTAACAGAATTATGTGAAATAATACAAAACAACGTAATAGTATAAAAGTAGGTGTATTGACAGGAAAAGAGAAGTATTTACAAGAGGTGAGGATTAGTAGAATACAGAACAAGGTGATTAGTATACAGTATCGTCATAGAGACGTGATAGATTGACTAGTAGAACACTTCCGGTGCAATACCGGAAATACCAGACGGACTCGCTCACTCGATTTCCTTCCTCGAGGTATAATCACTACTATTTCATATAGTGATTCGAATAGTCCATTTCCGTGGAAAGGTGGAGAGCACCCTAACATTTACTCTTGGCAAATAACCTTTTTACAAAAATACTATAATGAAACCTGATTTTCAAACTGATTTTTTTTCAAAGAATACATATTCTATTCATACGAGCCTATCCTAAAAATCTTGTCAGCATTAAATAACCCATTAATGTTGATATGGCATCAAGCAAAACAAACCTGCTGTGGCGAATCTTCATCGCCATGTTGTTGTGGCCTATAGTAAGACACGGAAACAAGAAGGTAGGTCCAGACAGTGGATTAGAATAGCAAAACAATAAATGCAATAATAAATGTTAGTAATCAGCAAATAGAAGTGTAGTCCGAACGGTATAGTTACGCTGCGACTTGACTCTTTCTAGACTGCGTCTCGACTGCCTCACAGCTGCGTTCCCGGAAGTCACTCAGGTTAGTTTATATTGAGGAAGAACAGTTCATTCCACAGTAGAATAGAGCACCATAACAAAACCATACTAAACAAAATACTCCCACTATATTAAAAAAAAAAACGATTTATTGATTAAAATTACAAATACTTATTTAATAAAAATGTAATATTGCTTTTTGCGAATTTTTTTAAAGATTTTATATATAGTAAATTCTGATTGTTTTCCAACTTAATTTTTAAAAGATTAATGGCTACTCTATCTTTTTATAATATTCTGTGACTTCCGTTAGTCTTGCCTTTCATTACACCCTCTAAAACAGCTTTACATTTTAGGCGGAATGGCAAACAGATCAGCGACTACAAAGTACAATTGGTTTTACTATGGCGCATAGCTTAGTCTAATCAATTTTGATTATTTTTTTTATTTAAATGTTTTATTATTTAACAAAGAAATTACTCCTACTATTTTAAAAAAAATTAATGATTAAAATAAGAAATACATATTTAATGAAAAATCAATATTGTTTTTTGTACATCTTTTAAAAAAAATTTATCTACAAGAATTTAGTTTCCATTTCACCTGGCGTTTGCAGGTTTTATAAACAAATCACAAGGCGAAACGCTTCAAAATGTTGGAATTTGGCACCAGAAGGAAATAATCTTCTGCCAGTCAGTCATGTCTCTAAAGAGACATGATCGCCCAAGCGTGTATCACGTATGGCATTTAACTTACTGACTGAATATAATAGTTAGAAACATAATTAAAACTTCCATTGTGTATAAAGTGGAGGGATCAGTTTTCTAATGTTTTGAAATAATAAACTGATCCCCCACTAATTATGCTTAATATAATAATGTAATATAATCTATTTCTTCTCTCTCCAGCTATGAGTTAAATAATAGGAAAGATTGGGTTCTATAGCCTTGGCTGGCAACCAGTCTATCGCAGAAAGCAATGGTAATCTTCTGTCCAGTTAGCGTGTATCATGCAAACTGATTCTTTAAAACAAATAATATAATGACCGATTTTGATTGGGGCGAAATGAAATCTACTTTAATTTTGAATTTCCGGTACGCATTGGCGTAACCATATATATGATGAATGTTTGTTGTTTTCCAACTATCGCCCGGTTCACACTCCACCCACATCTATTGAACAGGGGAAGAGGCTCATCCCTTGTTCCCTGTTTAGGATGTGGTTTCCGGATTTCTCTTTTCCAAATCTTTTAACTCTTACGTAGCCCCCTGCACGTCAGTGGCGTTACCGCCTTGCTTGGGGTGATATGATTAAAAAAAAAAAATTTTCTAAACTAATATATATATCTTCAAAACAAGGATGCATGAAGTCAACTTCACTTTGTTACGTGGGCGGTGTGGGTGAATTCACGGCAGCTGCACAGCACCGATCAATTATTTCTCTTCTGCTAAGAACTGCTTACTTTCATTATTTGAGTATAAAATTGGAGATCATAAAAAACCTGGGCCCCACAAATTCTCTTACAATGGTCTATTTATCTCCAGAAAGAAGTGTTTCCACATGGACAGTTGCATGTTGCATGCTCAAGAGTAAGAAATTCTAAGAATTTATTCTTCGCTATTAAACAGGATGTGCGTTGTGGTGCATTGGATATCGGCCCGGAACGAGAAATCGGGGAGCCTAGTTCGAATTCCAGCCGAATTCATTGCATTCACTTACGCGCAAATACCCTTGGGAAAGGTATTAATCCGTCTATTCCTTCCAGTTATGGGTTAAATAACAGGAAAGATTGGGTTCTATAGCCTTGTTCGGCAACCAGTCTACCGCAGAAAGCAATGGCAACCTACTGCGGGATAATCTTCTGCCCAGTCAGTCATGTCTGTATGTAATATAACAATCTGGCCCCACCCGAGGAAGGCTGATGCAAGCGAGGGTGTTTCCGGTCGTTGAAAGGAGCGGATGTCATTTTGACCTTATTTCCGGCAGCAGCGGAAATAACTACAGAGGCAAACAGAACAGGTGTCTCTGAGAATTATGTGGGCGTGCGTGGGCGAGGCAAAAGCGGAAGAAAAAGTCCCGGTTCTGGAAGATTATATAAAGACCTCGGCACACGGATTCGCCAGTAGCAGTAGTAGTAGAGGAGCAACAGAGATCGGCCGGTGAAGAGAGACACAACAGATGCGACTACATCCCGTCAAGCCCATCACGCTTCTCTCAATCTCTGTTCCCTATCCTGGTCACGGCACCAATTATTACGTCTGTTGTATATCGACAAACAACAAACACGCATATATATAAAAATATAAGTTATATTTTTATTAATGACGATGGACCGTGTAGAATAGGGAACAGAGAATTGAGAGAGCGCGCTTCAAATGGGTTGACGGGAGTGTAGTCGTATCTGTTGTGTCTCTCTTCACCGGCCGATCTCTGTTGCTCCTCTACTACTACTGCTACTGGCGAATCCGTGTGCCGAGGTCTTTATATAATCTTCCAGAACCGGGACTTTTTCTTCCGCTTTTGCCTCGCCCACGCACGCCCACGTAATTCTCAGAGACACCTGTTCTGTTTGCCTCTGTAGTTATTTCCGCTGCTGCCGGAAATAAGGTCAAAATGACATCCGCTCCTTTCAACGACCGGAAACACCCTCGCTTGCATCAGCCTTCCTCGGGTGGGGCCAGATTGTTATATTACATGTAAAGAGACATGATCGCCCAAGCGTGTATCACGTATGGCACTTAACTGACTGACTATTAAATAGGAAAAAATAAATTTTCTTGAAAAATATTGTTTACCATGAATTCTTATAAAATTAAATTAGATTATAGAAATTATTAAACCACGAAGCAGAATTTTTGTTAAAGAATTTTTCAAAAGAAATCAGCTTATTCAAATTTCCTCAATTGTTTTGTGAAATTGAACGAAACGTACATTTTGCAAATTTCTACAAAATGTTAGCGATAACTTACTAAATATTGTGAGAAATTCATTGTGCAAAAAATTACTCCTACTATTTTAAAAACAATTTAATGATTAAAATAAGAAATACTTATTTAATAAAAAATCAAGATTGTTTTTTGTACATCATTTTAAAAAAATTATCTACAAGAATTTAGTTTCCATTTCACCTGGCGTTTGCGGGTTTTATAAACAAATTACAAAGCGAAACGCTTCAAAATGTTGGAATTTGGCACCAGAAGAAAATATTTCCGCATGTCCAGTTGTATGTTGCATGTTTAAGAGTAAGAAATTCTAAGATTTTATTCTTCGCTATTAAACAGGAAAGAGGAAGAAATTTTGAGTATAAAATTGGAGATCATAAAAAACCTGGGCCCCACAAATTCTCTTACAATGGAATATTAAATATTTCCGCATGACCAGTTGCATGTTGCATGCTCAAGAGTAAGAACTCATAAGAATTTATTCTTCGCTATTAAAAAGGAAAAATGAATTTTCTTTAAAAATATTGTTTACCATGAATTCTTATAAAATTAAATTAGATTATAGAAATTATTAAACCACAAAGCAGAAATTTTGTAAAATAATTTTTCAAAAGAAATCAGCTTATTCAAATTTCCTCGATTGTTTTGTGAAATTGAACGAAACGTACATTTTGCAAATCTCGACAAAATGTTAGCGATAGCTAAATATTGTGAGAAATTCATTGTGCAAAAAATTCTAATTTCTTAAAAAAGCTCATTGAGCTTTACTTAATACTAGGATAAGCGACAAGTACTGTAATGAGATAATCAAGAATAAATCTAAAGACTTTTAATATACTTTAGTTGTGCACGGCAATGGCAGCGTAGGCAGGGGATGAAAGGTAATATGTTGTTCTTTACCAAGTAAACGTAAGGTTGCATACATCAGGAATAACACAGGAAAATATCTTAGAACTCGGTTGTTCTGTTCTATCCCCCCCGTCCATATCCACCTAATTTGGCACCAATCTACTATTATCGTTTTCGATCTATTCAAAATTCATTGATGAGGAAAACTTTCTCTTAAGGAAAACAAATCCATGAATCGGCCAAAATGTTTTTAACATCAAACCTGATAAGTGATAACATGCACCTGTAGAAAATGGTGAATATATAGTGAATAGTATTTGTCTATATTTCTGAGATGAAGTAGTATTTACAGTATTCACATTATTCGGACTATTGTCCTCATCTTTGTTGCCATTTGTACGACATTTAATAATAGATCATTCTATTTGTCTATATTTCTGAGATGAGGTAGTATTTACAGTATTTACATTATTCGGACTATTGTCCTCATCTTTGTTGCCATTTGTACGTCTTTTAATAATAGATCATTCTATTTGTCTATATTTCTGAGATGAGGTAGTATTTACAGTATTTACATTATTCGGACTATTGTCCTCATCTTTGTTGCCATTTGTACGTCTTTTAATAATAGATCATTCTATTTGTCTATATTTCTGAGATGAGGTTGTATTTACAGTATTTACATTATTCGGACTATTGTCCTCATCTTTATTGCCATTTGTACGACGTTTCAGCCGTTATACGCTCCGGCTTTCTTCAGGTACTAGGAATTTCGAACTGAAATCTTTGTTACAATCACTGGGGTATATGAATTCCATTCATTTCGTAAAGCCACGTAACTTGCAGGCTTAGAGAGAGATAACTCATGACAACATGAAAGAATCCTTTTATGACATTAATTCATAAAATATACTGGAATTTCTTAAAGAAATGAAATTGTACCATGTATTCAATTGCGAAAGCAGAATAACATATATTTTTATTACTTTCAATATCACAAGAAAATTAAATTTCAGTATTATATGATCCATTAGGATTCGACATGTCGTTGAACAAACATACACTCAAATCTTTCTAGTTGCCTTCCTAATTTGTTTAAGTTGATGTGCTTTAATTTGCTAAAATTCCTTGAGATTCCGTCACGCCAATCTTTGAGATCAGATGAAGTTTATTTTTTTAAGGCTCATTTGCTTCAAACCATTTTTAGTCATTGCTCTGTGAAACAAAGTATTATCTAGTTGATAGTGAAGACATATTTGAAGTCATACGATTGCGTTCAAAATATATTTAGTTCAAACATAAAATAGTACAAATTATTTACACTTGGATAATGAATGACCCATGGAGGTGTTGACATGTCGCTAAGCAAAATCAGCCAACCAAACGACCAACAGGAAAGAATTCTTTTATGACAGGATTCTATATTATATCCTACAATCTCTGTATTCCAAAATATAACTTCAACAAAACAACAACATAAGACCCACATATCACCACCTCTAGTAATCATGTCCCCACAAACCTGTATATGCACAAAAGCTGAGTATCATCTACCATGTATTCAGTTGTGAAAGCAGAATAACATCATATTTTTATTACTTGAAAGCTCCCTAGAAAAATAAATTTCAGCATTATATGACCCATTAGGATTCGGCATGTCGTTAAACAAACATACACTCAAATCTTTCTAGTTGCCTTCCTAACTTTTTTAAGTTGTTATGATGTTTTAATTTGGTAAAATTTCTTGAGATTCCGTCATGCCAATCTTTGAGATCAGGTGAATTTTATTTTTTTCAAGGCTCATTTGTTTCAACCCATTTTTAATCATTGCTCTGTGAAACAAAGTATTATCTAGCTGATTGTGGAGACATTTCTTGGACGTCATGCATGATATCACAATGAAAGTTGTGATCTTGTAGTACTCCCGTATATATCTGTACGTTCACCCACATACGCATTCACGTATATTACACTTGGTGTTTTACACCCACGCATTTAGTACTGTCTGGCGTGTTTTCATTCTGGAAACACGCGGTAATCATTTATCTATCGAGTGTATCTTTTCAACGCAGTTGGGCTTGGTATTTAACCAGCGGACACACATCATTATGACAGTTGGGCGTTCGCTTTCGACCAGCGAAGCGGAATGTGCAGTTTTCATCCAACTCCAGAGGAGACCCACTGCTATCTAATATGGCAGAGGGACCTTGGTTTGATTATCGTCTCGCACACACCCGCACTAATTGCAGGTAGCAATTAGGCGCCAGTTTTATTTCGAACACACACACACAAACTCCAATCGAACAATTCAATTCAAGAAACAACAAATTCAGGAACTTTATTCAATTATTGACTTTCCTTCATGTTTTTTAACGTTGCAAGGGAAACAACTTTTCCGTCATTATTTACATGCTTTCAACTCTGTGTAACCTATTGTTAATAATACATGTTTTAATTTTTATTTCTTCCTGTGTTGTGGTCTTATTTCCTCTGCCATCATACGCTGGATCGAATCATAATCATAAATTCGTTTGCTACAATCTGATGAGGATATTTAAGAACATACCTCTTGATCTTTTGTTTTGAGAATTCCTCATTTAAAAAAAAATAAAAAAATGAAATACAAAATTCTCAAAACTAATCCCAAGCAACCATGATAATAAAAAAATCTGACATTGGAATTAAAACTCCAGAGAGCAAGATAGCATATGGATATAGTCATTGGTTAAACATGGGTTCGTGGAAACAAAACGATTTTATCAAATAGGGGTATTTTTTGTCCAACATTAATGTCAGTCTTACTTGGGGATTAAGCAATGGATCTGTGCAAGATTGCACATCTTTGTAACCAATTGTCAGAGACAATAAAAAGTGAGGTTGACAGGCAATAGGGGAGATCGAAAGTAAGACCAACTTGATCTTGTTGAGAGAAATAGACGGATAAAATGATTTTTATTATTTAGAGATTTAAATCTCAACTTTACTATTCATTGGCAGTGCTAAAGTTATTCTTTATGATCTAAGCCATAATAAAATATTTTTGTTACACAGAAACCAAACAGCCAGTGCAGACGTACATGTAGAACGTGATGAGAAAGAGAGAAAGAGAAATTGTTTATTGTCTAATATATATATATATATATATATATATATATATACACTTATTTATAAATGGAACTTTGTGTGTGTGTGTGTCTGTTACCTATAGACTCCGAAACGGCTGAACCGATTTTCTTGAAAATTTACACAGTTGTACTATAAGCGTCTGCGAGTGTTCTTATCTAGGTTTTTGTGTCGAGGTACCCCCGATAAATATCGAAAATCGATAATCGAAAAAATCGGGTGATAGAAGGAGTGGTCCGATTTTAATCAACTTTGATACACTCATAGACAATAACATAAGAAACGATATTCAGAAGTTTCAAAGTTGTAGTTCCTACAATAGTGCAGAAAATCGATAATATATATATAAAAGGTAAGATGTTTGTGTGTGTGTCTGTTTATCTGTCTGTATGTCCTTTATACAAATCCACAATTTTTAACCGATTCTCACCAAACTTCACACAAATATTCTTTAGGTTGAGTCTAAGCTCCAGGACCATGGATTAGTTTTAAAGCTTTCATTACACCCGAGCAACCCCGGGCTATACTGCTAGTATATATATATATATATGTATATATATACTAGCAGTATAGCTCGGCGTTGCTCGGGTGTAATGAAAGATTTAAAACTATATATATATATATATATATATATATATATATACAACTATATGTTTGTGTATGTGTGTATATGTATGTGAGTGTGAGTGTGTGTACATTAATGATTCTAATATTCTTCTTCTTCTCTGTCTTCTTCCAACGGCGTTATCACGAAATCAGTTTAATGTCTTCTTCTTATCTTCTTGTAAGGCTATGGTCAGAGGAGAACCCCAAGAGAAGATAAAAGATTCGTATGACATCAGATTACTGAAATTTGATATCAAACACCAGGCGACATTTTATACAAACTTAGTCGCGAAATTCTAGAATAGTATAATGCGTGATCACAACAGTCGGACTCCACCACTGACTAGTTAACAAAGATAAATGTTCATTATGTGTTACTAATAAACTCTAAACACTTTAAATACTCCGTTATATAGATCAGTTATAAGAAATTTAGTACAGGAGATGAGTAAATCGAACCCGGGGTAGGTGATTTTCTAAGTGCAGCTTAGAAGTGGCGCAAGGTCTAAAGTATGGAGCACCCAGTGACGATCGAACTCACTACTCAATTGTAATGATTCTATCAAGACAAGCTTGTTAACCATTACACCACCTCGAGGTGCCCGGTTAAACACAGAATAGTTTCCAGTAGGAGGGAGTTTTGTCTGAGCACAATCAAATTCTAAAAAAAAAAATTATTAACCAAATAACTCGTGCCGTGTTCTTAACTCGCCTCGTAAGATTATAACTTTTATAGTGATGTCTTTCATGGCGTCCAATTTGTTTAGAAAAGTCTATACTATCTATACTATACTATCTATACTATACGATACTATACTATCTATACTATACTAATTTGTTTAGAAAAGTCTATACTATACTATCAGCTATGAAAGGAAAATGTATGAAAAACTGGGAAAAAGGTTTTGTGACTCGTTTTATCCGTGAGAACTTCATCGGGCAATGAAACTCGTAACAAAGCTTTTTCCCATTTGTTTTCTTTTCTTTCAAAACTGTTTTTGATATATATATATATATATATATATATATATATATATATATATATGTCGTTATCGCAAGCTATCAACAATATACAATTTTTTTTTCTCAGAACAATGATCAGAAATGTTTTAAAGCAAATGAGATCATGGAGTTTTTTTTTTATTCTTAACCCAACCTCAGAGACTAGTGCGACTGAATCAGAGGCAAAAAATTTTACTAAAAAAAAAAAAAAAAAAAAAGGCAAGATCACTTGAAATCTTTCAACAATTAGTAAAAATTAAAAAAGATTATCTCATCGAACTAGAATGGAAAATAATAATATAATGAAAACAATGATTTTCCGCACAACCGTAAACAAAAGGTTAGGAAGGCAATCAGATCTAGAAAGATTTGTATGTATGTTTGTTTAACGGTATATCAACTCCATATGAGTCATTTAATGCCAAAATTTTGTTTTTTGGGAGCTTCGAAGTAATATAAAATATATGTTATTATGCCTTCACAATTGAATACATGGTAGACCATACTGAGCTTTTGTGCACATATAGGTTTGTGGGGACATAATTACCAGAGAGGGTAAGAGATGTGTTTTATGTTGTAGTTTTGTTAAAGTTGTATTTTGTAATACAATTTGATTTCTTTAAGAAATTCCAGGATATTTTATATGAATTAATGTCATAAAAGAGTTCTTTCATTTTGGCTCGTTGATTTTGTTTCGTAGAATATCAAACTGCAATGGTTATTTAATACCGAGAACTAAATATTTTGAAGTCAATTTTATGGCTTCAACTAAATATATTTTAAACATAATTGTACGCCTTCAACTACAGATGTATTGTAAAATGTATTGTTAGTCATTCTATACAATTGTATTTTTAGGCTTTCATAGAGTCAGGGTGGATCAGTGGACAACTGTGGTTACACGCTCATCCAAACCTTCACTCTCCCGATCAGAGGCCTTGTTGCCAGATCTAATTTATCGTCATACCCAGGACTGACCCAGAAAGTACGATAACTGTTAACGAACCCGAGAAAGTTATTTTCCTATAATTGAAAGATTTTATACATTTCAGCCGGGAATATTTTCCTATATGGGAACCGCTCTTCTTTCCATCAGTATTCTCATATTAAAATAAAAAAAAACAAACAAACATTTTATTTAAGACAGCTTCTGTCCATTAGTATTTCCTTGCCATTGGTGTTAACTCATAATCAACAGACTGTAAGATAAGACAAACTACCATATGGTGCAGGAGAACTATAAAGGGTTATCCGTTCTAGTGAAGAGTAGTTGTATCGTGGGTTATCCGTTCTAGTGAAGAGTAGTTGTATCGTGGGTTATCCGTTCTAGTGAAGAGTAGTTGTATCGTGGGTTATCCGTTCTAGTGAAGAGTAGTTGTATCGTGGGTTATCCGTTCTAGTGAAGAGTAGTTGTATCGTGGGTTATCCGTTCTAGTGAAGAGTAGTTGTATCGTGGGTTATCCGTTCTAGTGAAGAGTAGTTGTATCGTGGGTTATCCGTTCTAGTGAAGAGTAGTTGTATCGTGGGTTATCCGTTCTAGTGAAGAGTAGTTGTATGTTGTTACAGGTTAACGGAATTTGGCCACGTCGTAGAAAGGCCAATATAAGTCATAAAATGGTTATAATCAAGAAAAGCAAATTGAGTTAGAAACAACATTTTATATATACACATATCAATTAAGGTTTTTACAATTAAAGTAATTCTTTAAAGATGAGTCCAACGGACGTTAAAATGTTCATGGCAATAAAATGCTGAAAAGAGAATTTATGCTTATGAATGTGGGATGTTGTAAATTAGGAATGTCTTTGATGTATCGGCTCCTTTGGTCGGTAAGTAGTTTTGAGACAGCGAAGGATAAGATGATAGGGAAGGGAGGCGAGCATAGTAAGTCACTTGACGTCGGTCAAGGGAGATACTAATTACACTCGACTCTCTCGAGTTTGTCTGGGTGTGTCTGTCTGGGTCTGTCTGGCGATGCTTTCTGTATCGGCTTTTTATTTCGACTTTTTGCGTGGCAGCAGATTTTAGTTTTCAACCGGAACATCTGCGTGGAGCCGGGGTGCACACCGACGAGTTTTGGTCATTTGCTTTCTGGTCGTGAGAGTGCAAACATCTGGTCCCACCACGGAACAAACCGACATATATTCATCAAAAGAAATTTTTATTTGAGTTACATGAAATGATGTCCTTTAAGTGAAAATGTTTCATTTTGAGTTGTGAATGAATTTCCGGCCGTATTGAAGTCGTTTAAACATATTGAAAATTAGAGAAATGTTAATGATTTGAAACGTATTAACAATTAGCATAAAATAACTACATACCTACGACAATAAACATTGGTGATATATCTTACATTTAGGGAATCTGCAAAAATTTTTTAAGGTAATAACAATTCATATACGGTCAAAATATAATTTTTTTTTAATCATATCACCCCAAGCAAGGTATTCCACTGCCACTATAGCGCAGGGGGTTACACAGGGCGATAGACGAGTTAGGATGTACATAGGGGGAGAGTTGGAGAGAATGGGTGTGGGTTAGTGTGTTAGGGGTGTCTATTGACCTTACATTTAAACTCCTGGAGGTTATAGCCGTCGGGGAAGCAAGCATGCGGAAGGGAATTCCACAGGCGGAAAGTGCAAGAAAAGAAGCTGTTGGAATAGAAATTGTGGTTACATTTCATCGATTTTACTGTAAAAGGGTGGGGCCTAGTTGCCAATCCAGTATCTCGTGCAAACTCACACCTAGGGGGTACCAGTGATCAGTTCATCAGAGCAGAAGCCATGAAAGTATTTATAGAAGAGGCACAGGGAAGCCACGTCACGCCGGTGAGAGAGTGACTGCAGGCGGTCAGCTAAGTCGGTATCAATCACATTACAGATTCTTCGCTGTATTTTGTCAAGAAGCCCGAGGAATAGTTACTAATTAAAATATCAAGTCTACATATATTTGATTATTTATAATTAATAGTTAATAATATTGACATTGATAATTGATGATATTTGATTAATAGATGTTAATTAATAATATTTTTTTATTTATAATTGTTAATTAATAAAATTTGATTCTTTTTTTAAAAGTTAAGAATATGGACATTGTTAATAATATAGACATTGTTAATATTAGTAATATGTGTTATTTGATAATATTAAAAAAATGATTGTTAATTAATAATATTTGTATATTTATAATTGTTAATTAATATTTGATTATTTATTTTTAATAGTGAATAATATTAGCATTGTTAATGGAGAGCTGGAGTTAATAAAATAATATTTGATATAACGGAGCTATACATTATATATTAGTATATTCCGGAATTCAAAATGTTGTCCTCCTGGTTTTTCATCCTATTTATATCACCAATAACTTTGGAGGTGGTATAAATGATGTTTGCGAGTTTAATTGAACGGTTATTGGAAGACTGGATCATAAAAGATGTGTCAATGATGTAGGATGTATCCGACATTTTTTTATTTTGTGGATTTTGTAAGCTCGTTTATACATACATACATACATACATACATACATATATATATATATATATATATATATATAAACGAGCTTACAAAATCCACAAAATAAAAAAACGTCGGATACATCCTACATTATGTAGGATGTATCCGACATTATATATATATATATATATATATATATATATATATATATATATATATATATATTTTAATTCAGATACTTCAATCCAAGGGAAAAAAGCAGGAAGGTAAATTCCAAAAACCCGATCCTAATTAATATTAAAAATTTATTTTAATATTAAAAAATGATACAGGAAGAGAGCTCCATGTAATAAAATATTACAGAGCAAATATATATTAAACAAGGATTAATTCAAAGATGTTGAATGGCCATTTCGATATGAAGATCCCCACGGGGAACGACACATCACCTCAGCAACAGAAAAAAAACCTTTCAGAAACTGGAGAAAAATTAGTCTACTTTTCCTTTTTAAATAGATTGCAAAGAAATTAAAAAATAAATAATAAAATAAAATAAAAATAAAAATAAAGGGAAAGAAAAAGAAAAGGAAAAAGAAAAAGAAAAAGATAGAATAAAATCAAATAAATAAGAAAAGAAAAAAATTGACATCGTCTTGGTTCGCAAAAAAAAAGGGAGAATGTAACTAAAAATTAACAGACAGCCGTGTTAAATCGACGTCAGTTAAAGCAACACGGAAAAAAGGTGGTAAGAGAGATAAAAGAAGGAAGGGAGGGAAAAAGAAAGAAACTAAAGAAAAAATTTTTTTAAAATATTACAGACGCTGGACAAATTCAAAAACCTAATTTCCCCAAAACGTTGAAGTATTAGAAAAAGGCCTTTACTTAAAAAGGCATAATTATTAATATAGGGGAATAAAAAGATATAGGATTTAAAATAAAATTAGTTTTAAAAAAATTAGGTCATTTGAAATTAAACTAAATAAAGACAACACTAGGTAAAAAAAAAAAAAATTAATTACAATTGTTATATATACATACCTATAGAAGTACACACATACATACATATATATACACACACAATTTAACGAATAAGAATACATATATACATCACTACTGTCTGTTACTGCTTGCTTAAGGTAACTTAATCTCTCCAGAACTCTCCAGAACTGTATAGAAGAAACAGAATGAAGATAATTTTTGAAATTTTCTTAACTTTTTTCTGTCAGCAAGCCTGCAACTTGGTGAGTTTAGCCAGTGTGATCTTATTTTTTATTATTTTTTGAATTATTTATTTACTTATTTTTACTTGTATTTTTTATTTTATTTTATTCTTTTTCGGTTCTTATCTTTTCTGCCTAATTTTTGTGTAAATTGTTCTTAATTATGAAATTTAGGTTTGACTTATACTAAGTTAAAACTTCATTAACTTCAGTCACATATTTATTTTTTTTAATTGGAGTAGATAGTACCTTCTATCGCCAGGTCTCACACTCCACCCCCTTCTTTTGGACAGGAGTAGAGTTGATCGCCTTGTTTCTAGTTTAGGAAGGGGTTCCCGAGTAGATAGATTAAACTAATTGGAGTAGATAGATTAAACTATCGCCCGGTTCACACTCCACCCACATCTATTGAACAGGTGAAGAGGCTCATCCCTTGTTTCCTGTTTAGGATGCGGTTTCCGGTTTTCTCTTTTCCAATCTTTTCACTCTTTTCCTTTATTATTTTATTTTTTTTTTTCAATTGGAGTAGATAGACTAAACTATCGCCCGGTTCACACTCCACCCACATCTATTGAACAGGTGAAGAGGCTCATCCCTTGTTTCCTGTTTAGGATGCGGTTTCCGGTTTTCTCTTTTCCAATCTTTTCACTCTTTTCCTTTATTATTTTATTTTTTTTTTTCAATTGGAGTAGATAGACTAAACTATCGCCCGGTTCACACTCCACCCACATCTATTGAACAGGTGAAGAGGCTCATCCCTTGTTTCCTGTTTAGGATGCGGTTTCCGGTTTTCTCTTTTCCAATCTTTTCACTCTTTTCCTTTATTATTTTATTTTTTTTTTCAATTGGAGTAGATAGACTAAACTATCGCCCGGTTCACACTCCACCCACATCTATTGAACAGGTGAAGAGGCTCATCCCTTGTTTCCTGTTTAGGATGCGGTTTCCGGTTTTCTCTTTTCCAATCTTTTCACTCTTTTCCTTTATTATTTTATTTTTTTTTTCAATTGGAGTAGATAGACTAAACTATCGCCCGGTTCACACTCCACCCACATCTATTGAACAGGTGAAGAGGCTCATCCCTTGTTTCCTGTTTAGGATGCGGTTTCCGGTTTTCTCTTTTCCAATCTTTTCACTCTTTTCCTTTATTATTTTATTTTTTTTTTCAATTGGAGTAGATAGACTAAACTATCGCCCGGTTCACACTCCACCCACATCTATTGAACAGGTGAAGAGGCTCATCCCTTGTTTCCTGTTTAGGATGCGGTTTTCGGCTTTCTTTTCCATTCTTTTTACCCTTACGTAGCCCCCTGCGCATCAGTGGCGTTACTGCCTTGCTCGGGGTGATATGATTAAAAAAAAAAAAAAAAAATAAATACACATACACACACATACATTCAATTTATTACACACTTATATACATATACATGCGCATACACACATATATATGTGTGTACACACCTATATACAAAAATTCATATACACATAATATACATGTGTACACATACATGCACACATATACACACACACGCACACACACACACACACACACATATATATATATATATATATATATATACATATTCCATATGCACTCACACACATACATATTAATGAATATTATGAAAAGGAGCATTTAAATAGCTAAAAAAATTTTTTTCCAAAATTACATATAGCCCACATACATAAATACATATATATACATATATATACAAATATGCACATCCACACACAAACATACACATATACATAAAAAAAAAAAAAAATTAAAATTAAAATTGAAAAATTTTTTTAAAATATTAAAAAAATTATAGAAAAATTTAGAATTTAAAAATTAAAAATTAGAAGTTAAATTTTAAAATCCGCCCTATGGGGGCACTTGTTTATAAATTCCCTCCTAAAGTTCAAAAGTAAGTCCTGATGAGGATACTTCAAAATCAGAATCTTCTCCAATAAACACAGACGACACCTATCACGAAAACTTTTAGGAGTACAAGCTGAGCCTATTAATTTCCAGCTGATTATAGGGTCCTGCCCTTCCTCCTTCATTTCCCAGATCCTACGTGATAGTGCCGTCTGGAATCTCTGATTAGGGTTCGAAAACGAGTACCTGTGATTATAAAGCCTCTGTTTGAAAGAGCCCGCGGACATGCCAATATAGGTCCGGTAATTGTCCTTGTTATTAGATGGAGAAATGCGGGCTTCATAAATTACATGGGTGGATTTACATTTGCCTTGCACCGGGCAGGCATCCACAGAATAACAATTGCATTTGTCGACAATTCCGGATTTAGCTTCCGTATTATTTAGGTTCATTAAAATTTGTTTATTGTGGGAATTAATTATATTATCTATATTTGAGGTGCAAGAATGACTAATTTTTAGGGTGAATCTATTAAAAATTTTATTTAAGGGATTGTTATTATTATTAAAATGTTTATCGATTAATCTGAGAAAATACTTACCAATATTTATATTAGTTAGCTTACAATAAGGAGGGTTAAACCAAATTATCTTCCTTTTTCTACATTTTCGGGTGTTTTTAGTTTTTGATGATTCTGGGTTTATAGCAGGCTTATCATACTTTAACTTATTAACAAAACCGCTTTTCTGAAGGGCCTTATCGTAAATTTCTTTGCTTGCGTTGAAAATTTTTATATTGGAAGATAATTGGTTAACCCTATTATTTACTATCTTGGGTATTTGTCTTATAATATTCTTGGGGTGGTTGGATAAACTATTTATATAGGTGGGAGAACTATTTTCTTTGAGAAAGGGTTGGTAGGAACCATGGCCATTCAACATCTTTGAATTAATCCTTGTTTAATATATATATATATATATATATATATATATATGTATATGTGTGTGTGTATATATATATATATATATATATATATATATATATAATAAATATAAAATGGATACATATATATATGTATATATATCTTATGTATATATATATATATATATATATATATATATACATATATATATATATGTACATATATATATATATATATATGTATATATATATATATATATGTATATATGTATCCGACTGTAATGTAGGATGTATCCGACACACACACACACACACACACACACACACACACACACACACACACACACACACACATATATATATATATAATGAATGTAGAGAAGTTTGTCAATTATCTGAGCAGTGTTTTGTAGTCATGCTGAAATCGAAGTTTCATGACGACATTATTGTAATGGATTCATTCTTCAGCGTTTGTGTTTTTCTTTTGCTATTTCTCAGTTTTTCGTCTGTTAGTTTGGTGTAATTTGTTATCTTTGTGTGAGTGATTCTTTTTGCTTGATGAATATTGTTTCTTTAGTGATGTTTGTAAATGGTTAATTGCTTTTTATTGTGTTGACGTCATTTAAGCGTGATTAAGTGTATGTCTGCTTAATTGCTTTATATTGAGTTGACTGCTTTTTCGCATTTTGGGTTGACCTCTTTTACAGTGTTGGGTCGATCTGTTTTACCGTTCCAAACTACAGTACCGGCCATAATTATTAGGCCACCCCGATTTTTTAAGAAATGATGTATTTCATACTATTTTTAAGTGGATATTTCTAAATGAAAATAGAATGTTATTTTTGTTGTTATGACTTTGCAAAATGTTACAAGGCAAGGAAGCAAAGATAAACTCGTCCGAATCACCCTAAATTTTCTTCATTTTTTTCATTGATAAACTGTAATATAGATAATTATTAAATAATTATAAATTAATTTAATGCATATGTTATTGTGCAATAGTAACAAAAGAACCATTCTATTTTCATTTACATTTATTCACTTGGCAATAAATATTAAAAAATAGTATGAAATACATCATTTTTTAAAACACTGGGGTGGCTTAATAATTATGGCCGGTAGTGTATATGCACTCTTAACTTTTTTAGGCCATGAATAAGTGTTTGTATACGTGTGTGTATGCGTGTTGATCGTTTTTGCACTATCTGTGTGTTTGGTATGTGCTTTTTTCTCTTTTGGTAATTGTCGTATTGTCTAGTTTTTTTTTTTTGTCTCCTGTGTTTTGTTTTGTTTTTCTCAATCGTAATTGAATATTCATACATTTGTATTTATATCTGACAGTTTTCGTGTTTCGTTTTTTGTTTTGCATTTTGTATTTTGCATTTTGTGCTGTGTTTATTTGTTTTGGTTGGCATTTAAGTATCAAAGTAGATATTTATTTGGATGTCTACATTTTCATTATCACGTTTTTCTTGTTTAATAGTTTACTTCAGTTTCTAAAAATAATTATTGTTAATTTTTTTTCCAAACATAGTTTGCAATTTCGGCTATTGTTATTGTGCGTAGGGGTGCTCTTTTTATGATTTCCTTTTTAATTTAGGTGGTAAATGTAGACATTCGATTTGTCTTGATTTTATAAGTTTGTAGAGGCGATCTCAGCATAAGTAATCTTTAGCAAACGATTGTAAACTATACCGCGAATTGATCCAGTTCTTATGTATGAAATGGGTAGACCGAATTTTCGCGTAGCCATCGAAAATTTGGCTTTTTCGTTTTATGTTGTGTTTATTTGTTTTTGTTAGTATTTAAGAACCAAAATATATACTCATTCGAATGTCTACATTTACCCATTTTCACGTTTATCTTGTTTAACAATTTGCTTTGGTTTTTTAAGTTAATTATTGCTAATTTTTCACCCAAACAAATTTTGCAGTTTCTGCTTTCGCTATTGTATGGGGGTGTTCTTTTTATGATTTCCCATTTGTTATGGTGACTTATCCATATGACTACTGTCTAGCAGTTCTTTGTGTTTTTATTTCTGGCCTCAACAAGGTCACAGCACCATTGAATTTTGTGACGTTATGTGTTTTTTGTCTATTGTTTTTTTTTTCTATAAAATATGCAAAATTATAGGCATACATATAATCAGGTTATAAACATTATCAACAAAAAAGAAATGGGTTTATTCAGAGACTACAGACTAATAATCTTAAGAATCTGCAACAGCAGAACTACGAAAAAATTAAGAAAATAGTTTATAAGAAATTTAATACACTAGGATTCGAGATTGAAATTTCTTGGGCATAATATTCAATTTAACCAACAATACATACAAACCATACAGAAAAGCAAACAACATCCCCATATATATCAACAAAAATTCCACTTCTACTAATGTATTCAAACACATAACAACGAACTCCACTAGCATAAAAATATTCTATGAAAACAAAGAAACATAAAAATCGACATTAAAAAGCAGCAGATATTAAAAAACTTAAACGAAATTTAATAAACATTAATAGATATTAATAAATAGTTAATAATAAATATTAACTAATAAATAAATAGTTAATAAATAATTAATAATAGACATTAATAAACAGCAGATATTAAAAACACTTAAACAAAAACAAACCAACAAAAACAGCACAAAAATAAATATAATCTGGTTCAACCCACCACATAAGAATACAAAAAAATAAAAATAAAAATAGGAAAAAATAATCTTGAATATAATAGAAAAACATTTTTCCCAACACACAAACTATCAAAAATCACCAATAAAAACACAGTCAAAATCAATTATAAATGCATGGACACCAAAGAGAAAATAATAACCAAACACCATAATACTAAACAAAGCTAGTAACAACAACAACTAGCAAAATAATACAAATAAATACAATTGCCGAAACAAAGACAACTTCTCACTTCGCAATAAATGTCTAACCAATAACATAATATATAAGACCATTGTAACAAACATCATTAATACAGGCGAAAGCATTTACAAAGAAGCCCCCAAAACAATCTTAAAAAAAGATTTAACGATCTCAAAACATCATTCAAAATAGAAAGATACAAAAACAATACAACACTATCTAGATTCATATTGATCTAAAAAAGAAAATAATGAACCCACCAAAATAACATGGAAAATCATAAAAAGAGCACCCCCACACACAATAACAATAGCCGAAATTGCAAACTATGTTTGGAAGAAAAATTAGCAATAATTATTTTTACAAACTAAAGTAAACTATTAAACAAGAAAAACGTGATAATGAAAAATGTAGACATCCAAATAAATATTTACTTTAATACTTAAATACCAACCAAAACAAATAAACACAACACAAAACGCAAAATACAAAACGCAAATCGCCTGAAGACACCACTCATGGTAGAAACCTAGATCGAATAATAACTCGTTTACAAATGAAAAATATTCAAAAGTTCTACAATATAATTGTATTGAACACTTTTTAATACAACTGTGCAATGGTCTAATATTTTTAGAACCAGAAATTAAGTAATTAAACAAATATATATATATATATATATATATATATATATATATATCACACAACATATATCTGCAACACTATTATTGGAGTAGATAGACTAAACTATCGCCCGGTTCGCACTCCATCCATGTCTATTGAACCGGTGAAGAGGCTCATCCCTTGTTTCCTGTTTAGGATGCGGTTTCCGGTTTTCTCTTTTCCAATCTCTGCAATCTTATGTAGCCCCCTGCACATCAGTGGTATTACAGCCTTGCTCGGGGTGATATGATTAAAAAAAAACACACACACACAAAAGAAATAATTTATAAGGCAAGAGTTACATGACCCAGATGGACAAAACAAAATATATTTGGGCTTAACCAAAGACACTTTAAAATTTTTCTATTTTAAATGTAGGTCTGTGGTTGAACCACCTGGTTCAACCACAGATCGGTATTTAAAATAGAAAAATTAAAATACAATACAAATTTTGCTAACCACGTCTGGAAATTGAAATCAAAATATAAACAAAGATCCAAACATAAGGTGGAGAATTGTAAAAACAGCCAAGCCTTACAACGATGGACAAATATGTAGACTGTGCCAAGAAGAAAAATTAGAAATTATGATATTCCCAAATAAAGACGAACTGTTAAATGAAAGAACAAAAATTATGACAAAATGCAGCCACACTAAGAAATACCTCTCAGGTTCATACAACCATGGATGAAAACGTCATAATTTGTTTGAAATTAAACAATGCGCATTCATAAATTCTCTGCCACGTGAACGTTCAAATAAAACACCGTTACAAGAGCGTTCTTAAAAAGAAAAACGGTAAAAGGTAAAATCAGTTATTAAAAATCTCCTGAAGAAACCACTCACGGTAGAAACCTGGGTAGCGAAATAACTCGTTTAAAAATGAAAAAATATTCAAAAGTTCTACAATATAATTGTATAGAAAACTTTTTAATACAAATGTGTACTAGTCTAACCCTATATATATATATATATATATAAATCTAAACTAATTTATGAATGGAACTTTGTCTGTGTGTCTGTGTCTGTGGGTGTGTCCGTTACCTATAGACTCCGAAACGGCGGAACCGATTTTCTTGAAAATTTACGCAGTTGTACTATAAGCGTCTGCGAGTGTGCTAAGCTAGGTTTTGTGTCGAGGTACCCCCGATAAATATCGAAAATCGATAATCGAAAAAATCGGGTTATAGAAGTTGTGGTCAAATTTTAATCAAATTTGATACACTCATAGACAAAGACATAAGAAACGATATTCAGAAGTTTCAAGGTTGCAGTTCTTACAATAGTGCAGAAAATCGATAATATATATATATGTATATATATATATATATATATATATATATATATATATATATATATATAAAAGGCAAGATGTTTGTGTGTGTGTCTGTTTATTTGCCTGTATGTCTGTATTTTTTCAGCCCCTTTATTTTAGTTTTTGCATCGTGTTTGGCTCTAAGTAGGTATAATTGTAGTTCTTAGTCTCAGCCATGATACCATTTACTCAGAGGACTTATTTAGCCTTCAAAATTCAGTTTACGACGAAAACAACTTATTTGATATCGATACCAGGAAATGAAAATTTGACTTACATCCATTCATTTTTCTTTTAGTCTACGGTTTCGCTTTAACTGGAAACAACTATTGCTTTTTAGTCTTTCTTGCCAACGTCCAAAGAGTGTGAGCTCCAGGACCATGAATTAGTTTTAAAGCTTTCATTACACCCGAGCAACGCCGGGCTATAATGCTAGATGTATATATTACAAAAGGCCAGACATTGCAACGTTGGCGATATCTGCAGATTGTATCAAGAAGGGAAATTAACCATAGTATCGTTTCCAGAACGAGAAAGGTTGTTAAATGAAAGGTCCGAAGGAATGTCCGGATGCAAAGACCTTAGAAAATATATTTTGGGCTCTTACGAACCCGTATGAAATATTATTTTGCTAGTTCCTCACTCATTTTAAACCTCTATTTATGCGTTCTGGAAGTTCCTGTTATGTGTTCGAAAAGGGGTTGGATGAATAGTCAATATAAAACGCTTGAAGATACTGAAAGTTTGAAACAAAGGTAGCGTAATCACTTGATCTTCGAAATTAGAATATATATATATATATATATATATATATATATATATATATATATGGGGGTGTATGTGGGGTGCATATTTTGAATGTTTTATCGGTTTGTCAATAATAACAATAATGACCTGTTTAAATTCAAACAGGTCACCATGTTCAGGGGAAGAGACTAGCAAATTGTACCAAAAATATGCATACCACTTACGATGGGTTTGTAATTCGTATAAGCCTCGTAAGGAGTCTTTTTAATATTGCTATTATAGCAACGGTTTCTTATATACACGGCTGTATTTAATGTATAGAGCCACAGATTTTTGGGTAACTTAGATTCTATTAGCAAACATCTAGCCATTTCTAAAAGAGTCCGCCAACTACGTTCAGCGATTCCGTTCTGGTGCGGGGAATAAGGACAGGTTTTCTCATGTTTCATGCCTTCATTTATTCGGCAGTTTTCGTAATCATCAGAAGTAAATTCTCCACCATTATCTGTTCTGATTATTTTCACTTTTCCATCAGGTGAAATATCAGATAAATACATTCTTGTAGCTTGTAGGGTCTCAGATTTGTTTTTCAGAAAATATATCATAATATGTCTTGAATATTCGTCAACAAAGTTTAATACTTACGAATAGGTGCCTATCCCCATTGGTGAAATTGAACCCGCTAAATTGCAATAAACTCTGAACAAGATGCCTGTTGTTTTTGGGATTTGATCCCGATTTCTAAATTTCGTCATTTTCCCTTTAATACACGTGCCACAATCTTGTAAACCATTGGGAGATGTAATTTTCATTCCAGTGACGTGTTCTTGCAATCTTTTAACATTCAAATTATTATAGTAGCCTTATATTTTATGCTAAGTCCTTAAGTCGTAGGTGGCTGTTTTAACAAATTTAATACTTTTTAAATAATACAAACGTCCATTTTGTTGTATATTAAATTCAGATCCGTCTGGGTATATTAACTTTGAACTGTCTCGGTGAAAAGGAACTTTACACCAGTTTTAACAGCAGACGGAACCGAGAAAATATTTTGTTTCAATTTAGGGATATATATATATATAGCCCTTTTTAATAAACATTTACAACTATTTCTTTTAGTATCGCGTAAATAAATACAGGGACCGCCTCTTTTTAAAACTAAAATTTTAGCACTGGTACTATCAGCCAACTCAATAAAGTGGGAATCTGGCTCGCAGTTGAAGTCAGAATTAATAAATTTTTAAAATCTGTAATTACATGATTTGTCGCACCCGTGTCGACTACGTAAGAATTATAACTATTGGGTATAGTATCCAACCCAAACGAAAAAGCATATGTTCACTTATTTGAAAAGCTTTTACATTTTTACAAAAATCACTCCTTGTATGAAATTGACATTTCGCCCGTACATGTCCGGCTCTTCCACAACGAAAACAGATAATATTTGATTTTCTATTTTCAGATCTTGTGTTTTGGAAGCAAGAAGATTAAAGAAGAAAATTAACCAAGAAGAGTATGTCGTTTTTCCAGCGAATCAGTTCGTGAAACTGAAAGAGAGTGAAAAGTGGCAAAATTATCTAAATATTATCTGGATCTTACAAGAAAGCAAAAATATCTTGTCCAACAAATATGGTGACAACTGTACTCTTCATTACTGGAATGCTAAGGACACTTAGAAGAAATTTTCAAGGAAATTTTATCAATTAGATTATATATGAAAAAAAGAATCGTCTCAGGTGAGACGACAACATGACATAATTTTGATGAAAAACACCAGTTACTACAGGTGAAAAAAAAAATACAAAACCCAGCGATAATAAATAGATTCGGCAGTGTAGATCAGGGGTCGGCAACCTACAGCACGCGTGCCAAGCAATTTCCAGTGGTACGCATCGACAAATGGCACCACGAAGTTCGAACTAATAATGACTAAAACACAAATAAGATATTTCGCTGTTTCAAAACAGCTTACTCGTTGGACTCCCTGCTTGCTTTACCTTCTAAAAGCACTGCTTAAAAGGATACCAACTAATAGACAAAAAAAAAAAAAATAACCTTTCTACGAACGTGAGTCCTCTTAATAATTCTGCAACTCCTCGATTGAAGGACTGTTTAGTGCCTAACAGTTCTTCCAAGATTTTCATCAGTTTGAAAAAAATACTTCTGCTCTGCTTTCGATTTTTGGTTCAACTTTTTCCTGTGAGTAAATTTCTTCTCACATCACCCGGTTCACACTCCACCCACGTCTATTGAACAGGTGAAGAGGCTCATCCCTTGTTCCTTGTTTAGGATGTAGTTTCCGGCTTTCTCTTTTCCAATCTTTTCACTCTTCTCTTTTTTTTTTTTTTTTTTTTCAATTGGAGTAGATAGATCTAACTATCGCCTGGTTCACACTCCACCCACGTCTATTGAACAGGGTTCATCCCTTGTTCCTTGTTTAGGATGTGGTTTCCGGCTTTCTCTTTTCCAATCTTTTCACTCTTTTCTTTTTTTTTTTTTAATTGGAGTAGATAGACTAAACTATCGCTCGGTTCATACTCCACCCACGTCTGTTGAACAGGTGAAGAGGTTCATCCCTTGTTCCTTGTTTAGGATGTGGTTTCCGGCTTTCTCTTTTCCAATCTTTTCATTCCTACGTATACCCCTGCGCGTCAGTGGCGTTACCGCCTTACTCGGGGTGATATGATTAAAAAAAAACAACCTTGGAGGTTCAAAATGAAATTGCCTAACACCTCAACACTTAAAAATCTGTGTAAAACTTGAAGTAACAAAGTAAGTTGGCGATATTGAACAATTGGCAAAGGCAAGGCTCTCATTAATAATAAAATCTTTAAAAAAATTTTAAAACAGTTTATTTCTATTAATGTGGTTTGCATATTATATAGTATATATATAGTATAACAGGTATATTGACTTTGACTTCTATACAAAAATACGTATATTGTTGGAACAGTGAATGATTTTAAACCCTTAAGTCTTCACATAGTTAGCAAAAGGTTGCAACTCCTGGTGTAGAGTATTCTTGAGCTTTTGTAAAGAAACCCGAACAAAACCTTAACAAAAATGTTTCCCCTGCACAACCAAATCGTTTCACTGCAAACATTTTTATTTCTATTTTAAACTATATCAGATTTTATTATTGAAGTCAATGTTATCACAATAAAATCAATGTTAAGACGTACAGTCACATCACATTAAATCATTGTCAAAGTTAAGCAAGCCTGCTTAGTACCTGGAGTCGTACTTACATAGAGGCAATTATTACGTTACCGATAATGTTGGTAATTTTTTAAAATCATTTCACCCCAAGCAAGGCAGTTTTACTGCCACTGTTGCGCAGGGGGTTACATAGGGGAAAGTGATGAGAAAGAGGGCTGGGTGATAGGGGATGTCAGGAGGAGGGTAATAGATGGATGACAACACCGGTGTAATAGGGGTGGAGTGGATGGATAAAAGAGCTTGAGAGAAAGGATGAGATAAGAGGTGTCTATTGACCTTACATTTAAATTCCTGGAGATTGTAGCTGTCGGGAAAGCAAGTATACGGAAGGGAATTTCACAGGCGGGAAGTGCGAGAAAAGAAGTCTAGTAGCTCGTGTAAATTCATACATAGGGGGCACCAGTGAGCTAAGTTCCTTAGAGTAGAAGATGTGAGAGTATTTGTAGAGGAGGCACAGGGGAGCCTCATCACGCTGGTGAGAGAGCGACCGGTAATATCGATGTCAACCTCAAGTGGTATTTCCGATCAAGGAGTATTGTTCAGCAGGAAATCTCTAGTGTGAAATTTCGTCACGTTCAGCCATCCATAGTAAAAATAAATTATAAAAGTTTTTATTTTATTGTTTCAATCGCATTTTTACTTTTCTAAAAAAAAAAATACATGTCAACTTTTTTTTACTTATTTTTAATTCTATGTACCGTGTCCTTCATGGACATGGGGAATCATGGTTTTCCATCACTCCCCATCCCTTGTAACTCTCTGCATGGTTGTCCTTTAACCATCCATTCCAATTACCGTTCTGCCATCGTTAAGAGATTACTCGCTTTTTCATCTTGTCCCGTTTTGCATTCGACATGCGCTGTGAGTATCATATTTTTAAGCTTACTTTCTTCATTATGTGTACCAGAAATTTAAACTCTCTAATTTTGTCATTTTTCGTTTTACTCGTCCGATAAAAAGACAACACTCAAAATACAATTAAAGGCGATCTTTTTTAATGGTATTGGTGAAAACTAAACATCCCTAATGCCATCCAATACGGAGAACTAACATTTTTTTATATAATCATAAAATGTGGGCAGATTTTGTAAAACATCGATAAAGAAATTAAATTCTACATACGAGGAAGGCCGAAAAGGTCATAATCCGAAACATAGTGGTAAAACTAATGAAAATAGAAATATATATATATATATATATATATATATATATATATATATAGAGAGAGAGAGAGAGAGAGAGAGAGAGAGAGAGGTACTGTAGTTTTTAGAAAGTGATGTAAATAATCGTGTCCAGAGTATTTTCCAATTGGGAAAATACGTAAATATTGTCTGTTATATTAGGAGCCTGAGCCATATGATTTGCTATTTTAAAATTTCAAACATCCATCCATTCATCTACCTCTGTGTTTGTTTATCTATCTATCTATCTATCTATCTATCTATCTATCTATCTATCTATCTATCTATCTATCACAGTCTGTTCATATCTATCTATCTATCTATCTATCTATCTATCTATCTGTCTATCACAGTCTGTTCATATATATCTATCTATCTATCTATCTATCTATCTATCTATCTATCTATGTTATTTGATATCTTCAAGTGCTTCCGAGTTGCCTTTTGAGTTCGGAAATGTCGAGAATATTATATATGAAGGTGCAGCCATTGAAGAAAGGCGGGAAAATCACGAAAGGAGTGTGAAACCGGAAAGACGGGTAGGGAAGAATCAAAAAGAATCCTTAAGTAGAATCAAGAGGTTCCAGTCAAACTGAACGTGGGAAATATCCTCGGATATCACTTATTGCCAAACGACATAGAAAAAACACTAAAATCTGTCTCTCTCTTTCGCTCTATCTATCTATCTATCTATCTATCTATCTATCTATCTATCTATCTATCTATCTATCTATCTATCTTTTTTAAGGCTTAATAAGACTTTTAAAATAGGGAGCTAATTTTCAATCACCCTATATATATATATATATATATATATATATATATATAATTTTTTCTTTTAAAACGACCGACAAGGAAGATTTTATTAATTTTTTATTTAATTTTCCAGTATTCTTACATATTTCCTTTTTGATGGAGATAAGGATTATAATAATTTTCCATAATTTTTGACTTTCCAAGCGCTTTCATCATCTTCATTGGCCATTTTCAGGGATGTTATTTTTCCGGTATTGTTATATCCTCATTTTTAACTGTATTGAAATTTAGTTTTAGGTTTTTAGTGATTCTCTTTAAAAAGAGTTCTTTAAAGCTGTCACGTGATTCACGGCAGGCATTGGATAAGCGTTTGTCGACGTTTTAAAGACTTTCAAAACTCTATTTCCAACGTAAGGTTGATGGTAGAAGAAAATTGTTTGATATATAGTGCCTCTCTTATAGCGAGGTGCCTTTGATATTGTCATTTAAATACTATTCTTTCTTAAGGTTTCTTGTAAGTTATGGGTTAATAAATGTTTTTTATTGCACTATTATTACTAATATTCACAATATTACTATTATAATATAACTATTATTACTAGAGGTGGAACGTCAGGCGTCTACTCAATGTACCGTGTACCGGGCTTGAAAAAGAAATAAAATATTTTCATCGCTCCAGAAGCATATAAAAAATCTACCTATTCAGTCATCATTGATAATGGCTAATGAAATAGCCGAAAGGGCTCAGATATCTAGAATATTTTGACACTTTGTACGAAAATTATACGAACACAAGAAAAAATTATTCAGAAGCGTAATCGCAGTATCTTGTCAGTTGTCTTCAATGAAACTTCTAAAAAGATTGAATGCTGTCCGAAAACACAATATTTTTATATATTTTTTCTAAACATATACTGTTAAATATAAGAGACAATGAATGTCTATTATGTTTAATCATGAGCCGTTCTAAACGTCGTATTTTGGCTTTAATTTCAGTTGAAAATAAAAACAAAAATTCTCCAACATTTGCATGATTTTTTTATTTTGTTCTAAGCTTTCGGCTCACATGAGTCATTTTCAGAGAGGTTACAATGACGTTAACACAAAAACATCCACCATCAGCGACGATTTTATCTTGTGTTGACATAAAACTCCGCTAAGCAATGGAAGCTTAGAACCAACTTAATAAAAAATTATCCAAATGTCGGAGAACTTTTGTCTTTATTTTCACCTGAAATTAAAGCCAAAATACGATGTTTAGAACGGCCCATGATTAAACATAATAGACATTCATTGTCTCTTATATTTAACAATATATATATATATATATATATATATATATATATATATATATGATTTCAGTATATATATATATATGATTTCAATATATATATATATATATATATATATATGATTTCAATTTCTTGGTTAACATGGAGCGAGTTAATATATGATTTCAATATATGAATTGGTATCCGACAAGATTAATAAAATAAGGAAAGAACAGGAAGAGAAGAAGATATCTTTCATCTAATATGTTTCACTTTAACAAGCTTCTTTAGAAATTTTTTAAAGACGAATTTAGTTTCTGACGAAGCTTGTTTAAGTAAAACATGTTAGATTAAAGATACCTTTTTTCTACCTCTTCCTTACTTATTCTATTCATATATATGTAGATATGTATGTGTGTGTGCTGTTTATGAACAAGATTTATATATATATTAGAACTTAAATTAATAACAAAATCCCATTCCTTGATGTATTCATTGATTTTAGCACACATAGATTTACTAGTTCTCTATATAGGAAACCAACTAGCATAAACTCGCGTCTTCTTAATTATAATATTGAATGCCCCAACGATAGCTGTTATAAAAAAAAAACTTAATTCAACGCACACAAATGATATCTTCTTCCAAATCCATATTTTATAAAGAATTACACAACATTAAGCAAACACTTGGCAATAATGGATTTCCTAACTCCATTATTGATCAACAAATGAAAATGTATCTCAACAAACTTAACAATAGCTCTAACAATATTGATAATATTAATAATAATGGTGTATATAAAAATAAACATAACACTATTATACAATTGCATCCAAATACATAATAATTACAAACAAGATGAAAAAAACTCTCAAAAACATAATACGTAGAAATGTTAAACCAATAAATAATATTAATCAAATTAAGCTCGTCATATATTATAACAGATTTAAAACAATTGACCTCATAGTCTCTAATAACCCTACAAGCACACAACTAAATCCTCTAAAGAAAACCAATGTAGTGTATTAATTTACATGCCCGTTCAGAGATTGTATCTCTGGTACTAATAATCAACCCACTATATATATTGGTTTTACTACAACCACTTTCTCCCGTAGACTTACCTGTCACCTTTCTGATCAGAGTACAATTAAACAACATTTCTTAAAAAAACATAGTCATGTAGGTAATATCAGACAGATTTTAGTCAACAATACAATAATCCTCACTCATACACACAGTAAAAGAACCTTCAGATATTGGAGGTAATCTACATTAAATCCAAACAACCTACACTTAATAAAATCACGTTTAAATCTGTCATAAAACATTACATTGCATTTAAATATAAATTTGGTTCTGTTGTCATTTCGAGTTCACACGCGGTGTGACGTCATAGAACCGCATTACAAATATACGAACTGCGTTTGCTACTTTTGGTAATTGTTACCGTTGCTTAGCAAAGTTTTACGTCAACACAAGATAAAATCGTCTTTGATGGTAGATGTTTTTATGTTAACGTCCTTGAAACCTCCCTGAAGATGGCTCATGTGAGCCGAAAGCTTAGAACCAACTTAATAAAACATTATCTAAATGTTGGAGAATTTTTGTCTTTATTTTTATCTGAAATTAAAACCAAAATAAGATGTTTAGAACGGCTTATTATTAAACATAATAGACATTCATTGTCTCTTATATTTAACAGTATATGTTTAGAAAATTATCTGCTGCCTCAATACACTATATATATATATATATATATATATATATATATATATATATATATATGTATGTATGTATGTATGTAATGCTGTTCTTATATTTGTAAGTATATGCATAAACGTCAAGAAATTGAAGCAATTGTACTTCAATCCGAATGTCTTTCTTCAATTGTATCTGCCAGAAAGCAAGATATTTTAGTTGCGCCCGTTCTGCACCACTATCCTCTGGATCTTTCATAATTTATTTTTATTTTTATTTTTTTAGCATTTTCTCGTGCCCATTTTTGGAGTGCGTGGGAAATTATGGACTCTGGGTTGCGAAACGATAGGTTTTCGTAATGTTTATTTTCAAAAGAGCTGGTCATATCATGTTTACAGTGACACACATCAGTCTGGTGGGCGAGATACTATCGACGTGAACTATCCTGATATATCTCCCATTTCTGGTTGGTCTTCTCTTTGTCCTCAATTGTTACTAATGTTTATATTTACAGGCTGGCTGGAACTTTAATCACCTAAATAATGAATGACGTTCGTCACAAATTAAATGTTTTTATTATTTGTTTATTGCATGAAACTAACGTGGTTGGTGCACTGAACCAAAATAAGAAAACGAACAAGCAGTCACCCAAAAGCAATGATCATTTATTTCGTTAATCGATGAACGAAATAGTACGAATATCGATTTCTTGTGACAATTTGGTGGTTCCGATCCTAGAATAATGACATCTAAATTTACACCTCCCCAAATTTAGAGACAAAACAAGACATAGGCTACTTCTGGGTCTTATCCGACTTTGTTCTTTCTTATCTCGAAGCTAGAACATTGAAATTCATAGTTTGTGATCCTTTTGCCTTATTACTGTTGTCTTGCCTTATTGATGTTTCTATGCCTTATTACTGTTGTCTTGCCTTATTGATGTTTCTATGCCTTATTACTGTTGTCTTGCCTTATTGATGTTTCTATGCCTTATTACTGTTCTTGCCTTATTGATGTTTCTATGCCTTATTACTGTTGTCTTGCCTTATTGATGTTTCTATGCCTTATTACTGTTGTCTTGCCTTATTGATGTTTCTATGCCTTATTACTGTTGTCTTGCCTTTATTGATGTTTCTATGCCTTATTACTGTTGTCTTGCCTTATTGATGTTTCTATGCCTTATTACTGTTGTCTTGCTTTATTGATGTTCTATGCCTTATTACTGTTGTCTTGCCTTATTGATGTTTCTATGCCTTATTACTGTTGTCTTGCCTTTATTGATGTTTCTATGCCTTATTACTGTTGTCTTGCCTTATTGATGTTTCTATGCCTTATTACTGTTGTCTTGCCTTATTGATGTTTCTATGCCTTATTACTGTTGTCTTGCCTTTATTGATGTTTCTATGCCTTATTACTGTTTTGTCTTGCCTTATTGATGTTTCTATTGCCTTATTACTGTTTTCTTGCCTTATTGATGTTTCCTATTGCCTTATTACTGTTGTCTTGCCTTATTGATGTTTCTATGCCTTATTACTGTTGTCTTGCCTTATTGAAGTTTCTATGCCTTATTACTGTTGTCTTGCCTTATTGATGTTTCTATGCCTTATTGCCGTTGTCTTGCCTTATTGATGTTTCTATGCCTTATTACTGTTGTCTTGCCTTATTGATGTTCTATGCCTTATTACTGTTGTCTTGCCTTATTGATGTTTCTATGCCTTATTACTGTTGTCTTGCCTTATTGATGTTTCTATGCCTTATTACTGTTGTCTTGCCTTATTGATGTTTCTATGCCTTATTACTGTTGTCTTGCCTTATTGATGTTCTATGCCTTATTACTGTTGTCTTGCCTTATTGATGTTTCTATGCCTTATTACTGTTGTCTTGCCTTATTGATGTTTCTATGCCTTATTACTGTTGTCTTGCTTTATTGATGTTCTATGCCTTATTACTGTTGTCTTGCCTTATTGATGTTTCTATGCCTTATTACTGTTTTCTTGCCTTATTGATGTTTCTATGCCTTATTACTGTTGTCTTGCCTTATTGATGTTTCTATGCCTTATTACTGTTGTCTTGCCTTATTGAAGTTTCTATGCCTTATTACTGTTGTCTTGCCTTATTGATGTTTCTATGCCTTATTGCCGTTGTCTTGCCTTATTGATGTTTCTATGCCTTATTGCTGTTCTTTTGCCTTGCGTATATTCTTTGCTTGGCATTATTTTGGTCATGCTCTTTTCTTTATCTTTTCTTTTTTTCTTCCTCTTGTTATTGTTTATTACAAACTTTGTCAGTTTTATTTGTGGCTCATTTATCAGTTACATTTATTTAACCCTATCCACTTATTCTACACAGATTCTTCGTAGAAAAACGACGCATTCCGTAACCTAAATACCGAATATTCTTGCGTAATTAATCAGTGAAAATGAAGGTAAGAATCCCATCAATTTCATTTTTAGAATGCTATTTTAATTTTAGAGTTGACACAACACACATCTTATTATATGTGCCCTGTTCTTTCAGGGCGTAGGCGATCATGGCTTTCCACAACTCCCTGTTCCTGGTGGCTCTTAGCACGCTTTCTCCTGTTATACCATGTAACCCTCGGTGTATCATCCACCTGATTAGGTCCTTCAAATATGTTATCCGCTGTTTTCCCCTGTCTCTGTTTCCCTCTATCTGACCTGTTAGTATCAGGTTCTCCAAAGCCTCTTTCCTCATTGCCTGTCACAGGAACTTCAGCTGTCATTTCCTGATGCTCAGTATTAATCTCCTTTACTATCCATCATTTCCAAAACCTCATCATTGCTCACATGCTCGATTCATGATATTCGCAGCATCCTTCTGTAGAACCACATTTCAGTTGCTTCAATTTTTTCCTTCATCTTCGATGATATTGTCTAGCATTCACTGCCATATTGAAGAACTGACATCACATAACAATCCAGTACTCTCCTCTTTGTTACTAGCGAAATTGTCCTGTTTCTTAATACTTTACTCAACTTCTGGAATGCTTCTTTCGCCATGTAAATTCGCCTTCGGATCTCTGTGTCGCACTTTCCATCTTCTGTTATAACACTTTCCAGGTATTTGAAGTTTTGTACCTGCTTGATTTTAGTATCCCCGGCCTGTATTTGACATATTGGGCTGCTCTTTTTACTGATGACCATGCATTCGGTTTTCTTGCAGTTTATTTGTAGTCCTCTCTTGTCACTCTCTTCAAATCCTTATAAACAAAAAGCTATGGGATTGGATTATCAGCTGCTGTACATTGGTCAGCACCAATTTCATATTTGATCACACACCTAATCAGGTTATAAGTAATGCTCAAAATTTTTACCCATAGGCTGCGCCAGTGGCCGACTGATTCTACTCTAGACCTCTCTCCTCAACTAAAACACTATGAAAAAAAAAAACAAAAAAAGAAACAAAATAGCAAAACCAAACCAGCTACTCGGAAAACGCCCAAACCTGTCCGGGTCTCTTTCACTAACATACGCAGTATCCGCACTAACTTTTATAGCGTAGAAGCATTCCTTCAAACTAACTCACCTGATATCTTAGCCCTATGTGAAACTAACCTTGACCCTTCTATCCCCTCCTCTGATTTTTTTGTTCCTGGTTTTCCTTCCCGTCATCAGGAAGGACTCCAATGTCCATATGCATGGGCTTGGTGTATATGTCAGCGAACACCTCCCCCTAGCTAGAGTGACATCTCTTGAATACCTGGACCAGTCTTTCATGTGCTTCCGTCTCTCACTTTTAAGCTCAGTTAGCTATCTCTTCTTCCTCTACCGCTCCCCCTCCTCCTCTGACTGTTCAGTACTTGACAGCATCTCAATATCGACAAGGCCATTTCCTCTTACCCATCTGCCGATATCTTCGTGTTGGTGACTTTAACGCCCACCACACTAAGTGGCTGAAAAACTCTGTCACCGACCCTGCTAGTGTCCACACCATTAATTTTTCAATCTCCCAATCCCTTACGCAAGTGGTGGACTTCCCCACACGTTTCTCCAATAGCCCTAAAGGAAAGGGACTCGCTACTAGACTTCTGCTTCACCTCCATCCCAAATTCCTGCACCACCAGACAGCTCTGCCCTCTTGGAAATTCTGACCCCGCCGTAGTTTCTGTCAACATCTCATTCCACTCCACTCCTACCCAAGAAACCCAGACCAGCAGAATATCCTACTGCTATCAAAGAGCAGACTGGGATTCGTTCCGTGACTTTCTCTGCGACGTCCCTTGGAACAATGTTTTTAGTCTTCCCGTCGAAGACTGTGCTTCAGAGGTCTCCTCCTGGGTTAAGGCTGGCATCGATGCTTTCATCCCTGCCAGGAAACCTCAGCTTAAATCACATTCGTCTCCCTGGTTCTCGCCCGCTTGCTCGGCCGCCGTTACCCACCGGAATCACTTCTTCCGGCTTTATGCGTCGAACCAAAACAGACGCCTCTTCGCCTCAGCTCGTAATAAGTGTAAAAAGATACTTAGCGAAGCTAAGATGCTGTTTGCTGCCAGAATGAAGCAGCGCGTAGCATCCTCTAAGTTCTGCGCCAAAGACTACTAGCGCCTCTGTAAAAGCGTGCTTAACAAGAGTAAGTCCTCAATATTCCCACTAATCAATGAGTTTGAGGTCCTCACCTCCTCAGCGGACAAGGCTGAATGCTTTGCTCGTAGATTCTCGACCAATTCGAGTATTGATTCGTCTGGAGTCTATACACTCGACTTTCCACCTAGAACTGAGGCCTAATTGAATGACGTCCACATCACGCCCTCGCTGATTTCTTGCATAATCTCAAAACTTGACCCTCACAAAGTGAGTGGTGGGGACGGAATCCCAATCATAGTCATGAAGAAATGTGCCCCGAACTCCCCTCTGTCCTTTCTAAGCTCTACAACGTATCTTCCCCCTGCTTTCCTGCCTGTTGGACGTCTTCTTCTGTGGTTCCAATATTTAAGAACACTGGTGAACCCTCGGACCCCGCAAATTACCGCCCTATCAGCCTTCTTTCGATCTTTGGCAAAGTGTTCGAAGCCATTATCAACGCCGAGGTCATTCAGCATCTCACAGCCCACAGGCTCCTCTCGGACAAACAGTATGGCTTCCGTTTCACCAGTTCTACTGCTGATATGCTAACGACCATCACCGAGTATATTTTCTAGGCTCTCGACAAGAATGGTGAAGTCCAACCGTTGCCTTGGCTATCTCTAAAGCGTTCGACAGAGTATACTGGCCTTCTACGGAAACTGCGAAGCTACGGCATAACTGGACTTTTGTTGGACCTACTCCAGTCATTCCTCTCTAACCGCACACTGAAGGTTGTATTAAACGGACATGCCCCCCAGAACTACGTACAAATGCGGGTGTCCCCCAAGGCTCTATCCTAAGTCCTACGCTCATTCTAATCTACATCAATGATCTCCCCTATGCCATAACATCCCAAGTAGGCATGTACTCCGATGACACCACAGTTTACTATCGCCTCGATCAAAAATCTGGTGTTGGTGATCAGGCGAACCTCGCCGCCGAGCTTGTAAAGGACCTCCAATCCGTGTTGGGCTGGGGTAAGAAATGGCTCGTAAAATTCAATTCTTCCAAAACGAAGCTGCTGTCAATTAACCACCACAGACAACCGCACCTCCCTCCCATTAGCATGGAACAGGCTTGCCTCCCAGAGAGTAAAAAAACTATGCCTGCTTGGCCTCACACTCTCAGCGGACCTCAAGTGGAATGACTACGTCGAATCCATTGCTAAATCCGCTGCTATGAAAGTCAGCTCTCTGTGCAGGGCCGGGAAATTCTTTCTGTCTGAATCTATCCTGCACATATATAAATCTACCGTCCGCCCGTGTATTGAATACTGCTGCCACATCCGGTCGGGTGCCCCTGCTATTCTCCTCGGGGTTCTTGACAAAATACAGCGAAGAATCTGTAATGTGATCGATACCGACTTGGCTGACCGCCTGTAGTCACTCTCTCACTTGCGTGACGTGGCTTCCCTCTGCCTCTTCTATGAATATTTTCACGGCTTCTGCTCTGATGAACTTAAATCACTGGTGCCCCCTATGTGTGAATTTGCACGAGATACTAGATTGGCAACTAGGTCCCACACTTTTACAGTGAAACCGATGAAATGTAAAAACAATTTCTACTCCAACAGCTTCTTTTCTCAGACTTCCCACCCGTGGAATTCCTTTCGGCATGATTGCTTCTCCGATGGCTACAACCTCCAGGAGTTTAAATGTAAGGTCAATAGACACCTCCTAACACACTAACTCGCATCCATTCTCTCCAACACTCTCCCTATGTACATCCTAACTAATCTATCACCCTCCCTCTGACATTTCCTATACCCAATCGCTATGTAATCTCCTGCGCTATAGTGGCAGTGGAATGCCTTGCTTGGGGTGATATGATTAACAAAAAAAATTGAATAATATTTACGTAATTTACATTATTTATCAGTCATTCAGTCACTTAAAGTGCCATACGTGATACTCGCTTGGGCGATCATTTACAGACTAAGATGGTTAGATAGATATGAAGACACTAACATAGATAGACATTATTTTCAAAATGGAGGCTCGGGTGAGAGAAAAATTGCTCTCGAAACTCCACCTATCGAGGCTGGATAATTGAATATGATGGAGTAACAAAACTGAAATAATCAAATCAAGTCAGCGATGAGGGCATCTAGGAAGGTAGGAGTTGAGCATGGTGGTGGTGGTGGTGGTGGTGGAAAACAAGCATTTCGAGTACGATGAAGGTGAAGAAGGAAATAAATTGATATTCAGACGCCGTGAATAAGAGAGAATAAGGTCCCAAACGATGGAAATATTAGGGAAAGAAAACTATCGGAACGTGACAATTTTACCATCTTTTGCAATTTGACTTTTAAAAACGTGGACTTTTGGCGGACTCGAAATGATATTATTGTCTTTTGGTGTAACAACACAAGCAGAGATTTTAAATGTTCTTCTGCAAGATCATAAGCATTTCTGAAGATTTCTTAGCGTCAGTTTATCAATACAATATATGAAGATTCTAATTTAAGAAACTATCTCTCTTTCTCTCTCTCTCTAAGTCCCTTCATATCTATCTATCTATCTATCTATCTATCTATCTATCTATCTATCTATCTCAGTCTGTTCAAATCTATCTATCTATCTATCTATCTATCTATCTATCTATCTATCTATCTATCTATCTATGAGGCTTTTCCTAACTACCTCCCTCTTATTTTCCTTATAAATCTCTAAACTTATTTATAAATGAAACTTTGTCTGTGTGTGTGTGTCCGTTACCTATAGACTCCGAAACGGCGGAACCGATTTTCTTGAAAACTTACACAGTTGTACTATAAGCGTCTGCGAGTGTTCTTAGCTAGGTTTTGTGTTGAGGTACCCCCGATAAATATCGAAAATCGATAATTAATAAAATCGGGTTATAGAAGGAGTGGTCCGATTTTAATGAAATTTGATACACTCATAGACAAAGACATAAGAAACGATATTCAGAAGTTTCAAGGTTGTAGTTCTTACAATAGTGCAGAAAATCGATTATATATATATATATATATATATATATATATATATATAAGATGTGCGTGTCTGTTTATCTACCTGTATGTCTGTATTTTTTTCAGCCCTTTTATTTTAGTTTTTGCTTCGGATTTGGCTCTAAGTAGGTATAATTGTAGTTCTTAGTCTCAGCGGTGATACCATTTACTCAGAGGACTTATTTAGCCTTCAAAATTCAGTTTACGACGAAAAAAATTTATTTGATATCGATAGCAGGAAATCAAAATTTGACTTATATCTATTCATTTTTCTTTCAGTCTACGGTTTCGCTTTAACTGGAAACAACTATTGGTTTTTAGTCTTTCGTGCCAACGTCCAAAGAGTCTGAGCTCCAGGACCATGAATTAGTTTTAAAGCTTTCATTACACCCGAGCAACGCCGGGCTATCCTGCTCGTAGCACTATAGATATCTCTCTCTCTCTCTCTCTCTCTCTCTCTCTTTATGAGCAGTGTCCTTTCAGGACGTAAGCGATTATGGACTTCCACTTAGCTCTGTCTCTTGTCGCTCTCAAGATTTTTCTCTTGGTCTCTCTTTCAAACTCCGTTTGAAAGAAAACGTCTTAACAAATAAGATAAAATTAATGAATCTATCAACGATCATATAATTAAAAAAATGATACCTATATAAGCTATTGTTTACAGTATTTACATTATTCGGATTATTGCTAGGTGCTAGGGATTTCGGACAATTTATTACAATCTAGAGTGTATCATCCTCATTCCTTGCGTTAAGCCTAGATTGGAAGTCATGAGTTATCTCCCTCTAATCCTGCAAGTTACTTGTTCACCACTGCTGTAGACTGGTATTGAACTCAAGTCAGGAACTAACCAGCGTCTATATTCACCGAGTCATGTGTCCTTAAGGACAAGAGCAACTGAATTTTGGGGATTTATGAACCTAATATGAAGAAACCCTTTTTTACCAGAGCTCATATTGCAATTTCTTTTATGTTAATGGTTTTCTCTAGTATTTTTATGTTAATGGTTTTTTCTAGTATTTTTTTTACTAGAACTCATATTGCAATTTTTTGACACTAATTATTTTCTCTGGCACTCTGTATTACTAGTTCCCATATTGTGTTCATCTCTATGCTTGGTCGGCTTAGGAGATTTTTGTAGCCTAGCATATGTGCTGATTCCTTAAGTTTACGTAGTTTCCAGTGGCGTTCTCTATTATTTCAACTTCATCCCATAGGGGGCAGTGATCCTCTTTCTCCTTCCATATGTGGTCAGCAACGCCTGATTTTTCTATCTCCCCTCGTATCACGGCCTTGCGGTGTTCTTGTAGCCTTACCTGAAGAGGTCGGCCTGTCTCTCCTTTATATTTCTTTCCACAACTACATAGAGTGGCATACACACAGTCCTTAGTCATGTCTTCCTCTGTTGGTGGTCTTACTCGGGCGAGGTACCTGCAAAGTGTAGAACTACTTCTGAAGATTCTCCTGATGTTCCTTCCTATTTTTTCCGATAACTACTTTTTTCACATAATAATAATGTTGTCGGAAGGCATGTAAACTTGAAACTTCTGAATATCGTTTCTTATGTCTTTGTCTATGAGTGTATCAAATTTGATTTAAATCGGACCACTCCTTCTATAACCCGATTTTTTCGATTATCGATTTTCGATATATATTGGGGGTACCTCGACACAATACCTAGCTAACAACACTCGCAGACGCTTATAGTACAAGTGTGTAAATTTTCAAGAAAATCGGTTCCGCCGTTTCGGAGTCTATAGGTAACGGACACACACACACACAGACAAAGTTCCATTTATAAATAAGTTTAACTGTGATAATTTATGATAATATATATATATATATATATATATATATATATATATATATATATATATATAGTTGTTAGTTATATATATTCTCTCTATATATATTTTCTCTCTCTCAGAGAGAAAGAGAGAGAGAGAGAGGGGGAGGTAAAAACAGGTATAGGGTGAGTTCGGCGGATCTCACCCTGATGGACTTCTTTTTTTCGAGGATCTGTAAAGGATATGGCTTTCACAAGGAAGCCGCGTTTTGTTTATGCCATGATTCATACAGAAGACTTGCCAAAAAATTAAAGCCGATAAAGACCTTTGTGTCAGGGTTTTCGCAAGTGTTCACTCTTGACTAGTGGGAGTGTTTGAATGACGATTGACAAATAGTTTAAATGTTTAAAAGATTGATATGTTTATCATTAATATATTTGTATATTCAACACAATTTATTTTGCGTGCACGCTTTGTTTTTCATTACTGTTTTTCATTACTGTATAGCTACGCGGATGTGCGTTGTGGTGTACTAAATATGAGCTCGAAACGAAAAACAGAGAGCCGAGTTTAAATTCCAGTTGCATTCACTTACACACAAATGACCTTAGAAAAGTTGTGAATCCATCTTTTCTCCCTCAAGCTGCGGGTTAAATAGCAGGACAGATAATGTTCTATAACAGGTAATATTAACCTAGTGTAGGAAATTTTCTGCTCAGAAAATCATGTCTTTTTTGAGACATGATCGCCTAAGCATGTATTACCTATGCCACTTAACTGAATTGATACCTTCGATTGCATCGGCCTGTATGTAAAAATTTAGGTAGAGTATAATTATAAAAGGAAAATATGAAAAAGACAAAATCGAAAACTTTTCTTAGCCGATATCTTTCTTTCTATACAAAAATATATATAGACTTAATATATAAATATGTGAAAAATATACATATGATGGTACACGCATGTATAATATTATTATTCAGGTGTTTATAAAACAGTGCTCAATGTAGTATGAACACAGTTATTTTAGACTAAACTATCGCCCGGTTCACACTCCACCCACATCTATTGAACAGGTGATGAGGCTCATTCATCCCTTGTTTTCTGTTTAGGATGTGGTTTCCGGTTTTTCTCTTTTCCAATCTTTTCACTCATACGTAGCCCCCTGCACATCAGTGGCGTTTTCGCCTTACTTGGGGTAATATGATTAAAAAAAAAAAAAAATATATATATATATATATATATATATATATATATATATTGTGTGTGTGTGTATTTTGGCAGCATTTTTTCATTAATACAGGTTTCATTGAATAATATAGACAAGTTCTGTCTATTTTGTGTAAGATCCGTTCGTATGATCTGATTAACTTGATAGTGTTGTCATGGAAAGACGACAAGAAATCGCAATAATTGTTGATTTTTTTATCAGGTCTGAGCTTTCGGCTTTCGACACCTCGACTAACATACTTCAATGCCTATAATCGACGGGAGAGGTCATAGTTATTATACTTACCCCCTACACCCATAGTAGCAGCAGTTCCCAGACCAATCCCTCATGCCACTATACACTCAATTGAACAAAACCCCCACTACCACCATTCCTTCTCGGCCTACAGCCATGTGCGACACAAAAAATGGACCTGTCTAATTTTCTCTGTATAACTCCACTCTGTTAATAATAATTTAAATGTTTTATGTTCACTGAACATTAAATGTTCATCCTTTGATAATGGCCTATGTAAGCCGAAAGCTCAGACCTGATAAAAAAAATCAACAATTATTGCGATTTCTTGTCGTCTTTCCATGACAACATTATCAAGCTAATCAGATCATACGAACGGATCTTACACAAAATAAATAGACAGAACTTGTGTACATTATAAAACTGTATTAATATATATATATATATATATATATATATATATATATATTGATTGTTTAAAGTAGAATCCTTGGTACTTGGTAAGGTAAATTCTACAGGGGATTAAATCCAAAGATAACTTTTTTCTTGATAATTTTGACCCATTCATTGTATGAATTTGGTCTGACGAGCTATCGATAAGGGAGCCGCGAAATATTATATTACCAATGGGTTTATAAAAGCATCCAACTTATGTTCTTTATATATATATATATATATATATATATAAACCCAGGTCAGGAAGTAAAGCCTCTAAGACGCAAGGAGTTAGTGAGTGTGTAAGAATTAGAAACAGAAACACTAATAATGAGCAGAAAGAAGAAAGAGTAATCAGGAGGACATTAGATAGCGATTGCCATTGCATTTAAATATTTGCAGATTAAAGTTGACTCTAAATCAACGCAACCAGAAGAAAGTTCTACAAACGAGAAAAAAATCTAGCCAGTTTAATTGTAAATATTAAACCCCCTTCTGGTATTGTGCTCAAATCTATATCGTCGAGGTACCAAGTTGAAGAGCTCATCCGCACATTTACTATGAGAGTATTTATAGAAAAAAGCATAGAAAAGCGGTGGGTAAGTGACTGCAGCCGAGCTGCCATATCAGCACTAATAATATCGCTGATTCGTCTTTGGATCTTATCAAGAAGCTCAATGTAAGTAGTAGGGTCACCGGACCATATGTGGCAAGAATATTCTAAGCATGAATGAATGATAGACCTATATATATGCAAGATAGATCATGAAGAAAAAAATTCTCTGGAACGACGCAGTGAACCATTTTCTTGGCAAATGATCTAGTAATGGATTCAATATAATCTTTCCACTTCATGTCAACTGGGAACATTTGCAAGGCGCAACGGTTCAGTTTCCTGGAGGTAAGCATCACCCATACTGATGTAATGGCAGCCATACTGATAGAATATAGAAGGAGGTATCTCAGGTAATTAATGGGGAAAGTTTAGTTTTGGAGGTGTTAAAAGTCCCAGTTAACGACTCTCTTGAAGTCGTTTTAGACATCTGCTGCCATTTTGGCCTTGTCAAACTGAGCAGACTTACTGAGGCAGGATTTAATGGTTGTGTCGTCAGCGTAGATGCCAAGTTCAGAGCTTATATCATTGGGAAGGTTGTTAATAAAAACACCGCGAGACCAAGTATGGAGCTCTGGAGGACACCTAAAAAAACGGCTCTGTGGTAAGAGATGATGGACTAATTCAGCATTGATTAGGACCACTAGGAGTTTGGCAGAAAGAAGTAGAAGGCTAATAGGCCGATAGTTGGAAGGGTCGGACGGCCCACCAGAGTTCGTAAAAAGTGGAACAACAGATAATGAATACCAGCGGGCAGGAAGGCAAGGCATTTATGATACAGTTTAGAGAGAACAGTAGCCAGTTCGAGCGCACATTTTTTAACGACTGTTACAGGGATACCATCGGGTCCGCATGCTTTTTGGGGATCTAGGTTAGAGATGATAACAGAAATCGCGGAAGAGGCTATGTGCATATCACTCAATTGATATTCAGTTCTAGGTGGGAAGTTAGGCAGAGATACTCCGGATGACTCAATGTAACGTTTGAGGAGAATTTACAGGAAAAGCATTTAACTTTATCAGTAGAAGATGTTAATACCTTAAACTGATTGAAGAGGGGAGTGAATAGAGACTTTGCAGTTTTTTAATACCCTATTACAGAGCCGCCAGTAATCAAGAGACAAGGTTGTTAGAGGCTATGCGAGGCCTCATCCTGTCGCCAAATTTTTGATTTTATGGGCAAAGCATTCAGCTTTATTAGCAGAGGATGTTAACACCTCAAACTAGTTGAGGAAGGGGAAATAGAGACTTTGTAATTATTTAATATCCTATTAGAAAACTGTCAGTAAACACGAGAGCCAAGGTTGTTAGAGTCTATGCGGTGTCATATTCTCTAGGAAAACGAGAATTTTTTTCTTTCGGGGACTGGCTTACATTTATTATGAGCAGTAACAAACAGGCATCTGTTAGGATTAGAGCTGTCACACTGGTATAGCCGTAAGTAGTTATTATTTTGTATTATAGCGGCCAATTCTACTGGGGAGGATTGAAGTTTTAAATGTTATTTCCGAGAAGAAATGAAAGCATTCACGTCAGCTTTGACTCAACAAAAAACCTCAATGGCGTAATTTTCAACTGGGTAGTTGAACACATCAGTCTATGAGACGTCACAAAGAAAATCACAGATGATTGCTTATCCGTATGCTGCTAACGGAAAGAGATCTATGTATAAGATATTCCTGTTTTATAGATGACCCTAACAAGATACCAATATCTACCACAGAGTGGTCCGGTTTACCATAAAGGCAGTAAGAATTTAAATCAAGTAAAGAATCCTGTTACTCAGTTTGGCTAGGGAAATGAGAAGGTAAATCCACGATTTGAATAACGGATTGGTCCGTAGAAAATCTTAATGCCTAAACCGGCAAGATCAGTACCTTAGGAATATTTCTATTTATCTCCAGTATTTTTATGTATAGGAACCACGGAGGAGGACTTCCAGCAGGCAGGGAAGCAAGAAGCCGAGAGGCAGTAGTTATAGAGTTTAGAGAGAACAGAGGAGAGTTCAGGGACACATTTGTTTAGGACAATGGTTGGTATTCCGTCACCACCGCTCGCTTTATGGGAGTCAAGCTTTGTAATTATTTTAGAGACCACTAAGGGAGTGATGTGTATGTAAGTCAGTTGGGCCTCGGTTCGGGGTGGGAAGTCGGGTACAGATACTTCAGACGAGTCCAGTGTCGAGTTGGTGGAGAATCTGCGCGCGAAGCACTCAGCTTTGTCTGTTGAAGAGGTGAGGACCTCGAATTCGTTGATTAGAAGGGGAGGTTAAGGACTTGCTGCTGTTCAGCAGACTTTTACAGAACCTCCAGTAGTCTTTAGAGCCGAGTTTACGGGATATTATGCACTGCTTCATTCTGGCTGCAAGCAGTAGCTTAGCTTCTTTAAGTATCTTCTGGAACTCATTGCCAGCAGAGGAAAAAAGGCGCCTGTTATGGTCCGACGCGTTACTCCGGTAAATCCGGAAGAAGTGAATTCGGTGGGCGATAGCAGCCGAGCAGGCAGGGAGAAACCAGGGGGGCCAGTGGGGTTTAAGTCTCAACTTCCTGGCAAAGATGAAAGCATCGGTGTCAGCCTGACGAGACCTCAGCTGCACAGTCTTCAACGGGAAAGCTAAAAACTTTGTTCCAAAGGACGTCACACAGGAAATCGCGTAATGAGTCGCAGTCAGCTCTTTGGTAGCAGTAAGATATTCTGCTGGTCTGAAGTTTTTCGGTGGAGTAGAAGTGGAAAGAGATGCTAATGGAAACTACCTCATGGTCAGAGTTTCCGAGAGGGCAGAGTTGCTTGACATTGCAAGAGTCAGGGATAAAAGTAAAGCAGAGATTTAGTAGTGAGTCATGTCCATTAGGGTTATAAGAGAAACGCGTGGGGAACTCCACCGCCTGCGTAAGGGACTGAGTGATTGAAAGATTCATGGTGTGGACACCAGCAAAATCTCTTACGGAGTTCTCCAGTCACTTAGTGTGGTGGGCGTTAAAGTCTCCAAACACAAATATATGGGCAAATGGATGAAAGGAAATGGCTTTGTCGATATTATTGGAGATGCTGTCAAGAACGGAACAGTCGGGAGATGAAAGAACAGATAGCTAACTCAGCTTATTAGGGAGAGGCGGAAACACATATAAAAATGATCTAGGGAGTCAAAAGATATCACCCTAACTAGAGGGAGGCGTTCACTGACGTAAACGCCAAAACCCATGCATGTGGACATTGGAGTCCTTCCTGAATCGAGGAAGGTAGCCAGAGACGTAGACTGCAGCATAATGTAGCCTCAGGGTTGCCCACCGAAGGTTCATGCAGGGACACCCATCCATGCACGACATGGCACTATATATTATTCAACTGTTGATCAGAGCCGCCTCTCTTGACGCTACACAAGAAATCGGGCTCCTAATTACCAGTCAGAAGCAACAACCAGGAAACTGTCAACCCGGTACCCTCAGAATGAAGAGACGTTGCCACCATGCACAAAAAGCTTGCGACGGCTTTATCACTAGGACCTGATGAGAGGAGAGAACCGGGGGCCCTCTTCTTAAACAGGAAACAAGGCATGCGCCCATACTCCTGTCCAAAAGAAGAAAAAGGAATGTGAACTAGGTGATTCAAGTTGAATGTTTTATAGACAGATATTAAACAGATGTAAAGAAGCAGGTATGTTTTTTTAATAATTATCAATCAATGTTTTTTTTCATTTTTAATAAATAATTTTAAAGATTAAATTTCTATTTGAAATTATAAAAACTGAAAAATAAAATAAAACACATAACTTTAGGGAACTTGTTAATGATTTTCTTTATTGAAGAAAGACAACTGGACTTAAAATGTAATTCTCACCAAAATGTTGTTCTCCCTAAAATCCTGGGTATGACGATAAATTATTCGGCAGCAGGGACTTTCATCGGGAAGTTTTGAGGACCCACCTCATAACTGCAGTTCTTCTTAAGTCCACTCTAACTCATGGTGATAGCACCTGTTTGAGTCCCAGCTATGAGCAAATAGTTAAACCCCAAACTGGTTATAAAATAACATGAATGTATAAAAATAGATTTTATAGTGAAAATAGAAGCAACACGTCAAAAAATATTCCAACATTAAATTTGACTCTAAGAAGCTCTCTTTACAGACAAATATACCTCAATGAAACCTGATCGACAAACTGATTTTTTATAAATAATTTGTCTTAAATATATTGTCGACATTAAATAACACATTGAGGTTGATATGCCGTAAAAATAAATACAAAGAATATTACCAGCAATACAAAAACCCTCATTACAGAAATCGGTGAATGAAACCTGATCGACAAACTGACTTCTCACAAAAATACATATTCTAGTTATACGGACCTATCCTAAAAATCACTAAATAACATATTGAGGTTGATATACCGTCAAAAAACAAAAAAAACAAAAAAACAAACAAAAAAAACAAAAAACAAAAACAAAAACAAAAAAAACAAACAAAAAACAAACAAACCTAAATACAGTTCTCTAGAAATTCAGTTCTTCTCAAACTACAATTCTCTCTTAAATACTTGTCATTGCCAGTCGGATAAAAATTTGAATTAAATAAATACTACTTTTTAGAAAATCACTTTCCAAATTTATTGCGAATTTTTCTCGGATAGTTTGAAAATCTTAAATAGGTACCTCCACTCATTTACCGAAAAAACAGCATATCATGATATTAAAATAGCTCAAACTTAATAAAAACAAACTTTTATCATCAAGATGTTTATGCTATTATTAACAGGAAACATCAAATTTTGTTGTCAATTTTTTAAAATTTTAAATCCTTTTTAACAAGTTCGTAATTTCAGTTCAAATTTCTTTTTTCGTTTTCCGTCAGCGATTCACATTATGTTTACGTAATGTGACTATTAAGGAAAACTTAATAATACGAAAGTCGTTTTTTGGCGTTGAAAGACATTAATTTGAAAATTCTTGCAAAAGTCAACTAATTGTCTTATTTTAATGAGACTTTCAGAACTTATTCACAAATAAATTGAATTACTTATGCAATTATTATTTTTAGCAAATCTTGTTAAAATATTTTATTACATCTATTAACTCCCACTCCAATTAATTGCATAAAACTTCTAGAAATACATTATCTAAACCAATTTTTTATTTACTAGTTAAATGCAGGACTCATTGGGGAATGTAAATCATATTTTTTTTTAAATTACGAGACCATTTTCCCAAAAATCTGCTTCGAATCGTAAAATCAGAGATGCATTAAAACTACGCTATTTATAATAAAGATAAACTTTTGATTGATTTTATAAATAATATTATTTTTTGATATCATGTTCTGAAGAAAAAAAAATCGATGAATAATGAATTTTTATCAGAATTGTTTTAATTTTTTCTTTGCTAATTACAATTTCAAACACCCTTTAAATTTTTTTCAGTTTCTCAGTTTCTTTGGTTATTAATTTATTTAAAATAGATTTTATTTACAAATTGAAAATTCAAAAGCTTAACACTAATCGTTTAAAATTACGATTTTTAAAATAATTTCTAATTTTTTTATTATGTTTAACTGAACATTTTCTTTTATTACGGAAACTTATAAGAGACTTATCATTAAAAGGTCACATGTTTCAAGGGTTGTTCCCATTACAAAACGTTAAACTGGGTTATATCAACTTTTGGACACCATACTTCCAGATTGATTGATAACAGGTGTTGTCATCGCCCACTTGAAAGGTCAGCGAGTCAGACCATTGTGACTAAGAAATATTTTTATTCTAAATTTCCTGCCATAAGCAAGTAATATTTGTTTCAAATCTGATTCATTTAACTTCAAATATGCTAATTTTTCAAAAATAACTAGGAAGAAATGTAGATTTTATTTTTGCAAGACTTTTAAAACCGAGAACTAACTTTTATTTACAAATGTGTCGATCGCTCAAAAAATGGCAGAAAAATTGAAAATTAAAAGAAAATTTCAAAATTTTAGATTCAATGAATATAATTTCTGTTTAAAATGCACCCGTGTATTTTGCCTAATGAAAAATTGTAAATTTAATCATTTAGCTTTCAATTAAGCTAAAATTATAGTTTCAAGGAAAATTATTTATTTTAAAATATTTGATTTAAAACTTACGTATCAAAAATAGAGTGGAGGTACTTAAATAGCGAAGCTCATTTTTTTCTTGGTTTGGCCAGTATTTTTCTTAACTCAAATGTTCAGTTTCATATGTTTTTTTTTCTATTTCACAGAAAGTAACACAGCCACTCAAAAATGTTCTTGTTATCATCAATATTGAACATAACTTTTTTCTTTTTTGCTTTAAACCTTTATCCACATCTGTAATGGAAATTTGGCGTTATTACGCAAATCAGTCAAGGGAGGTAATCGACTGTCTTTTTCTTTTGTGTAGCTACTTCCGTCTGTCGGTTCATTTCCGCTCAGTTAAACAGGCAGAAAGACGAAATTATCGCAGTATTTGCAATTAAGCACGGGGAATGCAAGCAGCGACTGGAAACGAAAAACATGAGTAATTATAGGTAAAGATTGCTTTACAAGCATATATATATATATATATATATATATATATATATATATATATAAACTTATTTATAAATGGAACTTTGTCTCTGTTTGTGTGTGTGTGTCTGTGTCTGTGTGTGTGTGTATCCGTTACCTATAGACTCCGAAAAGGCTAAACCGATTTTCTTGAAAATTTACACAGTTGTACTATAAGCGTCAGCGAGTGTTCTTAGCTAGATTTTGTGTCAAGGTACCCCCGATAAATATCGAAAGTCGATAATCGAAAAAATCGGGTTATAGAAGGAGCGGTCCGATTTTAATCAAATTTGATACACTCATAGACAAATACATAAGAAACGATATTCATATATATATATATATATATATATATATATATATATATATATAATCATTTCACCCTGAGCAAGGCAGAAATGCTACTGATGAGCGGGGGGGGGGGGCTACATAACTGTAAAAAGATTAATTAGAAAAGAGTGAGGAGTACAAACTAGTTAGAAAGGAGCAATAGAAAGCTGAGAATGCAGGTGCGATGACAGATACATAGGTGGAGAGAAAGGGAAGGATATACGGGGGTGGGGAGAGAGCTAGAGTCCATTGGTTAATAGATGAGTATTGACATTGCATTTAAATTTCTGGAGGTTGTAGCCGTCAGGAAAGCAAGAATACGGGAGCGAGTTCCACAGGCGGGAAGTGCGAGAGAAGAAGCTGCAGGAGTAGAATTGTCGTCTGCATTTGGCTAACCTGACTGTGAATGGGTGGAACCCAGTTACCAGTCTGGTTGCACGGGTAAACACCTGTTGAGGAGACATCAGTGACTTAAGCTCATCCGAGCAGAAGCCATGAAAGTATTTATAGAAGAAACAGAGGGAGGCCACATTTCGACGATGGGGAAGTGGCTGCAATTATATCAAACTTATTTTTTCTCATGAGGACCATACATTCTACCATCTTCTTTTCGATTCATTCATCAACAGAGTGTCATCTGCGTACTCTATATTAAGATTACGCTCGCCAACAATAAATCCTGGTAGGATCCCTACTTCACTTAGGATATCCTCGCTTTAAAGGTTGAATAAATATGACCAGAAAATATATCCTTGAGTGACGCATTATTCTATTTTTGTGTAGAACCGAGTCCGATTTAAAATTCTGTGCTTGTTTGATGCTGACATCTTCAAATACTTCGTATCGTGATTTTTTTCTGTTACTGAGCACCATATTCTCTGTTTTCTTATCTAAACTTATTTATAAATGGAACTTCGTGTTTGTGTGTGTGTGTGTGTGTGGCCTTCCACGTCTCTCTATTTCTGATGGCTCTTAGCACACTTTCTCTTGTAACACCACGCAACCCGCGTTCTGTCATCCACCTGCTCAGGTTCTTCAAATATGTTATCCGCTGCTTTTCTTTGTCTCTTTTTCTCTCTATCTGACCTGTTAGTATCATGTTCTCCAACCCGCCCTTCCTCGTTGCAAGTCCCAGGAACTTTAGGTGTCTCTTTCTGATGCTCAATATTAACTTCCTTTTCGTTTCCATCCTTTTTTAAAACATCATCTTTACTCACATGCTCGATCCATGATATTCGCAGCATCCTTCTGTAGAACCCCATTTCAGTTGCTTTAATTTTTTCCTTTCATCTTTGTTGATATTGTCCAACATTCACTGCCGTATTGAAGAACTGACATCACATAGCAATGCAGTACCCTCTTCTTTGTTTCTACTGAAATTGTCCTGTTTCTTAATACGCTTCTCTGCTCCTGGAATGCATCCTTGTGCATTTGGATCTCAGGAATATAAATGCATAGAAACTATTATGACCACAAAGTGAGGGTTCAGTTTATATATTGATTGTAATATGGAACTGATCCCCCACTTTATATCCAGTATGCTTCTATAGAACTACATTTCGGTTGCTTTAAGTCTTTCCTTCATCTTTAATGATATTGTCCAGTATTCACTGCCATATTGAAGAACTGACATCACATAGCAATCCAGTACTCTTTTCTTTGTTTCTAGCGAAATTCTCCTGTTTTTTAATACTTTACTCAACTTCCGGAATGCTTCCTTTGCCATGCGAATTTGTCTTCGGAAGCAATATTATAAGCGAAATAATCCAAGCGATACCGGGAGGCGTTAAATGATTGGGCGAATAGGATTTTTTTTTCGTCAATGTTTTATCTTATCGTTACTAATCTGAAGCTAGAGTGAGTTATCGTAAATATATATTTAGGATCTAGTCTATGGGAAGAGAAATCTCAGTCCGGAACATCTTGATAAAAAAGAAAAAAAAAACTGGACACATTAAAGGTCACACCACTTGAGATGACTTACTGCCCCTTCTTTCAAATCCTGAGAAAAACATTTCGTTCACTTCTCCATTTTTTAAGAGATTAACAGCAACATCAACTATCAAAAGACTTCGAATCTCACCCGAGGAAAAGACGAGAAGTCAGTACAAAAACAAATCCGTAAAAATAAAACAGTGACTACGACATTTGGTACGTGAAACCAAACGCCTTAGAAAAGAAAATAAGTACGACTATAGAAACTAAATACTTGTGAGTTTTCCAGAACTTCAAAAATGCAAAACCGACAAAAAAGACGTGCGGCAGTGTCACCACATTTTCCGAAAGCCTAACAACTCCTGACTGTCATCAGGATAGGTCCGGATACACGGCAAATTTGTGTCAAGTTGGAAGAGATTAGCAAAAACATTTAAATGGTCGCTTCTACTGTCAAACGTTTTGAAGAGTTCCTATAGATATTCGAGTACGGCTCCTATATTTATCTCTATAGGGTTGGAAATATAAAGGCATTGATTAGGCATTTTCGGTTCCAGGACAGTTCCATCAACACAGTTGGTCCAAGGGTCCATGTAAGAGACCATCGGATTTTCACGCCTGCTACGTTTTAAGTAACGCCAGTAAATTTATCATTTCGAAATCGGCTCACCAATTTCTCTTTCCAAGCCGATATCCACTGCACCACAACGCACATCCGTCACTGAACGCTTACAGCGCCTGGTATTCCCAAGCGGTCACTCCTTTAAGTACTGACCAGGCTCAACGTTGCTTAACTTCGGTGATCAAACGAGAACCAGTGTATTCAACGTGATATACCGTAAGCCCCCCCCCCCCCACCAAAAAAAAAAAACTGATGAAAAATAGTTTCAAACAAGTGACGCCTGTAGGTTTTGGTGACAATTATAATTATTCAAACATCATAGACGGGTGTCACAAAAACAACAAAGAACCCTAACCAAATAAAAGAAACCGCATCACTTATCAGTAAAAGTGTTATTTTCGTTTTCATTCTCTAAAATTTCGTCATTTCTAAAATTTTCGCCACATAAAATACACAACATCCTTCTGTAGAGCCACATTTCTTTTGTGTCAAGTCGTTTCTTCATCACCTCGGAGATTATACAGTAATCAATGCCATATGGCAGGACCGATATTACATAAAAGTACAGTACTTGTTTGTTTTTTTAAAGAGATTTTCCTGTTTCTTAATACTTTGTTTATGTTTTAGAAAGCATCTTTCGCAGTTCCAATGCGTCTTCAAATTTAGCTAACGCATTTTCCGTTCTTTGTTAAACCAATTCCTAGAAACTTACATTTTTATATTTGCTTGTTATTTGGCATTTCCAATTTGTAATTGTGTTATGTGATGTCTGTCTGTTCTTCAATATGGCAGTGAATACTGGGCAATCTCCTCGAAGTAGAAGGAGAGATTTGAAGCAATCGAAATATGGTTCTACAGAAGGATGATGAGTATACTATGGAGTAAATATGTGTGTAACGACGAAGTTTTGGAAAAAATAAAAACAAAAAAAAAGATAAGTTACACTTCACATTAAGAAAAGACAGCTTCGAGAATTCGATACCCACAGGCCAAATAGAGGGAAGGAGAAACAGCGAAAAGCAGCCTGTAACATACACGATGGGCTTGAGCAAATGGGTATTAGAGTGGGGTTTTGGAGGGGTAACAGGAGAAAGCGTGTTAAGTATAGGGAGATGTGGAAGGCCATGACCGCCTACGTCCTGAAGGGACATGGCACATAGAAGAAGAAGAAGAAGAAGAAGAAGAAGAAGAATTTAAATGCAAAGTCAATTACCCTCTCTTATCTTCTTGACTCACATCCTTTCCCTGACAAACCTTCTATAATGAAATCATCGTAGGAATTTTAATTTTCTCATCATTGTTTCACTTTATAGGAATAGGTCCGGAGAGAAGACACATCATTGTCTTATGTTTCTTTATATTTTTGTATATTTACTGATTATATTTTCTAACCGTTAAGCTAGCAGGTTTGTCCTGGTATAATAATTCGGGTATTAGAATATCCTTCCCAATTTTTTTTTTTATAATCATTTCACACCGAGCAAGGCGGAAACGCCACTGATGTGCAGGGGGTTACATAAATGTAAAAAGATTAATTAGAAAAGAGTGAGGAGTACAAACTAGTTAGAAAGGAACAATAGAAAGCTGAGAAAGCAGGTGCGATGACAGATACATAGGTGGAGAGAAAGGGAAGGTTATACAGGAGAGGGGAGAGAGCTAGAGGCCAGTGGTTAGTAGATGAGTATTGACTTTGCATTTAAATTTCTGGAGGTTGTAGCCGTCAGGAAAGCAAGAATACGGGAGTGAGTTCCACAGGCGGGAAGTGTGAGAGAAGAAGCTGCAGGAGTAGAATTGTCGTCTGCATTTGGCTAACCTGACTGTGAATGGGTGGGACCCAGTTGCCAGTCTGGTTGCACGGGTAAACACCTGTTGAGGAGGCATCAGTGACTTCAGCTCATCCGAGCAGAAGCCATGAAAGTATTTATAGAAGAAACAGAGGGAGGCCACATTTCGACGATGGGGAAGTGGCTGCAATTATATCAAACTTTTTTTTCTCATGAGGACCATACATTCTACCATCTTCTTTTCGATTCATTCATCAACAGAGTGTCATCTGCGTACTCTATATTAAGATTACGCTCGCCAACAATAAATCCTGGTAGGATCCCTACTTCACTTAGGATATCCTCGCTTTAAAGGTTGAATAAATATGACCAGAAAATATATCCTTAAGTAACGCATTATTCTATTTTTGTGGAGAACCGAGTCCGATTTAAAATTCTGTGCTTGTTTGATGCTGACATCTTCAAATACTTCGTATCGTGATTTTTTTTCTGTTACTGAGCACCATATTCTCTGTCTTCTTATCTAAACTTATTTATAAATGGAACTTCGTGTGTGTGTGTGTGTGTGTGTGTGTGTGTGTGCGTGCGTCTGCGTGTGTGTGTGTGTGTGTGTGTGTATCCGTTACCTATAGACTTCGAAACGGCTGAACCGATTTTTTTGAAAATATACACAGTTGTACTATAAGCGTCTGCGAGTGTTCTTAGCTAGGTTTTGTGTCGAGGTACCCCCGATAAAAAGCGAAAATCGATAATCGAAAAAAACGGGTTATAGAAGGAGTGGTCCGATTTTAAATTTGATACACTCATGCACAAAGACATAAGAAACGATATTCAGAAGTTTCAAGGTTGCAGTTCTTGCAATAGTGCAAAAAATCGATAATATATATATATATATATATATATATATATATATATATATATATATATATAAATGCACAATCAAAATCAGTTTTTCAGGCCTTTTATTTTAGTTTTTGATTCGGGTTTGGCTCTAAGTAGGTATAATTGTAGTTCTTAGTCTCAGCCATGATACCATTTACTCAGAGGACTTATTGAGCCTTCAAAATTCAGTTTACAACGAAAAAAACATATTTGATAGCGATACCAGGAAATCAAAATTTGACTTACATCCATTCATTTTTCTTTCAGTCTAAGGTTTCGCTTTAACTGGAAACAACTATTGCTTTTTAGTCTTTAGTGCCGACGTCCAAAGAGTCTGAGCTCCAGTACCATTGATTAGTTTTAAAGCTTTCATCACGGGCTATACTGTTAGTAGTTGATATAAGAACTATTTCAGACTAAATAGTGCATCAACAATTTTTGGAGATAATAATAATTTTTTCATTTGTTCACATACAAAAAAGGTAGTTTTCATAGTCTTCATCGAATCAGTACAAAAGACCTTTTCATTGGCTGTATCGTATGTGCTTCGTCAGGACCGCATACAGCTTTGACTACAGAGGTTTACTTCTCCTAAACAGATGACCAACCAATGCTATAAAACCAAACCTACCTTGCTATTTAACACATAGCTGGAGGAGAATAAATAGATTCATACCTTTTCCAAGAGCAAGTGAATGAATTGAACTCAACTTGAATTCGAACTCGGGTCTTCGATTCTTCATACCGAGCCGGAATGCATTATTCTACTGTGACCCCTACAATACAATCCTACTATTTAGTCCATAGATGGGAAAAAAGAAGAGGTGGATTAATATGTTTTCTAATGACTCTTATTCGCAAGTAAATATAACGAATTTTACTGGAATTCGAATTCGAAATCCATTAAACTATCTGCACAGCCAACAACAACAACAACAACAACAACAACAACAACAACAACAATAATAATAACAATAATAATAATAATAATAATAATAATAATAATAATAAATCGTCACGATAGAGTTGGGCAATATTTACATTGGGCAATATTTACATGTGACAATGTGCAAACATTGTGGAAAATCTGTAAACAAACACTGGTATGAACATCACCCAGCACCGGTTACAGAAATAGATGTAACCATTCTATGGGATTACACCATCTACACAGACAGAAAAATTGAAGCAAACAGGCCAGACATTATTGTTAAAAACCAGAAGGAGAAAAGTTGTCTATTAATTGATATGGCTTGTCCAGCGGATTGTAACATAGCAATGAAGGAATTTGAAAAACTGTCAAAATATAAAGACCTGGAAATTGAAATAGAAAAAATGTGGAAATTGAAAACAAGTGTTGTGCCAGTGATAGTAGGTGCACTTGGAATGATAAAAAATGGAACAAAACAACACATTGAAAGAATCCCTGGAAACCCCAGCTTAAGAGATATACAAAAGATTGTTTTGTCAAGTGCAGCCCACACACTAAGGAGAACTTTGTCTATGTAACGCTAAGGATAATAGGGGAGATATAGAAAACATGAAATGGAGCAATAACGACACACCACGACCTGTCTTAGGTCTTCACGCAGACTTGGTAGGTCGTGCGACCATAGCAGAAATCGAAATATGATGTAAAATGACAACATAATAATAATAATGAAATAATGAAGGATATATTAAAATAGCAATAGATACGATATATTAATTTTTCCCTTTTTGATAGCTTATGTCGCCACTCCCATCGTAGATAGAAAAAGTTATTTTGTAAGAACGGCATTTACAGTTGCCTCGATTTAAAAAAAAGGCAAATAGTTTCTAGGATTTTGGAAGCGAATTTCTTTGTCGTGTTTGTTAATTCTTCATGAAACGGAGGGCGATTAAGTGGCCAAGTCAAGAAGAAAAAACACAAGTAGCTGTTTTCTTTTCTTTTCATCTCTTTTGATGTCGAAATATTGCGCTGTCATCTGCACAATCGGGTAATTAGCGGATGTAAGTAGGTTTTCTTCTTTGAAAATTGACTGCGGTTCGAGGATCAGTTGTAAAATGACGGTGGGGATTTAAGGTGTCCGATGGACACGCTGCTTATTATACGAACGCAGCGTTCTTAGCGATTATAAGAATACTAGCAGTATAACCCGGCGTTGCTCGGGCGTAATGAAAGCTTTAAAACTAATCAATGGAACTGGAGCTCAGACTCTTTGGACGTCGGCACGAAAGACAAAAATGCAATAGTTGTTTCCAGTTAAAGCGAAACCGTAGACTGAAAGAAAAATGAATGGATGTAAGTCAAATTTTGATTTCCTGGTATCGATATCAAATTAGTTTTTTTCGTCATAAACTGAATTTTGAAGGCTAAATATGTCCTCTGAGTAAATGGTATCATGGCTGAGACTAAGAACTACAATTATACCTACTTAGAGCCAAACCCGAATCAAAAACTAAAATAAAAGGGCTGAAAAACTGATTTTGATTGTGCATTTATATATATATATATATTATCGATTTTTTGCACTATTGCAAGAACTGCAACCTTGAAACTTCTGAATATCGTTTCTTATGTATTTGTCTATGAGTGTATCAAATTTAAAATCGGACCACTCCTTCTATAACCCGTTTTTTCGATTATCGATTTTCGCTTTTTATCGGGGGTACCTCGACACAAAACCTAGCTAAGAACACTCGCAGACGCTTATAGTACAACTGTGCACATTTTCAAGAAAATCGGTTCAGCCGTTTCGGAGGCTATAGGTAACGGATACACGCACACACACACAGACGCACACACACACTCACCCCCCCCCCACACACAGACAAAGTTCTATTTATAAATAAGTTTAGATAGATTTAAGAAAAATGCCAAATTCCCGTGAATCAATGAACGACTGCAGACAATATTCTTTCATTTTGTGTCGTACCGATTTCTTTAAGGCTCTGATTCAATTTATTGCTACAAATTTTTAATAAAAAAGATCTTTACATTTTTATAAAAGAAATTTAGGAAAATCTTTAATAAAAAGAAAGGCAGATAATAATAACTAATATGTTTTTTCTCCTATTCCCTTGTCCATCCTTCATATAATAATAAGCAATCTGGTCCTAACACTGAGTAGTAAGAAATATCATTGTTATGATATCTTACGTGATATCTACTTGAACTGAGCAAGCCTCATGTTATCATAGCAACATATGGATGTTTATGTGTGTGTGTTTGTAAGTATTTGTGAGTGTGTGTGCGCGCGTGTGCACAGGCGCGAATGTGTGAAGTTTCTGAAATTTTTTGACCCGACCCCAAAATCCTACTTAGCGAAAAATTAAGGATCGGTCATTTGGGTTAGATTTTCGGTAGTGGGTGGGTCGGAGAATTTTTCACCAACCTCAATTGTATATAAGCATTTAATAGCTGTAGCTTACAAGGCCGAATGTATGGAGTACCTAATGAGTATTGAACTTAATCATATTCAACCTAGCAGGATAAGCATGCTAACGATTACATAATGCCAACGTGCACGCTCGTATTTCTCTCATGACGCACGCGCACACACGCACACACACATAAATATATATAAGTGCCTGCAGTATATATATATATATATATATATATATATATATATATATATGTACTGCAGACGCGTACTTAAACTGTTTCTTATTGGCTATAAATAATTTTGACGCAACAGAATGAAAGCCACAATCTGAGCAACTTGAAACATCAAACACTAATGCGGGCTGATGTTCAAAGAGGCGCGCATAAAAAGGTGTACAAGACTGCCGTAATGGGCCAAGGGGCGAAGAAGCAAAGTAGAAAATAGTTTCATAAGCGAGATACACACAGAGAGAAAAAGATTCTTTTCATATTTGAGCATCTTAAACACGCTCTGTCTCCGTAAATAGGAGCAAATTAAAAAAAAAAGATGAAAGAAAGAAACAAATAAAAAGAGAAGAAGAAGAAGAAGAAGAAGAAGAAGAAGAAGAAGAAGAAAAGGAATATTAGGTGGAGGAGAAGGACGACGTTAGAATGTCATTGCAACTACAGGCGGTTTGAGCAAAGGTAAAGAATTTTTACACTGTTGGTCTTTCGAGTTGAGTACCGTTTTCAGTTAGGGTACTGTCTGCGATAAGAACCAGGTGGCGATGCCGGGTGGTAGGTTCTAGTGGAGAGTAATTCATGCACAGACTTCAAAGAATAAACCCTAAACGAGTTTTAAAGTGGCCGAAGCCATTGTTTCCGGTGCCAAAATGAAGAATGACAGATGGTATAATTAAAGGGAATAGAGTCGAAGAGTTTGGCACACACGAATTCATTACGCAGAATGCATCCTTGGTATTTATAGATTAATTGTGCCTAATCTAACAGCCGCATCTGGTAGCATAGTTTACACACGAACATATACAAGCACATAGGTACACACACACACACACACACACACACACACACACACACACACCAAACGAAGGGAACACTAAATCGTGCCTTAATGGTAAGAAAATTCTCCCCTAAAAACTACTGTGTAATGAGTTCAATCTCCGCTCGCTGTTTTGTAGATGGAAATTTGGGGCCGAAAATGAACTTAAGGTCATTCAATAAATATGGTGAATTTTTCGGTAAAAGGACTTCTAATACAGATAGAAGCTTACTTTTTTTTTCAACGTAGTCTCCCAGCAGTGTCACACTCTTTTCCCATCTGTGCACGATCTTTCGTATTCCCTCAGCGTAAATATCTTTGGACTGATGTCTCAGCCAATCGCTCACAGCACTTTTGACATCATAGTCACTTTCAAACTTCGTGTCTCTCGTGAACGCTTTCAAGAGACCAAACAGGTGAAAGTCTGAA